>OY787629.1:7053735-7159026 GCA_963678935.1 Umbilicus rupestris | reverse complement strand
ATTGTGAGTTGGTTTTGGCGCCTCTTCTGGTTCTCCTCTGCCTTCAGTTGGGTTGCGGGAGTATTGACTTTGTTAATTTCTTTGGTGTCATGCTGGATTTTCATTTATTCCAGGGTGTTCTTAGCTTGCTGCGCTTTTTCAGCCTGCACTGCTCTATGGAAGTGGCTGCTGCCATATGGTTATCATTTTCTCCCATCTATTTCCTTTTGCAGCCTTGCTGTAGAAGTCGTTGCTGTCTTTTTGGCTATGGGGCTGGAATAGCTTTTGGGTCGCTGCTTGTTCCTTTCTCAAAGTCTGCAGGTTTGGTTCAAAGACCCTTGATAGTTGAGTTATGGGTATCTCCAGTCATCCATGTGAAGATATGGCCCCTTTGTGTTGCCTTCCATCTCCCTTGCTTTTCTTTCCTTTTGTTCTATTCTAGGTGTCAACAGCGCCTCCTTTATTCCTTTAGATTGAGCTGGGTTTATAATCTGTTCAGTGTTTTTTAAGTTGGGAATGTTTTCCAACTGGCACTTGAGGATCAAGCTCAATCTCTTTTGTTTTCGCCATGATCCAGGCTTTTTGGATCCTGATTAATAAAGATAACTTTAAAAAAAAACAAAAAAAACAAATAAACAAAAACAAAAACAGTCATCCATGTGAAGATATGGCCCCTGTGTGTTGCCTTCCATCTGCCTTGCTTTTCATTCCTTTTGTTCTACTCTAGGTGTCAAAAGCGCCTCCTTTATTCCTTTAGGTTGAGCTGGGTTTATAATCTGTTCGGTGTTTTTAAGTTGGGAATGTTTTCCAACTGGCACTTGAGGATCAAGCTCAACCCCTTTTGTTTTCGCCATGATCCAGGCTTTTTGGATCCTGATTAATAAAGATCACTTTAAAAAAAAAAAAAAAAAAAGAACCTCACAAACCCAGAGCAGGATCAAAAGTTGGCAGGACCTATGAGCTAACTCCAAAACCATAGACCCAATGTGATACAACAATGGTCCTCATATTAGAGAACTATGCGCTGCTCCATAAAAAGGCAAGGTTGGGCCTTCAAATCGCAAGGCTGGCAGTGAAGAGAAGTTTAGGCTCAGAGAAGCATAAGGCATCTGCTGGCCGGTTAAGGGAGGGGCTGATTTTGAATACATCAATGAGATTGAGCCTTTTAACCAACAACATTTTAACCTGAAATATATTCCAATCCACCAAGCAGCTGTGTCCCAACAGATGCACTTCAGGATGGGAAAATCGTAAGCACTGAAAGTCCAAGTTCCTGGACCGCATTTCACATAAAAGCTGCATCAGACCCTGCAAAAAATGCTTTCGAGCCGCAACAATCTTGAGAGCAGCAACAAACATCCCGTATCTATCTCGAACCACCGCAGCTAGACGGGAAATATCATCACCAACGGCTATAGCAATATTACAAGTGTTACCTTTACTAGAAGGCTGCGAAGAAGACCAAAACAATCTATCCAACTTAAGCAGCTTAGGACTAACTCGGAGAGCTTTGCACACATTTGAAGAAAATAAATCTTGATGACAGGGAGCTTTAATAATGTTAACTAGAACCGTAGTCCATCTGAAAATATTACACTTACTGAAAACTCTCGGCTGCTCATCAAAAACCATCTTATTACGGAATTTCCATACACAAACAGCAGCTTATAAGTCCAAACCCTAAGCAATCCTTAAAATTATTAAAGTCAGCCATAATACCCCAGTCATAGCATAACTGATGAAATGTCGACGGCCTGCTTTTGCAGAAAATAGGGCAGAGAAAATTCCAGACCAACAGGGCTTTGTCGCTGTGAAAAAACAGATGTTCCATCGTTTCAACTCTGGGATCATTACAGCAGACACACTTACTAACAACCTGACAACCCATTTTGATGATGTTTTCATAAGTGGGCAGGGCCGAGTGAAGAAACTTCCACAGAAAACATGAGACTTTTGAAGGAATGAAATTACTCCAAATAACTTCAAATTTTTTAATGCTAGGATAAGGCTGACTAAAGCTCCTCAGAAAGTTAGCTGTAGTAACCATTCCACTAGAATCCCCTTCCCACACTAATCTATCTGAGCAATCTTCAGAGAAGTTGTCACTAATGGAGAGATATATCCGAGGATTCCTATTGAGCATAAATTCTCTTCTACAATCTGGATTCTGAAAAACCACCTTAATTTGCAGATTCCTTAACCTCTTAGGACAATCCATGGCAATGCCCTCACAGAAATTAAGGGTAGAGGTTTTGCCATTCCCAAGGATCCAGCGACAGTTCAAGGAGATGCTAGAAATGAAGGGGGAGATGGTTTTCCATAGCCAAGAGCCTCTGCCTCTAATGGAAAATCTGCTCCTAGCATGGTTAGCCCACAAGGAAGAGTTGAGCAGGTAATTCCAAGCCAGTTTCCCTTGCAGCGCTGTCATAATCTTCTGAAGAAAATTGATCCCCAGTCCTCCAGCACTAGAAGGCATACAAACAGCTCCCCAATTAACCCAGTGATGCCTAGATTCCCCACCAGAATCCCACAAGAAATTCCTAAGAGCCTTATCTACATCCTTCAACAAACCTTTAGGGACGGGTATGACCGACAAGCAATGAATAGGAATGGATTGCAGCACTGCCTTGATTAAGGTAATCCTCACAGCCATAGAGAGAAAGGATTTCATCCATCCTAAGATCCTCCCTTTGATACCATCCACCATCCCTTGAAAAAAAGATCTTCTGGGTCTCCCCGGGAACAAAGGAGCTCCTAAGTACCGAACTGGGAAATTACTGGACAGAAAACCAGAAAAATTAATAAGGCTGGCTTTCCTAGCATTGTTTATATTTTTGGAAAAGAAAACCTTGCATTTCCTTTCATTCAGCTGCTGTCCGGAATTAATACAGAAACGATTAAGGACCTCCAGAACTTTAGCAAAGGAGGTTTTCCCGCCATTAGTGAACACAAGAACATCGTCTGCATAGAGGATATGATTAATATCAGTAGCTTGTAGAGATGACCAATAGGGCATAATGCCACCTCCTGCCCTGCCAGCCTCATTCAACCCTCTGGAGAGAAATTCCATAGCTACTACAAACAGGCTCGCAGACAGAGGATCCCCCTGTCTCAGCCCCCTATTCGATTTAAAATGTCCGAAAGATTTCCCTCTAATTCGGATCGAATACCAACAATTGCTTATATTCCGATAAACGAGATCACACCATAGCTCATCAAACCCGAGAGCCCTCATCCCTCAAATAAGGAAGACCCAAGAAACCCGATCATAAGCTTTCGCCATATCGATTTTACCTTTTTGTGAATATCTGAAAAAAGGTCGTGAGCCAAAGCGATGCTGTGATGAATGGACCTCCCAGGAATGAATCCTGATTGTTCCTGGCTAATAATTCTGCCCAGGAGCGGACGAAGCCGCTCATTTAAGATTTTAGAAATAATCTTGTGGAAGAAATTACAAAAGCTGATTGGTCTTAATTGATCAAGGGAAGTGGCATTCTTTACTTTCGGGATAAGGGTGGCTGAGAAATTACAAATAAGCTTAGAACTGTGGCTGAGAAGCACTCAGGAAGACTGACACCCTTAAAATCCAGCTGAACCGCTTCTATGATGTCTTCTTTAATAATATTCCAGCAAGACTGATAGAAGGAACCTGTGAAACCATCTGGTCCAGGGGCACTATTCTCCGACAAGTTGGTCACAGCGGTCCAGATCTCATTTCCATCAGGAATAGCTCACAGTTTACAATTATCTGAAGGGAAAATCCTGGGTCGAATATTATCAAAAAAATTCTTCTCAGGAATGGCAGAGAACCCTCCCAGTAAATCCTGAAAGAAGACCGTAGCTAAAGAACCAATTTCATCACGATCATCAGAAAATAACCCCGAGGGGAGGGTAACTTTAAAATTATTTGCAGCCTTCGAGCCTTAATGGTTGCATGAAAAAGACCAGTGTTCCTATCCCCCTCCTGCAACCAGCCCAACTGAGATTTAGCACTGAGAAAAAGGTGACGATCATCTAGAGCTGTTTGGAGCCTCTTTTGACAAAGGACAAGATCTTCCTCACTTTCCGAGTTCCAGCAATTCTGGAGAACAAATTCATATCCTCCACTTGTTTACTAAGGTCGCTGATCTTCTGATTGATATCCCCATAAACATTCCAATTCCAGCTGCGCAGGCCTGATCTTAGTCTTTTGAGTTTGGCATAACAGCTTACTAGCGGGTTGACATGAGCACGATCAGACCAAGAGTTCTAAACAAAGGATTGCAAATCAGCGTGCTTGATCCATGCAGGATTGAAGCTGAAAAAACTTTGCACATGATCTTTTTTACTGAAAGAAATCAATAAAGGGCAATGATCAGATTGGATACGAGGAAGATGTATCACTTTTAATTCCGGGAAACGAGCCATAGTCAACCCATTAATAAGCACCCTATCCAGCC
This sequence comes from Umbilicus rupestris, assembly GCA_963678935.1. NCBI lineage: Eukaryota > Viridiplantae > Streptophyta > Magnoliopsida > Saxifragales > Crassulaceae > Umbilicus > Umbilicus rupestris. Next base: position 7,154,608 of record OY787629.1, on the reverse strand, counting down.
TCATCCAAATACACCTCAACCCCGCTTGATTGTTGCACCAGGTAAAGGAATTTCCAGAAAAGCCAACATCCACTAGCCCACTGCCATCAATAAAGCTATTGAAATCTGAAGAAGCCTTGTTTCCAAATTTCTGCCCTCCTTTTTTCTCCCCAGCATGGGAAACAGCATTAAAATCTCCCATAAGAATCCAAGGATCTGAAATAAGAGTGGACTCTTTTGGCTAGATTTTCCCAGAGATGCACTCTATCATTAACTTTATAGGAAGCATAAACCACTATGCATATAGACTTATAACCTGACGCAGAGATAAGCACTTCACAAGAGATATGCTGTGAGCTGATATATAACACGGACACTGATATAGAGTCCTTCCAAGGTGCACTTCTTGAGGTTAGCAAACAACCTTTCTTAATGCGTTGACCTAAGTTGACCTGCGTTTTCGGCGATTTGGGCGATTCTGGTAGTCCTTCTCCTTTTCCGGCCTGATGGCCTCTACCTCCCCCTCGATTCCAACATCTGCTAAACCTGCAGATCCAGCGAGCTCCAGACCTGTTTCATGTGAGTTTAGCCGAAACCCTAAACCGGTGGAAAAGCGTTCTTTTGCAGCGGTGGCAGCTGTATCTGTGCCTAATCTGAAACCTCGGTTTCCCTCAATCGCGCTTCCGTCTAGACAAGTCGGCCAAAGGGATGGCAAACCAGCTATCTCCTTCACTGCGGCGGAGGTTTCGGCCTTGTCCAAAAGGTTCAGCTTCTCCTTAATTGCCAAATTTACCATTGGTCGTCCTTCTCTGGGTGAGATTCAGAAGGTCTTTCAATCCAACTGGGAGATTTCTGGTCGGGCAACCATTAGTGAAATTTTTGATGGGCGCCATATTCTGGTTATCCTCGACTCTGAAAAGGATGTTCACTCCGCTCTAAGCCTCGCCTATCCACAAGATTGGCCATGCCTTCTTCCGGCTATTTCGCTGGGATGCAGCGTACAACCCCAAGCGGGAACCTACTTCCACCACTGCCTGGATAAGACTCCCTAACCTTCCCCTATATCTCTATGATTCTTCTGTTATTGAGGCTATTGTTTCCACCTTTGCTTATTTTGTGGACACGGATGCGCGCACTAAGGCCTGTACTTCTGTCAAATTTGCCAGGGTCTGTGTTGAGCTTAATGTGAGGCAGCAGGTTCCAGACTCTGTTTGGATTCATCTCCCTAATGACCAGGGATTCTGGCAGCCTATTGTTGTGGAGACTAAGCTTTTGTACTGCAGCAAATGCAGGGTCCATGGGCACCATTTAGCTATTTACCGGAAAGTTAAAGTTACTGGTGCTTCTCATAACCAGCAAGGAGCTGCTGTTTTAGGGGAAGTCTTGAAGCCCGGAGATATGTCCAATCCAATTAGTACTAACGAGATACCCTCTAAAGATAACGAAGCCTCTGAATGGGTGCGGGTTGGAAGTAAAAAGTCCAGAAAAGGGAAGATTGTTGATGGTGTGCCTCCTGGTTCTAGTAATGAAGCTCCTCAAGCAGTTTACCATCCTGACAACAATCTTGCTTTGGTGATCTCTGAGAGGGATCCCAGTAGTGGCGATTTGGATGGCCAACACTTTAAAGCTGTTTCTGAGACAAGTTTAGCCCCTGCTGTTCCCCTTTCTTCATCTGCCTATACTCCAAATCCTGGAATAGTTCAGCCTAGCCAGATTGGAGGACTTCGAAAGGTTGACAGTAGTGAGAGTGATTTGAGTGCTGCCCCTAATGATTTCTCAGGCGCGGAGCTTCGTCTAAAAAAGCTAAGTTCCAATCAGATTTTTTTCAATGAGGAGTTAAATGCTTTAGTTCATCCTGACTCCATTCAACATTACAAAAACATTCAGGACAAGGCGGGTAGTTCAAGTCGTCTGACTTCCTCAAGTTCGGAGAGAGTTTTATCGGATGCTCTTAAAGAGTGTCTTATCTCTGGCAGCAAGCACTGTCCTCCCAAGCCTTCTCAATGATAAGCAGCTTCTGTTGGAATGCAAGGGGTATTTCTAATCGAGGTACCTTTCTTTATTTAAAATATTTACTGTCTAAGCATAATATCTCCTTCTGTGCTATTCTGGAGCCTAAATCACAGGGTAAGAAGATTATCTCGATAGCTAGGAAGCTTGGTTTTTCTGGTTATCTTCAGAGTGCTCCTGCGAATAATCATATCTGGCTTTTTTGGAAGGATCCGGTTAGGGTCTCCCTCCAGAATATTAGTTCGCAACATATTACCTGTGAAATCTCTCATTTGGCCGGTGGTTATAAAGCTATCTGCTCAGTGGTTTATGCTTCTTACAAAGTTGCCAACAGAGTTTTTCTATGGAGGGATCTATTAGTTGAATCTACTTCCATCACCGCCCCTTGGATCATTATGGGAGATTTTAATGCGGTTACATCGGCGGAGGAGAAAAAAGGCGGCAGGACTTTTGTTAATAAATCTTCAGCGGATTTCAATGAGTTTATTACTGGTGCTGGCCTAGCTGATATCGGATATTCTGGGAATAAGTATACCTGGTGTAATAACCAAGCTGGCCTAAGATGTATCGGGATGAGGCTTGATAGGGTTCTTGTTAATGGTCTAGCTGCTGTGCATTTCCCAGAGTTGAAGGTGACCCATTTGCCTCGCGTACAATCGGACCATTGTCCTCTCCTCCTTACAAGTGGAACTAGGGAGCATGCCTACAGTTTTTTCAGCTTCAATCCTGCCTGGGTTAAGCATGATAATTTTGAATGTGTGGTTCAACAATCTTGGCGTGAAAGGGCCCATGTCAGTCCTATGCTCAACTGTCATCTCAAATTTAAAAGGCTGAGAAGCGTTCTTCGTAGCTGGTATTGGAATGTCTATGGAGATATCAACCAAAAAAATTTTGATCTTAGCTCTCGTATAGAAGCTACTGAGCAGCTTTTGCAGCAGCAGTGGTCTCTGGAGACCGAAATGGACCTAGTGGCTCTTCAGAAACGACTTCACTCTGTCCTGGATGATAGATAAATTTTTCTCGATGCTAAATCCCACATTGGTTGGCTTCGTGATGGAGATCGAAATACCAGTTTTTTTCACGCAGCCTCCAAAGTTAGGAGATCTTTCAATAGCTTCAAGGTAACCCTGCCATCAGGAAGTGTTACTGATGATCGTGAGGTTATAGGAACAATGGCGACTAATTATTTTGAGAATCTGCTTGGGGAATTTTCTGTCAATCCAGCTTCTGATTTTTTTGATGACATTCATCCGGTCATTACAGCAGCAGACAATGATAAATTGCATTGTTCCCCTAGCGCTGAGGAAATTTGGTGTGCAGTTTCCAACCTCCCTAAAGCTAGTGCTCCGGGCCCTGATGGTTTCACAGGAGTTTTCTTTCAATCTTGCTGGAGAATCATTGGGGATGATATTATAGAAGCAGTTCAGTATTTTTTCAAAGGTTTCCACATCCCTTGTGTATATCTGCCACAATTTTGACTCTCATTCCAAAAGTCAAGAATGCCACATCTCTAGATCAGCTGAGACCCATCAGCCTGTGTAACTTTCTGCATAAGATTATTTCCAAGATTCTTAATGACAGATGCCGCTTGCTGCTGGACAAAATCATTAGCCTGGAGCAGACTGGATTAATTCCGGGCAGATCAATTCATCAATGCATAGCCTTAGCGCATGATCTTGTGTCTGACATTCATAAAAAGGTACATGGTGGAAATGTTGTTATTAAGCTTGATATGGCTAAGGCTTATGATAGACTCTCTTGGATATTTCTCTTAAGGGCTATGAAAGCCATGGGTTTCGATGATAAATGGTGTGATCTGGTTTTTCGCAATATCAGCAATTGCTGGTACACTATCAGAATTAGAGGACAACTTTTTGGGCATTTCAAGTCCAATCGAGGTCTTCGTCAGGGGGATCCCCTCTCCCCGACTTTGTTCATTATAGCAATGGATGTCCTCTCCAGGAAACTTAAAATGGCGGGTAGTGTGGGTGGCGGGCTGCTGCCATATTGGTCATCTCTGCGCGCCTTAGAAATCAATCATATCCTTTATGCTGATGATGTTTTGGTTTTCACTAATGGTGGGAAAGCTTCTTTTTCCAGGTTTTTGAATATTATGAGAACTTTCTGCACACAAATTCTGGCCAACACCTCCATTCAGCAAAATGCAAGGTATATTTTTCTAAACATATTTTGAGTGCCAGGAGAAACTCCCTTTTACAAATGTCTGGCTTTTCTCTAAGATCTTTTCCGGTTCGCTATCTTGGGGCCCCTTTATTTCCTGGGTTTGCTAGAGTCTCTTATTTTAATGGACTGCTCGACCAAATTAAATCCAAAATGGAAGGTTGGATGAAGAATTTTCTCTCTTTGGCGGGCATACTGACTATGATAAATTCGGTCCTTCAATCTATTTCCAATACACTGTATCTCGGTCCTACCTGTTCCTAAAACTATTCTCACCTATATTAGTCGTCTTTTTCGCAATTTCCTCTGGGACATGGGCGGTGACTCTAGACGCCATTGGGTCAATTGGAATGAGGTCTGTAAACCTACCCATGCTGGTGGTTTAGGGGTCAAACCTCTTCATCAGGTTATGACAGCCTTGCATGGGAAATTGGCCTGGAATTTCCTCTTGAATTCTTCTCTATGGGCCAAGCATGCAAGAAGCAGATTTCAAATTGGAGGAAGGGGTTCGCACCTATGGAAACGTATTGGTCCCCTTATTACGAGCATTGCTTTGGGTTGCCGCTGGAACTTGGGAAATGGTAAGACTAGCACCCTTATTTTCTGTCAAAATATTGCTTTGACTTGTCCAAAAAGATTTAGGAATCTTCCTATTAAGGAAGTAGTTCAGCAGCCGCTTCTCCGGCGAATTTTTCTACACAATATGAATCCAAGGGTCCTCCAATCTATAGAGGGCAGTTTCATTGAAGATAAACCGGACAAACTTGTATGGGAGGGGCATTCTACAGGCCAGGTTACAACCTCAACTTTTCTTAGTAGTTTTGTTCCTTTACTGCCTTCTATCAAAAAGTTTGCTATTATTTGGGAACCTTGGATTCCTTTTAATATCTCCTGTTTTCTTTGGAAATTACTTCATGCTGGTCTTCCTACACATGACAATATCAGCAAAATTGGTATCCCTATTGCCAGCAAATGTTTGTGCTGCAAGATGCCGAGTATTGAAACAATGGAGCATCTGTTTCTGCATAGTGATTTTGCTAACTTGGCTCTGGATTTCCTCTGCCCCCTGTTCAGTAAAAGCAAACCTCCAAATCTGCACTCCTTGTTTTATGATTGGGGTGTTTCGGCAGATTTCAGTGTTTACAAGGACTGCCTGGGTTTTGGGATCATATGTGGCTGCCTTTGGGATATTTGGAAGGTTAGAATTCAAAGTATTTATGGGGATCATGTTGGCAGTTTCAGTAAAAGTAACATTCTCAAGTGGGCTTTGTATATTTCTCTCAATCTTCCTTCTACCCTCAAGCAGAATCCATCCTTTTGGTCATATTTACAAGGCTCTGCACCTCAGCCCTCCTATCAAGGATCATCTGAAAACTTTGTGGCTTCCTTGGCAACCTTCTATTAAAGGTAACACTTGCAACTTGGCTATTTTCATTGATGACTATTTATCTCGCATGGCTGCAGTGATTCGAGATAGAAATGGCTCTTTTGTTGCTGCTCTCAAGATTGTCTCTTTGAGTAAACATTTTTTGCCATCCGTTTTCCATATGCTGAATGAAATTGTTAGCCTTAAGTTGGGCTTTCACTGCCTTCGGATATCTCACCCGGATGTATCTCTTCTTGGCTGGAATAATATGGTTGATTGGAAGTTTTTCTCGATCAAGAGGCTTCTTCTTAAGAGATTGCATAACGTTGAGGTTTTTAAAGTCAGCCATTCTTTAAATAGGCCAGCCGATGCTTTGTGTTGGTCCTCTCCAAGGTTCTTATATACTAGACAAATGGAGAAACTACCTCAGGCTGTTGTGATCGCTCTTAATAAAGATAGTGACCTCCATCCTTGCTCTTTCCACGAGCAATGCATTCTTCTTTCTACTCCTAGAAGTAGTGCAGATTCCTAATTTTTCTTCGAGGGAGGGACAAATGACTTTCTTGGAACAAGTGTTGGCTATTTCTGAGCGTTACTCCTTTGTTTCCTTTTGCAAAGGATGCGGAGAGTTTAATGGCAGCTTTGGTGAAGTTTTTGCTCCCAGAATTTATGTGCAGAATTTTATTTCCAGCGAAGCCTATTCCTTCTTTTTTGCCATTGTTTTTTGGCTAGATTTGTTTGGTTTTAAGGGGCTGGGCTTTCTTACTGGTGAAGGTCTTCCAGGCTTCCTTTCCAGCTCTTTTTGGGGATCTCATGTGTTCTTTTGGAGCTGTATGTTTTATTTGTGGCTTACAAGTTGGTCCATGCAGCCAGCCTCTTTGCTAGTTACAAATGTGTGCCTCTTTGCTATGTTCATAGTCCTTCTCATAGTCATATTTGCTTGCCAAATGATCCTGGATATGCATCTTGTTGTTCTTGTTGCTATGTCTTGCTTTAGGGCAGGGGTATGCCCCTGTCCGTATTTTTATTGCAGGTGTTTATCTTTGGTTTTTTGGTTGTTTGTTAGATGGCCTTGGATTTATCCAGGCCGTCCTCCAGATTTGTATACACCATGATCCAGGTTTTTTGGATCGTTTATTTTCAATAAAGGCGCTGCAAAAAAAAAAAAAAAAGTCCTTCCAAAAAATCCAGATATGTCTATTGTAACCTAGTTTTCTAGCGATAGAAATAATTTTTATCCCTTGCATTTTAAGCTCTAGAATAGCACAAAAAGAGATATCATGCTTGGTTATTAAACTTTTTAGTAAACAGATAGTACCTCGATTAGCAATGCCCCTCACATTCCAGCAGAGACCTTTAATCATTGAGACATGTTGGAGAGGCAGTGCTTGCTGCCAGGAATGATGCAGTCAGAGAGAGCATCCGAAAACCTTCTATCCACTCTACCTCTTCCAGGACTTCTTGTACATCCAACCTTATCCAGAATATTTTTATAGTGCTGAAGGGAACCGGGATGAACGAGTACTCCTAACTCCTCGTTGAAGAAAAACTTGTTGGGACTTTGCTTCTTCAGTCTAAGCTCAGCTTCAGAAAAATCATTCGGAGTATTTTTAAGCTTTCCCCCAATACTGACCTCCGCTTGGTTTCCATCGATCTTGCTAGACCCTGCTCCATCCCCGGCTCTAACCACGACCAAGGAAGAATCCTCAACATAATCCAAATTCTTAGCATCAGCTACATTAGCCTTATCGGGGAGTTCGGCCAGGATAGGGTCCTTCCCTTTCCTAGAGTATTTTTTTTTTCCAATTTTCACCCAAACAGCAGGCTCTTTAGCATTTGTGAGGTTCCCAGAGGGATCGGGGTTACTAGTCATGTCTCCTGTTGTCGAAGTAACCAGGGTAGAACCACCGTCTTTAACCTTAACCATAAGATTTGTATGTTTGATCTTCCGACACATAGCTAATTGATGCCCATAAACTTTGCATTTGCTACAATATGAGATTTTTGTCTCAGCAAACTATGTTTATGTTGATGATTGTAGTTCCCATATGGCTGCTGTGATTCGAAACTGCAATGGCAAATTTGTTGGTGGTATTAAAATCATCACTGTGAGGAAGCACTTCTTGAGGTGTTTGATTCATATGATTCACGAACTTGATTCTCATGGCATGACCTTCCATGTCATTAAACTTTCGCATCCGGATGTTTCTCTTTTGGGGAGAAATTCTGAGGTTGATTGGACAGTTTTTCGACTTAAAAGGCAGCTTGTTCGAAGACTACAAGATGTGGATATTTCTTGGGTCAGCCATGCTCTTAATCGTCCAGCAGATGTGCTTTGTTGGTCTAAGCAGAGGTTTATTTATGCTACCCAGTCTAGAGACCTTCCCCTTGCGGTTAGACATGCCCTTGAACATGATAACAGACCTCAGCCTTGCTCCTTCCCTGAAGTTCGCATTTACACTTAATTGTGAATTGGTTCTGACTCTGGTTCTCCTCTGCCTTCAGTTGGGTTGCGGGAGCATTGAGTTTGGTTTTTTCTTTGGTGTCATGCTGGCTTTTCAGTTATTCCAGGGTGCTCTTTGCTTGCTGCGATTTTTCAGCCTGCACTGCTTTATGGAAGTGGCTGCTGCCATTTGGTTTTCTTTATCTCCCATCTATTTCCTTTTGCATTCTTGCTGTAGAAATCTTTGCTGTCTTTTTGGCTATGGGGCTGGAATTGCCTTTGAGTTGCTGCTTGCTTCTTCCTCAAAGACTGCAGGTTTGTTTCAAAGATCCTTGATAGTTGAGTTATGGTTATCTCCAGTCCTCCATGTGAAGATTTGGACCCTTTGTGTTGTCTTCCATCTCCCTTGTTTTTCATTCCTCTTGTTCTATTCTAGGGGCCAACAGCGCCTCCTTTATTCTTTTAGGTTGAGCTGGGTTTATAATCTGTTCGGTGTTTTTAAGTTGGGAATGTCTTCCAACTGGCACTTGAGGATCAAGCTCAATCTCTTTTGTTTTCGCCATGATCCAGGCTTTTTGGATCCTGATTAATAATAAAGATTTATTTAAAAAAAAAAAAAAAAAAAAGAGATTTTTGTCTCAGCAACAACCGATTGCCAGAAGCCCTGATTATCCGGCAAAGAAATCCAGACAGATTCCGGTAAAGCCTGAGTGACATCTAGCTCCACACAGGCACGAGCAAATTTTACCGAAACACAGGCCTTCGTCCTGTCATCCACTGCAACAAAATTCCCAAATGTAGAACCATCGCCTCAATGAAAGCGCTATCATACAGAGGAAGGGGGAGGTTGGGTAATCTAACCCACACTGTGGTGGTCGTAGACTCTTTCTTAGAATTGTAATCTGCCGTCCACCGGAATAAACGAAAAAAGGCATGACCGACCTTTGTTAGGGAGGAAGGCAGCGTACTCCTAATGTCAGCTTCGGAATCCAGGATTATTAGGACATGCCTCGCGTCCCAGATCTCGCTAATAGTAGCCCTACCAGCGACGGACCAGTTGGCCTGAAAGGCTTTTTGGATCTCCCCCATACTAGGCCGGCCAACAGTGAATTTGGCAATGAGGGAAAATGCAAACCTCTTGGCACCAGCCCCAATTTCAGGGCCAGAGAAGCTGATGGACGGGCGGCCGTCCTTTACACTAACCTGCCTGGAAGGGAGAGAAATGGGACTGAATCTCGGCTTCAGCGAAGGCCTCACAGAGGCGACCGAAGCAGCAAACGACCGAGGGAGGCTGGGGGAAGCGCCCATCGCGGAGGCAGATCCACCGGGAGCAGAAGACTCGGGAGGCAAAGCCGGGGGGGGGGGGGGGGGGGGGGGCAGAGCCCATTACGGGAAACCTAGATTCTCTCTCTCTTGTGTGAAGCAAGGATCAACGCCGTCCACGCTGCCAGATTCATAGAATAGACATCATCTCATAAAATCAGCATTTACATCGTAGCATAATGTCTAAGGGAATCCAACAGCCACTCAGTGGCATATATCATCATAAACACGGCAGCAAATGCTCACAAACTCAGCAGCTCATAAAAAAAAAAACTAACGTGCTCTAACTACTAACTAATGCAAGCTTTTTTTTTTTTTTTTTTTTAAAAAAAAAACCCTGAAACATTAATAGGCCCAAACAGCCAGGGCCATGGCTCTAACACAGACAGCCGCATGAGCAGCTAGCTTCACACCCCTAACAACAAAACAATCAACAAGAAAACTCAACAAACCAATCCCTAACCAAGACCAAACCAGAAAAGAGAAAGGCCTAAACTGATACAACAAAGGACCTCAAATCTGGAAAGCAGCCCTACCCAGCAACATCTAGGACTAAACCAAGGACTCTCATAAGACTATAAGTTTCTCTCTGACAAAGCAAGGCTGGGCCTTCGAATCATTAGCGATAGCAAGCATAACTGCCCGGGGCAACTCCACAAATCTGGTGGTGTAAAAATCCCTAATAGCGGAGCAGCAAAGGACATCTGCTGGGAGATTAATGGAGTGACTAACGCTGAAAATATCTATCTCCTTGAGCTTTTTAGTCAGCAGCCTTTTAATCTGGAAGACCTTCCAATCCACCATGGAGATATGGCTGAGAAGATGCACCTCCGGATGAGATATGCGAATACATTTCAAAGACAGTTTTTGATTTTGCAGTTCACAAATAATCTGCAGCAGACACTGCAAAAAGTTCTTGCGCGCCGCTACAATCTTGATGGCAGCAACAAAGGAACCATAGCTATCCTGAACCACAGCAGCCAAACGAGAGTTAACATCATCAGCAACAAGAGCAAAGTTACAGGTGTTACCTTTAATATTTGGCTGCCAAGGGATCCAAAAAATTCTGTCTGACTTGATCACTGAGGGATTAACATAGAAAGCTTTGCAGACTAATCTAGATAGGGAGTCTTGACCGCAAGGAACCTTGATAATTTTAGCGAGAAGAGCAGCCCATCTGAGTATATTACACTTACCAAAGGATCCTCCCTGATGTTTGTAATGTTTGTATTTTTTATGATGTTATGTATAAGTGTTTTCAGCGCTTTTTATTGTCTTTTATGTTGAGCTGGGTCTATAACCTGTTCGGTGTTTTTAAGTTGGGAATGTATTCCTACTGGCACTTGAGGGTCAAGCTCAACTTTATCTGTATTAGCCATGATCCGGGCTTTTTGGATCCTTTGTAATAAAATCTGGGTTATCTTAAAAAAAAAAAAAAAAAAAAAAAAAAAGGATCCTGCCTGATCATCAAACACAATTTGATTTCTGAGCTTCCAAATGTCCCACAAGCAGCAGCTCAATAGACCAAAACCCAAACAATCCTTGAAAGATTTGAAATCAGCCATGATGGCCCAATCAAAGAGCAGCTGGTAGAAGGAAGACGGCCTGCTTTTCCTGAACAGCGGACACAGAAAATCCAGAACCATCCTAGCTTTGTCACTATGAAGAAACAAGTGATCCGTGGATTCCCCCCTGGGCACTCTGCAGCAAACGCATTTACTGGCCAATTGAATACCAGTCTTGATGATATTTTCATTAGTAGGGAGAGCCGAGTGAAGAACCCTCCAGAGAAAGCAGGAGACTTTCATCGGAATAAAATTGCTCCATATGGCTTCAAATTTTCCTATTCTAGCCAGATTGAAGCTAAAGCTCTTTAAATAATTTGCTGTAGTAATTTTACCGCTAGGATCCCCTTCCCACACTAACTTGTCCGGAATATCATCAGAAAAATCCCCTTCAATGGAATTAAAAATACGAGGATTCACATTAAAGAGAAGGGACCTTCTGAACACGGAGTTATTCAACACCTCTTTGATATGCAAATCCCTTAACCTCTCAGGACAATTCAAAGCGATACCCTCACAAAAATCTACGGTAGAAGTTTTACCGTGTCCAAGAATCCAGCGACAATTCAGGGAAATGCTAGAGATGTGAGGAGATATAGTTTTCCAAAGACAAGAGCCTCTACCTCCAATAGCAAATCTGCTCCTAGCATGAGTAGCCCACAAGGAAGAATTTATCAAATAATTCCAAGCCAATTTCCCGTGCAGCGCTGTCATAACCTGATGAAGAATTTTGATGCCCAGACCACCAGCAATAGTAGGCTGACAAACAGCTCCCCAATTGACCCAATGATGCCGCGATTTATTTCCAGCATCCCACAGAAAATTCCGAATATCCTTATCTATAACCCTTAAAATACCTTTAGGAATAGGTATAACTGACATACAATGAATGGGAATGGATTGAAGGACAGCCTTAATTAATGTAATCCTACCAGCCATAGATAAGAAAGATTTCATCCATCCTGAGAGCCTACCTTTGATACCATCAACCAGCCCTTGGAAAAAGGAAATTCTGGGGCTCCCTGGAAAAAGAGGGGCTCCCAAATATTTAACAGGGAAATCACTCGGAAGAAATCCAGATAAATTCAGAAGATGAACTTTCCTAGCAAAATTCACATGTTTTGAGAAAAAAATCTGACATTTCCTTGTGTTTAGCAGCTGTCCAGAATTAAAGCAGAAACATCTTAATACCTCCAAAACTTTTGAAAAAGAAGACTTCCTTCCATTGGTGAAGACCAAAACATCATCCGCATACAGAATATGATTAATATCCACAGCTTGTAGAGAAGACCAATAGGGCATAATGCCACCCCCTGCTCTGCTAGCCAACTTCATTCTTCTGGACAGAAAGTCCATAGCTAGCACAAACAGGCTAGAGGACAGCGGATCCCCCTGCCTCAGCCCCCTGTTGGATTTGAAGTTTCCGAAGGATTTCCCTCTAATTCGGATGGAGTACCAACAGTTGCTAATGTTCCGATAAACAAGATCACACCATTGCTCATCAAATCCAAGGGCCTTCATTCCGCGAAGAAGAAAAACCCAAGAAAGCCTATCATAAGCCTTCGCCATATCTATCTTAATCAGCACATTGCCCCCGTGAACTCTTTTATGAATATCTGAAACTAGATCATGAGCCAGAGCTATGCTGTGATGGATGGACCTCCCAGGAATAAATCCTGATTGTTCCTTACTGATAATTCTATCCAGAAACGGGCGAATTCTATCATTTAAGATCATAGAGATGATCTTATGGAAGAAATTGCACAGGCTGACTGGTCTTAGTTGATCTAGAGAAGTGGCATTCTTCACCTTTGGGACAAGTATAAGAACTGTAGCAGACAAACAATTGGGGAGGCTGACTCCTTTGAAAAATAGCTGAATTGCCTCAATGATGTCCTCCCTAATAATATTCCAGCAGGACCGATAGAAGGCTCCAGTGAAGCCATCTGGACCAGGAGCACTATTCTCGGGAAGATTGAACACAGCAAGCCAGATCTCGTCAGCTTCAGGAATAGCCCGCAGAGAAACATTATCAGTGGGAGAAATCTTAGTCCGAATATTATCAAAAAAATTCCTTTCAGGTAAGGCTGAAAATTCTCCTAATAAATCCCGGAAGAAGTCAGTAGCCATCGAGCCTATTTCATCCCGATCATCTGTAACTGAACCAGAGGGAAGGGTAGCTTTGAAATTATTGGCAGATCTGCGAGCCTTGATGGCTGCATGAAAAAGCCCAGTGTTCCTGTCCCCATCCTGTAGCCAACCCAGCTGAGCTTTAGCGTTGAGAAAGGCCTGCCTATCATCAAGAGCTGTTTGCAAGCGCTGCTGAAGCTGAACAAGATCTTCCTCACTCTCCGAATTCCACCGATTCTGAAGCAAGGACTCAGTAGCTTCAACTTGCTTACTAAGATCACAAATCTTCTGATTAAAATCTCCAAATACATTCCAGTTCCAGATTCGAAGCTCACTTCTCAATCTTTTAAATTTAGCATGACAATTATAAAAAGGATTGGCATGAGCTCGATCTGACCAAGATTTCTGAACAAAGGCCTGTAAATCAGCATGCTTGATCCATGCCGGATTAAAACTAAAGAAGCTTTGGATATGATCTTTTTTGATAAAGGAAATCAACAGAGGGCAGTGATCAGAGTGTATACGGGGAAGATGCACCACTTTCAATTCCGAAAAACGAGCTGTAGCAAACCCATTAATGAGCACCCTGTCCAGCCTCATCCAAACACACCTCAAACCCGCTTGATTATTACTCCAGGTGAACTTATTTCCAGAGAAACCAACGTCCGATAATCCGCTCCCAATAATGAAACTATTGAAATCTGAGGAAGCCTTATTTCCGAATTTTTGACCACCTTTTTTTTCATCTTCATTGGTCACTGCATTAAAATCACCCATAAGAATCCAAGGCTCCGTAATATTAGCAGCCTCCTCGTCAAGATGATTCCATAACAGAACTCTGTCATTAACTTTGTAGGAGGCATAAACCACCGTACAAAAGGACTTAATACCGGACGCAGAGAGGGTGACTTCACAAGAAAGATGCTGAGAGCTAATCTTAACAATAGTAACATCTATATAATCCTTCCAAAAAATCCATATATGCCTATTAGTAGGGTTGCCCTGATAAAACCTAGAAAACCCGAGCTTCCGAGCAATAGACACAATTTTTTTCCCTTGCAACTTAGGTTCCAGTATAGCACAAAAAGAAATATCATACTTGGAAATTAAACTTTTTAGAAAGCAGATAGTACCTCTATTAGCAATTCCTCTCACATTCCAGCAAAGACCTTTAAACATTAAGACACATTGGAGAGGCAGTGCTTGCTGCCCGGAACGATACAATCTATGATAGCCTCCGATAATCTTCTTTCCCCTCTGCCTCTGCCAGGGCTTCTTGTGCTCCCCGCCTTATCAAGGATATTTTTATAATGTTGTAGGGACCCTGGATGAACGAGCACCCCTAATTCCTCATTAAAAAAAATCTTGTTGGGGCTCTGCTTCATAAGACGAAGCTCAGCTCCTGACAGAACATTAGGAACCAGTTTAGACTTATCTCCCTCGCTGTCAACCGCAAGACTCCCTTCTAACTGGCAAAGAGATACTAACTCAGTACACACCCCCTCTGTGAGAATATCAGTAGCAACCCCTTGTTCAGCGACCTTGCTAGGCCCAGAATTTTTCCCTCCGCTAACCTGTGAGGGAGCTGAAGTGGTAGGATCGGCCCCTTTAAGAATGATCTTAGGATCACCATCCAAAACCTTAAAAGAAGAAAGAGAACCCTTCCCTTTTCTGGACTTTTTTGTTCCTACCCTATTCCAACCTGAATCTTTTATACCTTTAGTAGTATTCCCTGAGGTATTACCCAGATCAGACAAAGCCCCTGGCTTCAGAAATACCTTTGAAGATCCCGCATCTCTAGACTTGAGGGTACCAATAGACTGCATAACCTTCCGACAAGAATCTACCTGGTGCCCATGTACCCTACATTTGCTACAATAGGCAATTTTAGTCTCTACATAAATAGATTGCCAGAATCCCTGATCTTCCGGCAGAGAAATCCAAACAGAGTCCGGGATGCCCTGAGTGACGTCTAACTCCACACAAGCCCGAGCATACTTAACCGAAACACAAGCCTTCGTTTTATCATCAACTGCTACAAAATATCCAAATGTGGACACTATAGCTTCAATGAAAGCACTATCATATAGAGGCAAAGGTAAATTGGGGAGTCTAACCCACACTGAGGTGGTTGTAGATTCTCTTTTAGGGTTATAGTCAGCCGTCCACTGAAATAAACGAAAGAACGCATGACCAACTTTATTCTGGGAGGAAGATAAGGCATTCCTGATATCAGCTTCAGAATCCAGAATGATAAGGACATGTCTCGAGTCCCAAATCTCACTAATAGTAGCTCGACCTGAGATAGTCCAGCTAGCCTGGAAAGCTTTTTGAATCTCCCCGAGGCTTGGACGACCAACTGTGAATTTAGCAATGAGGGAGAAATCGAACCTCTTCGCTCCAGCCCCAAGTTCCGACCCAGTGAACCCGATGGAAGGACGACCTTCCTTCAACCCAACTTGCCTGGAAGGAAGGGAGATGGGGCTGAATCTCGGCTTCAGCGAAGGCCTCACCGAGGCCACAGAAGCCACCGAGGCAGCGTAAGAAAGAGCCGGATCCTTAACCTTCGAACCAGCAGCACTGCCAGAGCCGGAAGAGCCAGGAGGCTCCGACAGATCCGGAGAGACCGAGCCCATAGCGGGCTGGCGCCGAAAGAAGCCCTAGACACAACGGAGAGAATCCCTAGATTCGCGCCCTAGATTCACTCTCTCTCCTCTAGCAGCAATCAACTAACGCGGAGGGAACATGATGAACATAGCTAACTAACTTCCCACCCCACACTTGAATTGAACCGTGTCCTCATGGTATAATCTAAGAGAAGGAAGCTCATGCAAGATTCAACAAAAGAAACAAACAACTAACATTTTTTTTCAAAAAAATGATTTTATCGAAAGGACTCAAATAGCCTGAGTCATTGGCAATTACAAAGCGCCAAATAACAGCTAAAATAAAATTATGGCTCGGGCATTCCCATGGCCTAATTACAAGAGTATGAGAAGATCGTATGAGGTCTAAAAAGTATGTATCTCGTCGGAGGCATACCCATAGACGAGGATCAAACACAAAAAAATCAAAGAAGAGGTTACTTTTTTTTTTTTTTTTAAACTCACCCCGTTAGAGCCCCAGCCCTAACACCCACCAGGAATCGAACCTGTGACATGGAGTTTATAATACACCACCACGACCACTAGGCTAGCCCTTGGTGGGCAAAGAAGAGGTTACTTGCCCCTGAACAACCTAGAGAAAGGTCCCTAAGATCACCTGACGCCAATACCTGCAAACCAGGGATAAAACAAAGTAACAAAAACTGATATAAGCACAAATCATCTCTGGAGTAATTGCCATTGATCATGTCTGCAATGATCTGCTGGGCATTCCCTGTTGCTTCAACACTATCCTCCGCATCAGTCTCCCTAGGACAGAAGCAACTCAGCTGCAAAGAATCTGCACACAAGCTGCATTGAACTGCCTTATGAAGTTGATTTGTCCTTGTCTCTACAAAATGACTAGGAGATGTATAGGCCAATGCAAGGGCCACATGGTTAATTGCAGTGCTTATTCTCTTCATTTTAGTGATGTTAAAATCGTTGACCAAGCACTGTAAATCATTGGAGTGACGCCAGGGGAAAGTCCTTCCAGACTCAGCACCCATGAAAAACATGTCAGGATGAGAACTTTGAATACCTCCAACCTGAATTTGATGATCTCTTGCTGCCATAAGAAAACGCCGTATACAAATAATGAGCTCCTCTTGCGGTTGAGTCTTCTCAAACTGCTCTACTATAGCAAGCTGCAGCTCCCAAGACAATTTCTAAAAATGCCTGGTCCTTTAATAGTTTGGCCATCTTCAATAATAGCTAAGTTCAAACAGGACCCAGAAACTCCAGAGCTCCATTGCTGCCAAGAACCAGCAATAGTACCTGATTTAATAACACAGATACCAAAAATCAGATACAAACAACTAACATGACTAACAGTAACCACAAAAAAATCAAATTAGGGCGCGCCCCAAGAAGACATTAGGTCGCGCGCCCCATGCATACATTGTCGCCTAAAGTGTGAAGCTGGAGCGAAAATAATGTTGCCTTGTGGCGCCTAACTCACTGAAGACACCAACTAATAATGAAAATAAAAACACCGGGTTTCCTCCCGCAAAGCGCCTTTGTTTTACTTCTTTGGCTAGACGATACCTCTCATTTTAAGCATATGCCGGGTCAGCAAAATGGAACTCCTCATCAGGCGGGATGTCGGGTGGAATAGCAAGTGGAATATCAGGTGGAATGTGAGCTTTCAGGTGCTCTAGTAAAGACTTGAATTGAATCACCGGAGGCTACACAACAGATGGGGCGAGGATAGTTTTATTGCACAATTTAATGGCATTGATATCATACCTGGGGATATCATGGATTAATTGCCCGGCAGCAACTCTTTCCTCCTTGGTGTCTAGCTTTGATATGTCCTCCCCACATTGTGTGAATGGTGCATCTTCAATGGTGTCCAAGGTTGTTCTCCTGCAAGGTCCGGTAGGAATTGCATAGGCTTATGAATATTAAAGTGGATAATTTCCTCTTCTACCTCCATGGAGAGATCACCCATATGTATATCATTTTTCATCCTAGCGGTCGCCATAAATGGTCTCCCTAGCAGAATTAGTGAAGAGCCTCTCTCATCCTCCATTTTGATGACATAAAAATCTACAAGCAATGAAAGTTGTCCTACCTGCACTAGCACATCAACAACAAGACCTTCTAGCTTTGCGCATGATCTATTAGCCATTTGAATTATAAAATCAGTGGGTCTAAGAGGACCGATAAGCAATGTTTCATACAAGGAATAAGGCAAGATGTTAATCGAGGCACCCAAATCCAACATACATCCATTTGAACATCATTAATTATGCATGAGATGTAAAGGTACCTGGGTCCTTACATTTCAGTGCTATCTTGGATTGAAGGATGGCGGAGATGTTGGGCCTCAGATTCACTTGCTCAAGTCCTCCTCGTCGAGTGGTGCACAAATCCTTAAGGAATTTGGCATATTTGGGAATGTGCTTGATTGCATCGAGGAGTGTGATTGTGACTTCCATCTTGTTGAATAGCTGTAATAGCTCTTGATCCACCACAGTTGGATTGTCCTTTGATTCAGATACCTACATAGGAAGTGGAAGCGGGGCAAAGGTTAGACAGATTTCTTGTTAATGGCAAGTATTTTGATCAGTTCCCCACCCAAAAATTTTTCATCTGACGAGGACATATTCAGACCACTGCCCGCTTTTCTTTGAAGCGAATGCTGAGATAGCTGCCGCTAAGCCATCATCAATCAGGCTTCTCCGGCCTTCATGACTGCCTCATCTATGAGCCCTAATCCCCCTCATGATGTCCCTTCTTTGATCCCACCCAACCCTAAGCCACCCGATTCTCCCGAAACAGGCGCAATCGCTACAACGAAGCCTCTCTCATTTGCTTCTGTCCTCTCTCGACCTAGGGTTTGTTCTCACCTTCCCGATATCAACCTTCCCCCTCGCCAATATGGAACCAAGGATGGAGTACCGTCCATCGTTTTCTCAAAT
The DNA here is from genome assembly GCA_963678935.1 of Umbilicus rupestris. NCBI lineage: Eukaryota > Viridiplantae > Streptophyta > Magnoliopsida > Saxifragales > Crassulaceae > Umbilicus > Umbilicus rupestris. The sequence goes on along the minus strand of OY787629.1, from coordinate 7,136,042 downwards.
ACGGAATACCAGGCCATCACGAAACGTCTTCATCACACGTTGATTGCGAAGTTCCAGATTTGACGTCCGTCTCTTATCCTGATAAAGGAATTTATCCAGTCCAATTGGAATCTTAAAGGGAAAGTCACCCTGAGTGCGAACTGGGATGATAAGCATGCTGTTTTCATTCTTGATTCGGAACATGATGTGAATGCAGCCTTAACCTGTCCGTTTAGACGAGTTCAACATACAGATTTTCGGCTGTTTCGTTGGTCCCATGATTACAACTTTAAAAAAGAATCTACAAAGATTACAAAGTGGGTTAGACTTGCTGGTTTGCCTATGGAACTGTTTGATCGGTCTGTGATAAAAGCCATTGTTTCCTCCTTTGTTGAATTTCTTGATATTGATGATCAAACCAAGGAGATGAATGCACTTTCCTGTGCATGTGCTTGTATTGAGTTGGATGTTACTCATCCCCCACCTGCTCGAGTTTGGATAAACCTGCCTAGAGATAAGGGGTTTTTTTAAGATAATGTTATTGAAGGTTCTATGGCGTACTCTATGCGGTGCAAGATGCATGGGCACGATCTGCAAACCTGCAAAAAAACAAGCCAAAGTGGTGGCTAAACAGACGGGGACAGCACAGTACCATGCAGAGATCCCCCAAAAGCAGCCAATTCCACATAATGGATCTCATGACCAATATGAGTGGACTAAAGTTCAGCGTCGCAAGGCCTCACCTCCTGCCCGTAAATCCTTACCCTGCCTGTTCCGTCTGATAAGGACAAAAACCACATTCCGTCTTCCGATGGAGCGATCGATCCTTTTCAGCTTAAGAGTGTAGCTGTCAGATCACCTTCTCTTCTTTCTATGCAACATGACTTGGAGGAAGTTGTCATTCCAGGGCTCCAGATAACCAATGATTCTGAAGTGGATAGCAGTGCTGGTAAACCTAGAATCACAACCCATAATAATGTAGAACCTACTCAAGAATCCTCACCTGATGACGACCTATCCCAAAGAAAGACAGGGCATCCGAAAGACTCGTTAGCTTGCTCATCGCAAGCTGACCAAAACAATACTTACAGTCTTACACCTGTGGTTCTCAGCAGCAATCCAAAAGGGGTGACACTGACCAGAACCATGCTTTTGGAACTATTGTAATTGCGGTTCAAAACCTTCCGCTTTTGCAACGCCTCAAATCTATACTTAAGAGATCAAATTCTTTACCTAATATGGAGGATGAGCCTAGAAGGATTCATGCTGTTAATATCTAGAGTGGGATGATAGATGATGATCAGCCGACACCATCCCCTAATGTCTAGAATCATCTGTTGGAATGCGAGAGGTGTGGGGAATAGAAGTACATCTACCCACCTCAAAGATTTGTGCGTGCTTCATAAACCAGACGTTGTGGTTATTATTGAACCTAAGATTCCTCATGCTCGTCTTGAGGTTGTGGCTCGTCACCTGGAGTTTAGCAGTTATAGCCATGAGGATGAGCAAAATAATGATACTTGGGTCCTTTGGAAGGACACTGTTTTGGTTTCAGCCCTCATTTGGGGCAATCAGCAGGTATCCATGCAAATTCTATACACAGTTAACAATTTTCATTTTACTTTATCTTGTGTCCATGCTGCTCGCTCTGTTCTTGGTCGACAGGAATTATGGGACACCTTGGTTGATCTTCATGCCGATACGAATAGACCATGGCTTGTCTTGGGTGATTTTAACGCTATATCTAACTGGGACGAAAAGGAGTGTGTTGGATCCTGAGGATCATGTACCTCATGTGATTTTGATGATGACAACACCTGGTTTACACTTTGACTGAGTGTGCAGGATCATGTACCTAAGAGAGTCGCACAAGGGACATGAACCTGGGTTGGCAGCTGGATGGACACTTTGGAGGAAGCCGAAGTTCCATGGTTTCAACACTTATTACATGGAGTAATTAGAAGAGTTGAAGCACAAAAGATTGTTGAACGCATTTAGTAAACGGAGTCAATGCAATCTTTGAGTTCTTGGCATTAAGTGCTTGTCTTTAAGATCGGGAAGAGGCACAAGTGCTAGAGAGTCGTTCTCAAACGGTGGATCTGAGTTTGTTCAGAGAAGGAGGAGCAGCAGGAGCTTGAGAATCACGTCAGTGCGTCAAGAGCTGTTCTTCGGTGAGAGGAGACGAGTGAACGATTCAGGGAATCGTCGGAAAGACTTGTCTCTGGGAGAGTCACGATTGGTGATTTGGAATCATCAGGTGTAAGTGACTGAGTTTTGTAGTAGTGAGACATACTATTACTTGTATACAAATAGTGTAAGTATTTGTATAGTCTATAGATTAATAAAACTAATCTTTAGACGAATTCCGCTGTGCACTAAACTCTGAGGTACAAGTACCTGCAAACTACGTTCAGGTCCCTAATAGTTCCTTTACTTAGTTTTGAGCTAATCACGATCCTGTCAATTGGTATCAGAGCCTCTGGTTCTAGATTTTGATTAGTATTGCAGGAATGTCAGGAGACTCATTCGCTACCCCGCCAAAGTTGAAGGTAGGAGAATATGATTCGTGGGCAATCAGATTCGAGGAACATGTCCTCTCGCTGGATGGTGAGGTCTGGCAGATCATTGAACAAGGGAAACAACTTATTATGGATGACACAGACAAAACCAAGGAGAAAGCACGAGCTGCTTACACTACCGCGGACTTCAAAAAGCTCCAAAAGAACGCTCAAGCCATGAAGGTACTTCATTCAGCACTGGAACCAGGTGATCTTGCCAAGGTCCTGATCTACACAGACCCGTCAGAGGTCTGGAAGGCTCTCAGGAGAATCTATGATGGTTCTGCAGACGTTAGGAGGAACAGGATCCTCACTGCACAGATGAAGTACAACAGCCTTCGTCAAGCTGAGGACGAGTCTATACATGGCTACCATTCAAGGTTTCAAGGGTGTCTCTCAATCCTTTCAAGACTGGGAAAGGAGTATGAGCAATGGGAAGTTACTCATCATTTCCTACAGGGACTCGATCCTGAATGGGATGATATCTCAAGGACGCTGGCTGCCCTTGCTGAGACAAAGAGAATCACGTTGGAAGAGCTGGTCTCCAAACTGGAAAGCAGCATGCTCATTGAAAAATGCAAGCTGGAGGGACGTGAACCTCAGAGAGGAGCAGGACAGATTGCGTTGGTCAGTGAGAAAGGAAAGTCCAAGAAGTCCAAAGGGAAAGAGATTAAGTCTGAAGCAAAAACAAAAGACAAATCTGATTTGGTGCTCCTGTCCCAGGCATTGAGGGTCGTGAACCAGAAACTCAGTTCGAAGACCTCTTCTTCAAAGCGCACTGCAAAGAAGGATGACGAATGCTTCTATTGTGGTAAAAAGGGTCATTTTGCCAAAGACTGCTGGAAGAAAAAGGAGGATAAGTCCAACAAGGAGAAATCCAATGATGAGAAATCAAAGGACAAGAGGGCAATGATCGCAGCATGGGGAGATTCAGAAGAGGACAGTGACTCGGGGAGTCAGTGCGGGAACAAGTCCTCAGGGAGGAACTTGTGTCTTATGGCCAAGGGAGGGTCATCAAAATCAGAGGTAAATCTTTCTTCTAATCCTTCTGAATTTAAATCTCGTGCTGATTTGTTACTCATTATTAAAAGTCTTTGTGATAAAAATGATGAGTTGACTAACATTCTTGCTGAGAAAGAAGCTGAGCTTGGTGAGAAGTTTGCCAATATTCGGCAACTTCAGAGGAAACTCGTTGGGAAACAAAGGGCTGTTTCCAGATTGCAGGTACATGAACCTGACGTTAAGGTGAAGGCGAGTGTTCAAAGAACAAAGAAGTCCAAACCAGGTCTGGGTTATGGTGATGTTACCATCGCAAGGAGAACTCAGAAAGCTGGAGAGCCCAGGAGTACTCCACGGGTAAAGGTGGATCTCCAAGACGAGGCTAAGACATATGGTAAGGGTTACCATATTTGGACAAAGTTCGCTCAGGGTCAGAAACCAGCTGGCATTAACTTCAGCAAACAAAAGAAGAAGATTGCTGATTTTAAGAACTTCAGAGGGAAGAAGATATGTTTCCACTGTGGAAAGGAGGGACACTTTTGGGCAAAGTGTACTGCTAGGCAAGCCTCCAAAGACAAGGATCAGAAACCAGGTGGTTCCAAGCGAGGAACGCGTACCCAGCATGATCAGAGTGTCAAAACTGATACTAATTTGAATTCTTCCAAACCTGTTACTTGTGTTGATTTTAGTTCTGATAAACCCAAAAAGGAAAAGCTAATTTGGGTTCGTAAGAACTGACTGTTTGTGTGCAGCTGAAGAGAGGAACAGGTCCCTGGTATGTAGACAGAGGGTGCTGATGGGGATCAGGAGGAAGCTGATCAGGATCCAGGTGTTGTTAATGAAGATCCAGCCGAGGTACAGGTACTGGATGAACAGCATGAGGATCAGAGTCAGGGGGAACGAGTTCAGACTGCGTTCGTGTCCCTGATGGAGACCTGTAGGACTGAGGAATAAGTGGCGGACATTTTCACCAAGGCTCTAGGCAGGGAGTCTTTCGAGAAGTTCAGGATAGCGGTTGGCATGATATCTACTCAGTGAGGTACCTCTAACTTAACCTTCAATGATTGGTTAGAGTAGGGGTAGAGTAGTTATGCTTATTAGCCTGAGGTATGTGATCCTGTCAACATGTGATAAGTTGATTGCATGTCTCACTTCTCGATTAAATGTGAAATTGTCATGTTTGTGCTGGAATTTCTTTCATTCCTAGCCTATGTACCTTCCGGATCTTGAACCTCACAAACCGCATGAAGGAAGTGTACTAAGCCACCTTAGCCATATACCCATTTGAGACTCGAAAAACACTCGAGGTACATCTTGTGTGATTTAAATGAGTGATTTCAGTTGTGATGTTGTTACATTATATAACCTTTTCGGTTAAGCCGATCCATTACAACGCCCCTTGAGGAGTCTATGAAAAGGTATGGGTATGGCATTCACTTGTTCAGGTCAGAGATCAGATCCAGGTACTTGAATGAACACTGAGGTATGTGTACCAGTCAGATACCTGTCCAGATGCAATGGGGACGCAAAGGATATTGCGGACCAGCCGACGGTCAAGGGACCGACCGTCGAAGGCACCCAGGATGCGGGGATGCCAGTGGTTGCAGGAGGTTCAGGAACGAACCAGGAGGTTGATGTTGCTGAGGTGTTCAGCAGTCCGCCAGATGAGGTGGAGGTTGAAAACCTGGATGGTTCGGAGAAGGAACCTAATCCTGAAGGAAGCACCAAGGGAGTGGATGCTTCAGATGCCCTCATTCAAAGAGTTCTGGAGGAGCTAGAAGAAATGAGGACTAAGGCAACACCTCAGACCATGATGGGAGAATCCGAGAAGGATGTCACCTCGGAGGACAGTGAGGAGGTCAAGATCCTCGAGACCACTGTTCAGTCAAAAAGGAGGGCGGTGAAAGTCAAGCCCACTGCAAAACGAGTCCAGCCTTTAAAAAGATGGGTTCCAGACCCTGTAAAGTTAGATGATGGACTGTTCAAATGAGGGAAATGAAGCTGAGGTTCAGGAACCTCATGATGAAGAAAAGGTTTGTGTGGAGCAAAGACTTCAAAAGATCGAGAATGAGATCTTGGAATTGAAGGAAGGAATGGCACGGCTAAACTCAGAATTTGGTGCTGGGAAAAAAGCAGTCGTTAAGGCGGTGACAGAGATTGTCAGGGTTGGGAACCTAGTATCCGGGTCAGGTTCAAGAACCTGAATCAGAGAATGCTAATACCCTTTGCCATCATAGACTCACCCATTCCTTGCTCCCCACCGCATTAATCTTTTTGTTTTTCCCTGAACTTTGCACTCTTGACATTTTGCACTTAATTTTGAAGTTTGCATGATTTCAATTTTATTGCATGTCTTTGGCTAACTCTATTGATGGCTAATATGTTTTAACTGTCTAACCCTTATTTGATGATGCCAAAAGGGGGAAGAGTTAGTGGGGTACCTATCCAGGAGGAATCATGTTAGGTATCTGTTTTTGATACTGCTTACAAGTCCCTGCTTGGGCTTAGGGGGAATTTGTTCCCATTTATGATTCAGTGGATAGATGACTAGTTAGATAACTAGGACTGAGGACTGTCACGGTTGATTATCTTGTTTTTCTCTCGTGTGGGTTTGTCATCATCAAAAAGGGGGAAAATGTTGGATCCTGAGGATCATGTACCTCATGTGATTTTGATGATGACAACACCTGGTTTACACTTTGACTGAGTGTGCAGGATCATGTACCTAAGAGAGTCGCACAAGGGACATGAACCTGGGTTGGTAGCTGGATGGACACTTTGGAGGAAGCCGAAGTTCCATGGTTTCAACACTTATTACATGGAGTAATTAGAAGAGTTGAAGCACAAAAGATTGTTGAACGCATTTAGTAAACGGAGTCAATGCAATCTTTGAGTTCTTGGCATTAAGTGCTTGTCTTTAAGATCGGGAAGAGGCACAAGTGCTAGAGAGTCGTTCTCAAACGGTGGATCTGAGTTTGTTCAGAGAAGGAGGAGCAGCAGGAGCTTGAGAATCACGTCAGTGCGTCAAGAGCTGTTCTTCGGTGAGAGGAGACGAGTGAACGATTCAGGGAATCGTTGGAGGGACTTGTCTCTGGGAGAGTCACGATTGGTGATTTGGAATCATCAGGTGTAAGTGACTGAGTTTTGTAGTAGTGAGACATACTATTACTTGTATACAAATAGTGTAAGTATTTGTATAGTCTATAAATTAATAAAACTAATCTTTAGACGAATTCCGCTGTGCACTAAACTCTGAGGTACAAGTACCTGCAAACTACGTTCAGGTCCCAAATAGTTCCTTTACTTAGTTTTGAGCTAATCACGATCCTGTCAGAGTGGGACCAAGAGGATAATGGCTCCATGCACGACTTTAACCTTTTTCAAATGAGGGCTTGTCTTGTTGATGCTGGATTCTCTGAGAACCAATTTACTTGGTCAAACAATCATTCAAAGGATACTCCTATCTGGGAAAGGCTTGACCGTGTCCTGGTTAATGGGCATGCCCTAGCTGCTCTGCCTGGTATTCAAGTGAAACACCTTGCCCGCGTTTATTCAGATCACTGCTCATTGCTTGTGGATGTGTCTTTTGCAATGCTAAACGTAAGACTTGTTTCCACTTTCAAAAGGCTAGGGTGAGTCACCCTCAGTTCCAAGAATTTGTCGCTAGGTGTTGGATGGTCCACCGCCATGAGAATTCCCTGATCAATTTCGGTAGAAAACTAAAGTTTCTTCGGAGTAGTCTTAAAAGATGGAACTGGGAAGTTTTCGGAAATATTCAGACCCGTAATCAAGAGCTCCTCTTGAACATAAACCGCCTGGAAGAAAATCTTCAGCAAAGCTGGAATGAAGCGATTGGCAGAGAGCACCGTCTTTTGATGCAGGATATGGTTCGGGCTAAAGCTAGGGTTAAATGGGCAGCAGAGGTTGACCGCAATACAAAATTCTATTCCGTATATTAAAGCCCAGCGGCTTAAAAATCAGTTTCAGCTGGCTCTTCCGGATGGCTCCTCATTCAATGATAAAAATATCATAGAATGCCCTAAGACTTTAAGGAATTACCAAATTAAAGAGGTAGTTCGGAATCCGGTTTGCAGAAGACAATTTTTGCATAATATGAACCCCCGTATTTATCTGTCCATTGAAGAGGATTTGTCTGAAAACATCTCAGACAGATTAGTTTGGGAAGGGGACACTAGTGGTATGGTCACCACAGCCAACTTCCTGAAGAGCTTCAGCCTCCCTCAGCCTAGTATTAAAAATTTCGAAGTCATCTGGAGCTATTTTATCCCTGCAAAAGTCTCCTGCTTCCTGTGGAAGGTCCTGCACTCAGCCCTCCCCACTCATGATAATGTCATCAAAACTGGCTGCCAGATTGCTAGCAAATGTGTCTGCTGCATTGAGTCAAGCATTGAAACTATGGATCATTTACTCCTGCATAGCAATAAAGCTAAACTGATGTGGGATTTTATTTGCCCTATATTCTGTAAAAGAAAGCCGGCGACGATTCACCAGCTTTGTTATGATTGGGGAACTTCAGTGAACCTCAATATTTTTAAAGACTGCTTAGGGTTTGGCCTCATTAGCTGCTGCTTGTGGGACATATGGAACTACAGAAATAGGATGGTCTATGATGATAAGCCAGGGGTTTTTAGTAAATGCAACATTTTCAGATGGGCTGCGATCCTCGTTAACTCTATTAAGGCCTCTTGCAATCAAGACTCTTTGGCTATCAATGTTTGTAAAGTGCTCCATGTCAACCCCAGGTTTGTTAAGTCGGACAGATTGTATTGGATGCCTTGGCAGCCAACTGTTAAAGGAAACACATGCAATTTTACTATTTATATTGGAGAGAATAACTCTAGATTGGCTGCAGTGCTCCGGGATCGATATGGTATGTTTGTTGCTGCTATTAAATTTGTTGCGGCTCGTAAACATTTCCTGCAGGGTTTGATGCAGCTTATTTGTGAGGTGCGAGCTAGAAATTTGACTTTCCAGTGCTTGAGGATCTCCCATCCTGATGTGCATCTTCTTGGACACAGCTACTCGGTTGATTGGAAACTTTTTCAGATTAAAAGAATGCTGGTTAAAAGGATCAAGAATCTTGATTTATATAGTATTTGTCACTCCCTCAATAGGCCAGCAGATGCCCTGTGTTTCTCTGAGTTGAAGGACTGCTTCTTCTCCAGGTTTGAAGACATTCCTAGAGCTGTTCAACTTGCTATCGCCAGCGACTTGAAGCCTCAACCATGCTCTTTTAAGGAGAAGCTCATTGCTATTTGATTTGCTGGACTCTTGTGGTTTTTCTTGGCTAGTTGTGGTTGAGTAGGGTGATGCAGGTTTATGTGGTCTGTAGGATTGCTTTTGGATGTTTTTGGGTTATGGTTTGTTAGCTTTTTAGGGCAGATCCTTGCTGTCTAGCTCCTTGTTTTGTGGCTTCCCTGTATTGGTTTAGGATTCATTGGATTTGGTGTTGGTTTAGGTTGCATTGGCTTTATCTCAGCCAGAGTGAGCTGCGCAGGTCTGTCCAGGCTCCATTATTGCTCTTGGCTGGTGCTTTTTGGTTTGGGTAGTTCCCAACATGTGGGTTCATCCTCCTTTTCCTTGTTAGATGGATTTTCCATCCTCCTTTGTTTGCCTTGATCCAGGCTGTTTGGATCTCTTTTTATATATCTATCTGAAAAAAAAAAAATATATTATTGGGAATTCGGCAGCCTCTTTCTTTGAAAATCTCTTGACGGGATACACTTCTCCGCCTGATATGTCTGTATTTGATCATTATGAGAGTTGCATTTCAGAGGAGGTTAACAATTCCCTTTTCGTCACACCTAAAGAAGAGGAGATTAGGGCTGCTATTTCAGAGATGAACGAGGACAGTGCCCCGGGTTCTGATGGTTTTACCGGCCACTTTTATCGCAGTTGTTGGGAGATTATTAAATCTGATTTCCTGACAGCGGTGGCGCTTTTCTTCAGGGGTGCGTGCTTACCACCCTCTTTCACCTCAACCTGCACTACCCTAATACCGAAGGTTCCAAATGCTAATTGTATCAGCCTAACTCCGCCCCATCAGTTTGTGTAACTTCAGCCATAAAATTATTTCTCATATCTTAAACAAAAGGCTTTCCCTTGGCTGCCTAAACTGATAAGTGAGGAGCAAACAGGTTTCATCTCGAGAAGCTCGATGCATGACAATATTGCGATGGCCCACGACCTTGCCCATGACTTACATAATGGTAAGGAAGGTGGCAATGTTATCATTAAACTTGACATGTCTAAGGCCTATGACCGGGTGTCTTGAAGCTTCTTGATCTGCTCCCTCCGTGCGTTTGGCTTCTTTGAACGCTGGTGTGATCTGATCTACCGAAACATTTCCAGCTGCTGCTATTCGATTATTTGGGAGGGCTGCTCTTTTGGTTATTTCAAGTCGCTCAGAGGGGTCTGTCAGGGAGACCCGCTCTCCAAGCTTGTTTGTTTTATGCATGGAGTGGCTTAGTAAAGCTCTGAATAGTGCCATGGATACCGGCCTATTTTCTCCATACTTCACTCATAGGCGGGCGTTACGAATAAGTCACCTTCTCTTTGCAGATGATATCCTGCTTTTCGCTAATGGTCCCAACATCTCTATACAGGGCATTCTCTCGGTGGTTAATAAATTCTGTGCCATTTTCGGTCAGCAACTGAATTCAGCCAAGAGTCATATTATTTTCTCTAACTCCATTGATGATGAGCGTAGAGCACTGATCCTTCAATCCTCTAGATTCTTACAAGGACAGCCCCCCCTGACCTATTTGGGAGCCCCGATGTATCGAGGTCGCACTTTAATTGAATATTCTCATCACCTCACTTGGCATTTGCAGGATAAAATCCAGGGCTAGGCGCAACACTTCCTTTCCATGGGTGCGCGAGCCATGTTGATTAACTCTGTATTGAACAACATGAGTATACACTGTCTTATGGTCATCCCAGTCTAGATAACTGTCCTAAATCGGCTCTCTACTATCATCAGCAATTTCCTATGAAACAAGGGCCAAGATAAACGCATACATTGGTTAGCATGGGAGAAGAGTGTTTGCATCCCGAAAGCAGCTGGAGGGCTGGGTATTCGACATGTTAAATCAATCATGCTAGCTTTGCATTGGAAGTTGGCGTGGAACTATATTAAGGGCAACACTCTTTGGTCAGCGGGGATCTCCCTTGTGGAACGCAATTTCCCACTTGATCGATAGCGCCCGTGACCATGTAGTGTGGTGTATTGGGAGGGCGACACCTTGGTGAGTGACATTTGTAACAGACTTGGGGTGCATGCTACGCCTGGTATTCGTCGTGAAAAGATTCGGGATGTTCTTTGCAATCAAGGTCAAACCCTGTCCTTTTTAAACTCCATTCCGGAGGCTGCCCGTGCTAGCTTTATGGATATTCAGTTCTCTGACGAAGATGATCAGATCAGGTGGAAGTTGTCTATAGACGGAGCATTCTCTACTAAAATCTTCTTCAATTCTTTTCAAACCAAGTTCCCTAATCTTGATTGGGCTAGCTGCATTTGGACTCCTTTCATCTCTACAAAGGTCTCCTCCTGCATTTGGACTCCTTTCATCTCTACAAAGGTTTCCTGCTGCATTTGGAAACTTTTTTACAACAGCATCCCTACAGATGATAGAGTAATGCAGTTGGGGATACCCCATTGCCTCACGATGTGTTTGCTATAGGAATCCTTCTCCTGAAACCACTCAGCACCTTTTCTTCGAAGGCGAATGGGATAAGGAGGCGTGGACCTTTTTGGAGAGAACATTCTCCCGCCCCACATACATGGGTTGCGAGGTTTTACCTATGTCTGGCTTCGGGGTCGCAAACGAAACTTCACAGATTATCTTGCAAAAGGGTTGGATATGTGCTCCTTGTGGGAACTTTGGAAAGCGCCCGAAATGCCACCATTCATGGCCAGCACCGCCTATTCTTCCGTGGGACCATGGAGAACTGGGCTCATCAGATGGTTACTCTTACTAGAGCTCCTTATACGCCATCCTTTATTAATCATCTTATTCTGGCTACCATGAGGGTTCCTAGGACAAATGGGCAAGTTCCGAGAGAAGTATGGTATACCTAGCGACCGCCTGACATCGACCTTGCTCTGGATATTACTTTCCTTGCCCGCAATAATCAGTGTATGTCTGGAGCTATCATTCGTGACACCCATGGCACTATCCAGCGTGCTATGGTGTTTTGTGTGCCTACAGCTTGTCCTTTAATGCAATTGGAGTATTCTCTTGGTAGGATGTTGCCTAGAGAAGACCCTTTGAGATCTAGAGTTCACCTCATTCGAACATCCCACCCCTGCATTCGTCTCCTCACGAGCGATGAAAATTTGGTCCCCTCTGATATCCTTCACACTCAGCGTCGTGTTTTGAATTCGCTTCAGGTTTGTTTTCGGCAGGTTTATCCAGCCCAAAATCAGGCTGCAATTGCTTTAGTGTGCACTGCTATTCCGGGGTCGTATGACATGCTTTCTTTGCCCATCGTTACTCGTCGTGCTATTATGGGAGACCTTCACAGCATTCATAACCCAGCAACTCGTATTGGCGCTTTCTACCATACTATGGATGATTCTAGAGCTGCTCTTGGGAGCCGACCGTTACAATCTTGGACCTTGGATGATAATTCTATTTAGGGAATGCATTCTCATTCTTTCATATCTAGGCCATGGAATGCCCGAGCCTTAAGTGGATTTTGCTATTTCTCTACAATTTTGTAATTGCCATGACTCAGGCTCTTTGAGTCCTTTTAATAAAATCGATTAAAAAGAATAGGAATTGGAAGCGGGGAATTAGAACTTAGTTTATCAAATAATGCTGCGGAAGGCTCTAAATTGTCAGCTTCACTCAGGTTGCTGCTAGCCTCATCCCTTCAAGCTTCTTTCCACTGATCAAAGTCACTGAACAGACAATTCCTCTTGGGTTAGGAATTGTTTGAGGGAAGCTTTCCCTTATCATCCTTCAATTCGGAAACTGTGGCTACCAATTGGGACACATGTCTTGATAACTCAGCTAGGGTGCTATCGGTCTTGGCTTGATCGTTTTGCATAGTCATTGACCACTTCTTCTATAGGCTTCACTGAGTTGACATTGCTCGGACCGCCTTGGTTGTAATTCACATTGCTCGGGCTAGCTTGGTTATAGTTGGTTGTCATCATTAATATGTCGCTCGTGTTGCTGAAAGGAGGAGGGCGGTAAGGTTGGGCTTAGCAAATTCAGTGTGAAGGCATGGTTATGAAGTTGAATCGAAGATTGGAGTCATGAGTCTAAAGACAACTAGCTCCTAGCCATCCATTAGATTCCATCTCGGCTTTAAAGGTAACATGTATCATTCTAGTTCTTGTTGATCATTATTAAAGAATGAATGTGAGCATATGTTGATGAACTGTTTGGGGATGACTTCTCGAGTGAATTCAGTATTTATTCTTGGGCATGATAGAAATGATTTGAGTGCTTACGTATCTTGTTATTGTTCGGGGACGAACAAAAATAAGTGTGGGGTAGTTTGATGGAGTTATTGTTCGGCGAATCAGTTCTCGGTCTATGCTTGTCGAATCAATTCTGCTTGGTCGAATCAATGTTGATTCGCCTAGCCTTTGGTCGAATCAAAGTACCAGTGCTGGATGAAGGATTTTGTCCTGGTCGAATCGATTCTGCTTGGTCGAATCAATGTTGATTCGCCGTGGCCTTCATTCTGATTTGGTCGACGCTGGTCAACGGACGAAATCTCCTCAAGTTAAGTTGATCCGGGCAGCCAGAATTGATTCGAACTGGGTTGGTCGTGGTGTGTACAAAATCTGGAGGACGGCCTGGATATACCCAAGACCTGCTAACAATCAAGATCAAAACAGTATAAATCCTCAAGTGCTGGACGAAGAAAAAACTCAGCCACACATCATTGAACAAGCACTGAAAACACATGGAGGGGCTGGGGCATACCCCAGAGAACCTCATAGAAAAAAAGGAAGGCAACTAGTCCATGTCAAACGATCAATGGGTCTAGAAAGCAGATAGAAGAAGCCCAAGGGGAGCAATGGAAGACTACCTGATGCTCTTTGTAATCCAAACAAGGTTCTAGGCTTAAACATAACCAACCCCATAAAGAAGAATGAGCCAGTACCAAATTTCAATTGGAAACTAAAGAAACGTGTCATCTCTAAAGCCATACTCAGGATCAAATTCTCTAAAGGCATTGACACCTCCAATTCTGCCAATAAATGTTGACTCTCGCTCATTTTTTTTACTCTGCAGCATGCTTTCGCGAATCTACTCTGCATTTTTCACTCAGAACTGCTTCTAAACACTTCATATTAGGTAATACACATATTTAACCTGAAATGGACAAGGAAAACATCAAATGACTTTATAAATAACGGACAAATAAGAAGTAAAGAGAAAATACGAACAAATATATGGTTATTTATCCTTACATCAGGGACCAATGAAAGTTGAAAGCTGTGGCAGAAAAAGATACGCCTTCGTATGTGTTGTTGACTTCACTCACTATTTCTTGATCAAATTTTTACGAGAGAAGTCAGAAGCAGTGAAGATAATGGTGACCCTAGCTACTGGGCTGGAGCAAGAGTGGCTACCATAAGAAGTGATCATGGAAAGGAGTTTGAAAATGAAGCTATAAACTAGTTTTGCCATGACCGCAATATTACTCATCAATACGCATCCCCTATTACACCTCAATGGAGTAGTTGTGCTCAAGAACAGGACCATTCAGGAGATGGTTGAGTCATGATTCATGCAAAAGAGATTCCGCTATGGTTTTGGGTTGAGGCAATGAATACCGTGTGTTACATCATTAACAAAGTGTCCATTAGGAAAGGTACTGACAAGACGTGCTATGAGCTCTAGAGGCAAAAAAAACTGACAGTGAAATACTTTCAAATCTTCGAGAGCAAATGCTACATTCTGAGAGACCGCGAGTATCGGAAGAAAATAGACCCAAAAAGTGATACAGGTATTTTTTTTTTTGATACTCTACAAATAGCATAGCATATCGAGTCTACAACAAATAGGCAGGAACAGTGATCGAACCCATCAACATAACCGTCAACGATATAGAAGTGGAAGGATCAAAGAGTGATGATGATGAAGATTCTGAGACGGGAGCACGCATTCGGAACCGTCTTCATGAACTGAACAATGTTGATCAAGAAGAAGTGTTAAAGGATGCCACAGCAGAATCCCTTGATCACCCTATAGAAGAAGATAACCGGAGCATAATACAGAAATATTCACCGAAGAACCCATGAGTACTCCAAGTCCAGCACGTCTATCCCCAAAGGAGATTCGAATAAATCATCCTGTGACCAATGTCATTGGTGATCTCACCGAAGGGAGAGGAACTCGAGGTACCTCCCACATCCACCTATGTGATATAGCTAACAACTCATGCTTTCTGTCCAATATTGAACCTAAGAACATCAAAGAGGCCTTGAGAGATGAGTTCTGGATAGCTCTAATGCAAGAGGAACTCAGTGAGTTTGACAGAAACAATGTTTGGGACTTAGTTACTCGACCAGCAAGAGTGAACATAATTGGAATGAAGTGGATATACAAAAACAAATCTGATGAGAAAGGAAACATCACAAGAAAGAAGGCCAAATTAGTAGCTCAAAGCTATACACAGATTGAAGGAGTTGACTTTGATGAAACCTTCTCCCCAGTAGCTTGGCCGGAAGCAATCAGATTACTCCTAACTCTTGCTTGCCATCTAAAGTTTAAGCTATTCAACTGAACGTTAAGAACGCCTTCTTGAATGGTATTTTGTCTGAGGAAGTGTATGTTGCCCAGCTTAAGGGATTTGAAGACCCTCACCATCCAATCATGTATACAAACTGAAGAAGGCCCTCTATGGGTTAAAGCAAGCACCCAAAGCCTTGTATGAGAAAAGAGGCTGACTTTCTTTCTGGCAGAACACGGCTATGATCGAGGAGGGGTGGATAAGACTTTATTCGTCCGAAGAGCAAGGTCAGATTTTGTTATAGCTGAAATATATATGGATGACATTTTCTTTGGTTCTAGTTTCAAGCAGATGGTGATGCAGTTTGTTGGTCATATGCAAAAGGAGTTTCAAATGAGCATGGTCGGTGAGTTATCATATTTTCTTGGGTTACAAGTCTCACAAAAAGAGGATGACATCTTTATCTCCCAAAGTAAATATGGAAGAAATATGGTGAAGAAGTTTGACATGGACTAAACAAGTCACAAACGAACACCTGCAGCTAACTACACAAAAAGTGATTAAACATGAATTAGGAGCTACGATTGATCAAACCTTGTACATAAGCATGATTGGAAGTCAGTTGTATCTCACTGCCAGCCGACCAGACATATCCTACGCTGTGGGAGTATGTGCAAGATACCAGGCTTTCCCAAAGGAAAGTCATCTCCAACTTGTGAAGAGAATCATTAGATATATTGGAGGTGCAACAACTAATTATGCAACAATTAGTCGAGGTAAAAACCCAGCTCGAGAATGACGTCTGCTCCTTTGTCGTCTTTCGACCTCTTACCGGCTGCTCCGGTTAACCCTAAGCCACCAGATGGTAGCACTAGAACCTCCGTTGCAGAAAAAGTCTCCTTTGCGGCTAAGCTTAGCCGACCTGTTCTGAAACCTAGGTTTTCTCCCATCCCCCTTCCGAACCGGCAGTATGGCAGCGTGGATGGTTTCCCGTCGATTCCTTTCTCCATCTCAGAGGTTGATGCTGGTGCCTGCTGCTTTAAGTTCTCGTTAATCGCTAAATTCATTATCGGAAGACCTCCAATCGATGTTATTCGCAAGGCTTTCCAGGAGAATTGGGCGATTAAGGGTAGAGCTACTTTGAGTGAGATATGGGACGGCCGCCACTTCCTGGTGATTTTGGACTCTGAGGAGGACATGACGGCTGCCCTTACCAGCCCCCTCAGAAAGGTCCAGACCTCCATGTTCAGGCTGTTCAGATACTCAGTGGACTATGACCCCAGACGCGAATCTAGTGTGACCACCAAGTGGATTCGTTTACCTGGTTTGCCCCCTCCCTTATTTCATCGTTCCTACATTGCTGCCATAGTCAACTCCTTTGCTCGTTTTCTGGATGTCGACGATAGGACTAAAGCGTGTGCCAGCATGAGGTTTGCAAGAGCCTGTATTGAATTCGATGTTACTCATTCTCTTCCTGAGAAAATTTGGATCTCTCTTTCTGATAACAAAGGCTTTTGGCAAATTGTTGAGGTGGAAGGAAATCTGTCTTACTGTGCTCATTGTAAGATCCATGACCACATTCTTGCGGATTGCAGGAAAAAGAAAGCTCTCAATCAAAATAGGATCAAAGCGAAGAGCCACCTCCATAATTTGCAAATTACTGTCCAAGATGGGGATCGAGATTCTGAATTGAGGAAGGTGTCCAAAGTAAAGCATTCTACCTCGACCCCCAAACAACATGAGTCCCCAGACCAAGGAAAAGTTTTGATGGGAGGATCAGTTGCCATTTCTGGTAACAAGGAAGCAAAAGCTGATGATATCCCTGGAACTAGCCTGGCAGTTTTTGGTACAGCTCAGGCTGAAAAATGCGCACTGGTTGATTTTGATGGGAATTCTGGTAATGGCAATACAATGGTAATTCAGTCTTTTGAGGACAACTTTCGTGATCAAGCCGGACCATCTACAACTCTGGTTTCAGAAGCTAACCAAGCTCAATATAATGATCAGCTCCACCCTAAAGTCAATGATCGATCTCTGATGGAAAATCCCGAGAGCGAGCCCCTTGATACTGTTCCTAATGATCTCTCAGGCGCTGAGATTAATCTTCGAAATAACGGTTCTATCCCCAAGAAACTTGTTTTGGATAAGGATTTGGGCGTTTTTGTTCATCCAGCGTCTCGTCAACATTACAAAAAGATTCATGATAAAGCTGGGACTGTAAGGCAACAATCTAACACTAGTAATGAGGTGAAGCTGTCGGAAGCCCTTCGGGCTTGCATTATTCCTGGCAGTATGGACTGCCCTCCCCAAGTTTCTCAATGATTAGTGGCCTTTGTTGGAATGCTCGGGGTATCTCCAATAGAGGTACAATCCTTTTCCTAAAGTCCTTGTTATCTAAGCATAATATTTCCTTTTGTGCGATTTTGGAGCCTAAAGCGCAAGTCAAGAAGCTCTCTTCTATTGCTCGGAAACTCGGTTTTTCTGATTTCCTGCAGGGTAACCCTTTAAATTCTCACAAATGGATTTTGTGGAAGGATAACATCTCGGTCTCTATTCAGAATATTAGCTTTCAACATATTTCCTGCATTGTTACTCATGCGGCTTCCAACACCAAAGTTATATGTTCTGTTATCTATGCCTCATACAAAGCCTCAACAAGAGTCAATCTTTGGGCTGATCTTACTGCGGAGCATTCCTCTATCTCTGACCCATGGATACTCATGGGTGATTTTAATGCAATCATCAAAGCTGACGAGAAGAAAGGTGGTTGCAAATTTGGTAATAAATCTTCTGATGACTTTAATAACTTTATTATTGGTTCTGGCCTTTCTGATGCCGGTTATGCGGGAAGTAAGTACACATGGAGCAATAATCAAGCTGGCAGGCGGTGTATTTGGATGAGGCTGGATAGAGTCCTGATTAATGGGATGGCAGCTGTTTTCTTTCCAGAAATTAAAGTTACTCACCTTCCTCGAGTTAAGTCTGATCATTGTCCTTTGCTCATAACTTTCAGTAATGAAGTGCGTGCTCATAGTGTGTTCAGGTTCCTGCCTCCTTGGATAAATCACCCGGATTTCCTGACTACTGTGGCGAGCTCGTGGAATGGGCGAGCTCATGTTAACCCCATGACTAATTGCCATCTTAAACTCAAACGTCTGAGAAGCTGTCTTCGCAAATGGAACTGGGATGTCTTTGGTGATATTAATCAAAGGATTAACGATTTGAGCAGCAGAATTGAAGCAACTGAAAGACAGATTCAGAATGAGTGGTCCATTGGCAGTGAGCGGGATCTTGTCAAACTTCAGTATCGTTTAAATAATGCCCTTGATGATCGGCAACTTTTTCTGGATGCTAAAGCCCATGTTGGCTGGCTTCAGGAGGATGAGAGAAATACTGGACTTTTCCATGCCGCTATTAAAGTTCGAAGGTCTTCTAACAAGTTCAAAGTTACCCTTCCGTCTGGTATTGTTTCGGATGACTGTGATGAGATTGGAGGTATGGCTGTTGATTTTTTTCAGGAGCTGCTTGGTGGTTCTTCTTCTATGCCAGACAACTCTTATTTTGATGACATTATGCCAGTCATTTCTCAAGATGAAAATGTAGACTTGATCAGTATTCCAAGTACAGATGAAGTGAGACTTGCGGTTTCAAGTCTTCCTAAAACTAGTGCTCCTGGACCTGATGGATTCACAGGCATATTTTTTAATTCTTGTTGGGATATTATTGGTGCTGATATCACCGAAGCAGTCCAGCTTTTTTTCAAAGGCTTCAGCCTGCCCAAGTCTTGGTCCTCTACTGTTTTAACGCTAATCCCTAAGGTGCAGAATGCTACTTCCCTTGACCAGCTTAGACCCATTAGTCTTTGCAACTTTATTCATAAAATCATCTCTAAAATTTTAAATGATCGGCTGCTTCCTCTTCTAGACAAACTCATCAGCTTGGAGCAATCGGGGTTCATTCCGGGCAGGTCTGTACATCATTGTATTGCCTTGGGTCACGATCTTGTTTCGGATATCAATAAGAAGGTTCATGGGGGAAATGTTATGATAAAGCTTGACATGGTCAAGGCTTATGATCGGCTCTCTTGGGTTTTCCTTCTTAGAGCGATGAAGGCTTTTGGTTTTGCTAATCAGTGGTGTGATCTCATTTATCGTAATATTTGTAATTGCTGGTATTCTATCCGTATTAGAGGGAAATCCTATGGCAACTTCAAATCCAACAGGGGCTTGAGGCAAGGTGACCCTTTATCACCCAGCCTTTTTATTTTAGCTATGGAAATCCTCTCTCGCAAGCTTAATGCCGCTGGAAAGCCTGGTGGAGGCCTTATCCCTTATTGGTCTGCTCTTCGGGCTTTAGAGATTAATCACATTCTCTTTGCTAATGATATTTTGGTGTTCACTAATGGAGGGAAGGCTTCTTTCACTAAGTTCTTGACAATTTTAAAATCCTTTTGCGATAATTCTGGTCAAATGCTGAACGGGGCTAAATGCAAGGTTTTCTTCTCCAAGCATATTAAAGGCGCTAGGAGAGACAGGCTGCTACACCTTTCTGGTTTCTCCCAAGGAGCTTTTCCTGTTCATTATCTCGGCGCTCCTCTATTTCCAGGACAGCCCCGGTTATCCTATTTCCAAGGCTTGGTTGATCAAGTCAGAGGTCGTCTTGAAGGCTAGATGAAGACTTTTCTTTCTATGGCAGGCAGAGTTACTTTGATTCGTTCAGTGTTGCAGTCTATGCCTATCCATTGCTTGTCTGTCCTGCCTGTTCCTAAGGGTATTTTGAGCTCTATTGACCGTCTCCTTCGTAACTTTTTGTGGGACAATGTTCATGATTCTCGGCGACATTGGGTTAATTGGGGTCTGGTCTATAATCCTACTAATGCTGGTGGCTTGGGGATCAAACACCTTGATCAGATTATGGTGGCGCTGCATGGAAAGCTAGCATGGCAATTTCTGTCCAACTCCTCCTTGTGGGCAAGACATGCGAGAAGTAGGTTTTCTGTTGGAGGGAGAGGCTCCTGTCTCTGGAAGTCTATTTCACCCTTAATTTCGAGCATCTCTCTAAATTGCAGATGGATTATTGGAAATGGGCAAACAAATCTGTCGGTTTTCTGCCAGAATCTTTCCATGCCTTTTCCTAAGAGGTTAAAGAGTTTAAGTATTAAGGAGGTACTTCACAATTCTGATCTGCGGAGAATCTTTCTTCAAAATGTCAATCCTCGAATTTTTCGCTCTATTGAAGGGAACATGCTGGTTGAGCTCCCTGACCGGCTTGTTTGGGAAGGTGACCCTGCAGGTTACGTTACAACGGCGAATTTCTTGGAAAGCTTTGCCCCTCCCGCTCCTCCTAATAAAAGGTTTGAAATTCTTTGGCACTCTTGGCTTCCGGTGAATATATCCTGTTTTCTTTGGAGGATTTTATATTCAGCTATTCCCACTCATGAAAACATAATGCGCACTGGTGTTTATTTGGTCAGTAGATGTGTTTGCTGCCTTAATCCCAATACTGAATCCATGGAGCACTTATTTTTACTTAGTGACCATGCTGTCATGACTTTTAATTTTCTCTGTCCCATTTTTGAAAAAAAAAGACCTATTACTCTGCACCAGCTATTTTACTACTGGGGATATGAGGCTGATTTTAGTAAATTTACTGACTGTTTGGGTTTTGGTATTCTGTGTTGCTGCCTTTGGGACATTTGGAAACTCCGAAATCAAATTTTTCATGATGACTTTACTGGAAAATATAACAAATGCAATATCTTCAGATGGGCTTCCCTGCTTTCTGGTATCATTAAAGTCTCTCCTGTTGATGATAAAGTGACCAGGGACATTTGTAATGCTTTGCATATAAATCCAGCTAGAGTTATGGGACCTAAACTCTACTGGATTCCTTGGCAGCCTTCTCGAACAGGTAATACCTGCAATATTGCAATTTCTATTGAGGAGTCATGCTCTAGAATGGCAGCTATTGTGCGGGACAGTTCTGGTGTTTTTGTTGCTGGCCTTAAAATTGTTTCGGTAAGCAAAGTTTTTTTCAGGTGCCTAATTCATATTCTTCAGGAATTGTCTCTCAAACACATCAGTTTTAAGTGCCTTAAACTGTCTCATTCGGATACAATTCTCCTTGGTCGAGGATCCTTTGTGGATTGGTCTTCTTTTCAGATTAAAAGGAAGATTGTTCAAATGATTAAAGGAGTTGAGCTTAGCAAGGTGTGTCAGGCAGTGAACCGGCCTGCTGAAACGCTCCTTTGTGCAAAGCAAAGTCATATTTCCACCTCCCTTCTTCAAGACCTTCCCAGATCAGCCATTAAAGCTCTTGTCAATGATGCAAACCCTCATCCCTGCCTTTTACTTGATCAGACCATTTACTTTTAATCTGCCTTCGTGCGATACTTGTTTATGTCTTTTACAGCGCTTGAAGACAGGCTTGAAGCTGTCTCAGCGTATTGTTTCTTATTTTTTCTTTCGGGCGCTGCCCACTAGCTTTTGTATAAACCATGATCCTGGTTTTTTTTGGATCAATATATCAATAAAGGTGCTGGCATAGTCCAGTTTTTTTTATATATATAAAAAAAAACTAATTATGGCCTATGGTACTCCAAAAACACTGGGTCAGATCTCTTAGGATATTGCACTGCGGGCTGGGCAGAATGTTCAAAAGACGAGAAGAGCATGTCAAGGGGCTTCTTCTTCCTAGGAAATAACTTGGTTTCTTGGTTCAGCAAGAAACGAAAAACATATCTCTATCCACTGCAGAAGCGGAATACATAGCAGCTGGAACCTGCTGTGCTCAGTTGATATGGATGAAGCAGCTGTTGGGCGAGTATGGTGTTCCACAGGATGCTACAACACTCTACTGCGACAACATGAGTGCCATCAATAATTCCAAGAACACTTTTCAACATTCTCAGACGAAAACATATTGATATAAGGCATCCCTTCATCAGGATTTCATAGAGAAGAAGATCATAGCTCTACAACATGTAGCTACCGAGAACTAGCTGGAGGGTATCCTTACAAAGCCCTTGGATGAAGCACGGTTTGAGACACTGAGATCTGCCTTGGGGCTGTGTGTGGTTCCAGAATATCCTTATTAAAACCCTCCTTGCCGTTTGTGACAAAAAGTGGGAGAAGGAGTAACAACCGTTAGATATAGTTAACAGGAAACAGCAGAGTTGCAGAGTCACCAAATATGCTTCGAGAGAGAAGAGGAGCCCCTGTTGAAGTTTTATCAAAAATGCTAAGGGGGAGATTGTTATGGTTCTGGCTTCTTTGACAAAACAGGCACAAGAAATTGTTATACCATCCCGTGAAGACAGAAGCTCGAGCAAGTTTCTGAAGCTGACAAAAAGACTGCAAGAGGATGCTATAGCATCCGATTGCAACAGAAGCTGAGCAAGCTATCTGAAGTCAATCACTAGAAGTTGTTATAACATACCATGAAGATTCAAAGCTAGAGCAACGTAGCCAATCAACATAGAGTAGCACGGAGAGCGTCCGAAGAGTTGTTGTCGGCGTCGCAACAAGTCAGGGAGTCTCCCAGTCAATCACAGTTGATCAAAAGTCTTCATCAGGCGATCGGAAGAGATTAAAGAAGATAAGATTCTTAATGTTAGGAAATCAAATCTCAACAAACTTGCAAGAATCTAAAAGAAGATCCAACGTGCAATGTTGAGTGGGAAGTTTTGTGAATCCTAAGGGAATTAGGATTCCTATGTTTGTTCTGTGGAGCGGCTATATATGGGAGTGCAACACATGCAACACGGCAACACACAACCACAGAGAGATACGCATAAGCAAAGAACGGGAAGCTAAAGGCTAGAACGCAGAGTTGTGGGTGCATGAGCAAAGAGAAGGTCGAAACTAGAGAAGACTGATCAAAGCTTGATCTAAGAACTTCAACTGGAGCATAGTCTCGTTGAAAGATCAAGTGCTTGCTTTGGAGCTATAATTGCGGATAGGAGCTGTTGCGGACTGTCAGAGATCAAAGCAGAGTTCCCAGATAGTGACAGGAGGTCATTGATCAAGGGGGAGCATTGCCAAAGTCAGGAGAACTCGTGGAGGCCCGACTGCTCAACCTGGAGTCGGGGAGAGTCATGGACAGAAGTTACAACAACTTGATAGAGTAAGTTACTTTAGCATGTTCTTGTTACACATTGTATTAGTATAGGCTAAGTCTGGGTGATCAGACTTGTAGCTATCTATTACTGGAGTGTGTAGACAGTGTGAGCAAGTCTGACTAGTTTGTGTGGTATTCTGTGTGATCAATTGAACACAAATTTCGACTAGGTTAGAAGTAGATGTTAAACTATAATTGGCTGAGTTTTGGAATCCATTGTACTTGAGCCGATAATGAAATCTTGAGCACCGAGAGAAGTCATCCCCAGATGTAGATAGTTGCTGAACTAGGTAACCAAAGTTGCTGAGTCTTTCAGGTTCGGTCGAAGCAAATAAAATCCGCAAAGTGACCCAGAGGTTGCTATAGCAACTTGTTGATACCAGTCACCAGCAGCGCGTCATAATTTTATAAATGACTACAAGGGCACCAAAAAGAATGACTAAAGTTGGAGGGCACCGTACAAATATTGAATGGACACTCTTGTGTAAATGAATGACAACACAAAATGGCTAACAACTCACTTATTTGGTAAGAAGGATAATAAACATCTGGCTAACAACCCTGTTATTCCCACGTACTTGGAAAAGGAAGTAATAACCTTTAAACAAAAACATATTTTGGAAAATAGTAAAATCAATGACTATAAGGACTCATATGCAAATAATGATTACTATCGAGGGATTTTTTTTTTTAACCCACCCCGTTAGAGCCCTAACACCCACCAAGAATCGAACCTGTGACATGGGGTTTATAATACACCACCACAACCACGAGGCTAGCCCTTAGTGGGCACTATCGAGGGATTATTGTAGATAAATTCCTTGTTCAATACCATTAGTTACATTCAGCTGGTTCACTTTTTTTTTTTTTTTTTTAACCCACCCCGTTAAAGCCCCAACTCTAACAGCCGCCAGGAATCGAACGTGTGACATGGGCTTTATAATACACCACCACAACCACTAGGCTAGCCCTTCGTGGGCTCGGCTGGTTCACTTAAATAATTAAAACAGTTCATAGTTCATTTCCTAATTAAACTGATCTAATCGAACCCTTAAAGAAGTCAGTTAAAAACACTTGATCGTGACTATTTCTTTGTAAACTAAGTAATAAATATATTTTTTATGAATAATTATATGTTTCCGCAAATTATGATATGCGACTAATATTGTGATATTTGTATCATACTACTCAAATGAAATTTGTGATTATTTTAACATGTACACTAATACATCCTTAAAACCATAATAGCAGTTAATTATCCATAAAGAAATTTAAATTACCAATGAAGCAACTTATAGTTGGAAAACTCTTTGACATGTCATGCTATTTAATGTTAACCATAAAATTAATTGTCATTTTTTTCATCGCCAATTAATTTTTGTAGGAATCAGTATTCTTTTAAGACTATTTCCATTTATATTTTCATTATTTTTGATTATTTTAACTTGTAGACTAATACTTCTTTATAACCAGAATAGAAATTAATTATCAATATAATAATTTTAAATTACTAGTACAACAATTTATAAGTTGGAAAACTCTTTGACATGCTATTTAATGTTAACCATATTAATTTTCATTTTTTTGATTGCAAATTAATTTTTATGAGAATCAATCTTCTATTTCAAATATTAAATAAGTGGTATCAATATCTTTAAACTTTATGGAACTTTTAATATTTAATATACTTAAATTTATAATATATAATCAGTTGGCATTTGTTTGTACGTATATTCATCCACCAACATGGCTAACATATTTTTATTCATCTTCATTCGTCTTTGCTTTTTCAACATTGAGTTTTTTTTTTTAATTGAAACTTTATTGAGATACAAAAAGCCTGGATCGGGCAATTACAAAAGGGATGGAGTTCCATTAAAAAGGAAAGAACAGGGAAAAGAGTTGAACCCACATGTTGGGAACTAACCCAAAAAAAACCAAAGGGATAGTCATTGAGTTAAGTTGTGAAGAAAAAGAATTGTCCAAACTCAAAGGGATAGTCAAAACTACACATGTAAACTTTTTACTAACCCTCAATTTTTCATATGTTTCGTATCATTGTAGATGTATTTGTTTAACCAATATTGTATTTAATTTGATGAAGTAAATTTGATGTTATTCATTGCGTCGACATCTATCAGCAGCCTACATTTAATCATCCGCTCCTCAAAGATCACAAAATTCAAGTGACATTCATTAAATTCATATATATTATTTTAAAAAAATGTTTCTTTAATTATTTCATTTTATCAAATCTATCAGATGAGGCCATCACATTTGATCAAAATTCAGTCCAATACTTCTAAAACACCTGTATTACATCAAAAATGGGGTGAAAGTGGTGAATGTCCTAAAGGAACAATCCCCATGAGAAGATATGGGGAAGTCAATTCAGAACATATAACGAAAACCAAAAAAGGAAAAACTCGCAAAAATGTCTCAAATGAAGATCCGAATGGGGTTACTGAGGTAATATTTATCGATCGTTGTCTTCTCTTTGGTTATATGTTTATGTCTTTATAGCTTATATAAATTAAATATAGTTTTTCTTCTTTTCGATTGCATTATTCCAAAAAGTATGTAGTAAAGACAGTACCGGAGGGAATGTATTATGGAACCCAGTTCATGATGGATGTCTGGAAGCCATTTACTGAAAATAATGAAGCAAGTATAGCTCAAACTATAATTTCTACTGGACCACCTAACGAATTAAATACCATAGAAGTAGGATGGATGGTAAACTCTAAACTAAATCATTCATTCATAAACATTTTACGAAAAAATATATAAACGGTGGATTGATGATGTTAAATTTCAAATTTGGCAGGTTCATCCACAAAAATATGGAGATAATGAAACCCACTTATTTATATTTTGGACGGTTCGTTTATTAACTCTTTCATATAGTATTTAGATATTTAGGTTACTTAACTTCGTTTTTGTTGTCAAATTATTGACTAAACTACTCTTGATATTCTGTATAAGCCTGATGGGTATGTGAATGCATGCTACAATCTAGAATGCCCGGGATTTATTCAAGTTAACCATAAAATTGTACCTGGTGCTTATTTACCACAAACTTCAGTACTCGGAGTTGAAAGGCATGAACTATTTATAACGATACAAAAGGTTAGAAAAAAAATGGTATATAGTTTTTCTTACATAAGTTTTTACACATGAGATTTCAATACAGTAAGGTATCCTGTTTGTAGGTAATATCTAACTAGCTTCGAACATATTTTGACAATTACATCTCAGACATTAAGAAATTGGGATTTGGTTATAAATGGCGAGTTCGTTGGATATTGGCCTGTGCATATCTTCCCACATTTATCAAGTCGTGCATATAGTGTGTCATGGGGTGGAAAAATTGTGAATAAAAGAAACAACGGTCATCATACAATGACGCAAATGGGAAACGGAGTATTTTCAAAAAAAGTGTATATGAAAGCTGCTATGTTCCATCATTTGACAATCAGTCAAAAAGAGGAGAACCCTAACTTTGAGAGCGCAAAATTGATACAATTTAAAACGGCCACCAATAAGATTTGCTACTCTTCAAGAGCACCCATGGATAAAGAGATTTTTGGTACCCATTTTTACTATGGAGGTTCGGGTTATTCAAAAAAATGTCCTTGATGAAATACCAGCAATCTCTGGTTTTTCATAGATTTATTTTAAATATTTGTAAAATAAATCCATTTCAGGGTCATTTACAATTGGCTTGTTCATCAAAATACAGTTTCTATTTTTAAATTTTGACAAATGGTTTTTCATGTTACAAATTACTTTAGAGAAAGAGCTCTCTCACCAATGAAAGTCTGAAACTCAACATTGTTAAATCGTCAATCAGTCACTTCTAAAAATGTTCAAGTAATAAATTATTTTTTTTTAAAACCCAGATTTTATTCCATAGGATCCAAAAAGTCCGGATCATGGCAAATACAGATAAAGTTGAGCTTGACCCTCAAGTGCTAGTTGGAATACATTCTCAACTTAAAAACACCGAACAGGTTATAGACCCAGCTCAACGTAAAAGACAATAACAAGCGCTGAAAACGCTTATAGATTAATTCAAAAAATACACAAACATTACAAAGGATCAGATCCATATCATGTGAGCTGGCCCATAAACAGTAATCTCCCGACCCTACAAAACCAACAAATAACAAACTTACAGATAGTAAAAACCCTAACAATCCCCCAAGGATCGCACCAAGGCCCGAACTACAAGTAGATTTGATGCTCATAAATAGAACAAGGATGAGGCTTATAGTCGTTGGCAAGTGCATACCTAACCGATATAGGAAGATCTTCCATCTTTCTGACAAATAAGAAGCTATGTTAGCTTCTGCAGGTAAATTGAGATTGTAACATATTCTGAAAATTTCAACCTCCTGGAGCCGTCGCACAAGCTGCCTTTTAATGCGAAAAACTGACCAATCCATTTCAAAATCTCGACTGAAAAGAGAAATCTCAGGGTGACATATCTTAATACACTAAAATTTCAGACCATGTTTGCAAATCTCTTGATAAACATGTAACAAACACTTCAAAAAATTCTTTCTCATAGAAACAAGCTTCAAACCCGCAACAAATGAACCGGAACAATTCCGAATCACAACAGCCATGAGGGAGCAAGCATCATTTACATTTATAGATATGTTACAAGTATTACCTTTATGATTAGGCTGCCAAGGAATCCACCAAGGGCAGCTAATGTTACCAGCTGAGGGGGAGATGTGCAGTGCACTGCAGATTCGCCTAGAGGAGGGATTTGGAGTATAAGGAGCATTAATGTTCCTAGATAAGAAAGCAGCCCAGCGAAGAATATTATTATAGGTAAAACTGCCAACATTGTCCCCATAAAAAACCTGATTCCTTTTAAGCCAAATATCCCAGAGACCGCAGCTCACTAGGCCAAAGCCTAAACAATCCGAGAAATTGTTAAAATCAGCATTACTGCCCGATTCATAGAAAAACTGATGTATATTTTGGGGTCTGCTCTTCTTGAAAAGGGGACATAGACAATGGAAAAGCAAATCAGATAGGTCATTGTGCAAAAACAAATGCTCCATAGACTCCATATTAGGTTTTTTACAGCAAGCACACTTGCTGGCCAACTGAACACCAGCTCTCATAATATTATCTTGAGTAGACAGAGCTGAATGTAAAATCTGCCAAAGGAAACAAGATATCTTCGCAGGTAGCCACGATTGCCAGACGATTTTAAACTTTGTCATACTAGTCATAGGTTGGGCAAAACTCTTCCAAAAATTGGAAGTGGTTATAAAACCATCCTGGTGACCTTCCCAGACCAGCTTGTCTTGCTGATTGTCAGCAAAATTGCCTTCAATAGAGGCAAAAATCCTTGGATTCATATTATGCACAAAAATCCTTCTTAAATTAGGATCTTGTAGGAAATTATGGTCATATGGAACCACGTGTATCATTTTGTGCAAATAAATTTTAACATATATACACCTACATTTTTCTAGAAATTTAATGATTCGATAAAATCTGACGATGAAAGTGTCACGCGTCTTTATACCTATTAATTTAATTACTCTTACTCAACACTAGAGAAGTGGCAAGTATATAGGTTGATCCTAGAGAATTGATTCCATTAGATTTAGTATAAAAAGAAATGAAATATTATAAGAGGGATTTGAGTGGTTGATGGCAAGTGACAAATGCAAAGAGTAGTTCTATTAATGACACAAATTGATTTAGAGCAACCCTTTTTGATTAATGTTTATCAAAGACATTAAGCATGCTTTCAAATAATTTTTCAAAAGTATATTTAGTTCTCATATACACACATTTTCTGGCAAAGGTAATTCTAAGCCTAGTTGTTAATACTTGGCTTTTATGACAGATTCCAACAAGTTTTAATTATAAGAATTTGAATAGCATAAAAACATTATACTCACACAACCACTTAATCTAGCAATTCAACTCCATACATTTAAGCATAGAGATATAAATAAGAGCAAAAATTAAATTATAATGTTTCTTAGACTTTGTTGCAAGGAAAAACTACGAATTTAGCTATGCTTAACCATGGCTAAAGACATCGTAAAGAAAAAAGAGTACAAGAAGAGTGATGATGTCGTTTGAAGCATGCCAAGATTACGTTTGGCTCCTCTAATCCTCATTAGTCTCTCTAGTTCCTTTGAGACTATGGGCCTGTTCTTTTGAACTGAAGTTATTTACTTAAGTACTTAACTTAACTTAAGTACTTAAATAGTATTCATCACCACAACACATTCACACCACCACCAACAACACCACCACTCCACTACATTAACATAACAATCACAATATCACCACCGCCACAACAACCCATCACCACAAAAAACTACCACCACCATAACAAAACAACAACCCACGCCACAAAAACACCACACCCCCACAACACAACAACAACCCACCACCATAACACCACCACCACCCACTACCTTAACATCACCACCACCGCAGAACCACAATATCACCACCACCACAACACCACCACTCCACTACCACTACCACTAGCACCACCACCCACTACCTTAACATCACAACCACCACACAAGCACAACAATACCACCACCCTTACAACAACACATCCACACCACCACCAAAAAAACACTATCACCAAAACACAACCATAATATCACCACCATTACCACAACACTTCCAAAACTACAACGACCCACCACCACAAAAACAACACAACACCCATAAAAAATAATAATTAATGTACTTAACTTAACTTATTGAACAGCTCCAATAACCCTTTATCCACACAACTTGATAGGCGTGGCGAGGAGAGAGGTTTTGAGTGAGTTCGCGAGTGAGGAAATCTAGGGTTCCCGTCATGGGCTCTGCCCCCCCGGCTCTGCCTCCCGAGCCTCCTGCTCCCGGTGGAGCTGGCTGGGCATCTCCCCCGTCTCCTCCAGCTTGCCTCGGTCGTTTGCTGCCTCGGTCATCTCTGTGAGGCCTCCTTTGAAGCCGAGATTCAATCCCATTTCTCTCCCCTCCAGGCAGGTTGGCGTTAAGGACGGACGCCCGTCCATTAGTTTCTCTGGATCTGAAATTGGGGCTGGAGCTAAGAGGTTTGCTTTTTCCCTCATTGCCAAATTCACTATTGGTCGGCCAAGGTTGGGGGAGATCCAAAAAGCCTTTCAGGCCAACTGGTCCATTGCTGGTAGAGCTACTATTAGCGAGATTTGGGACGCGAGGCATGTCCTTATAATCCTGGATTCTGAAGCTGACATTAGGAGTGCACTGTCTTCCCCCCTAACTAAGGTAGGTCATGCCTATTTTCGATTATTTCGTTGGACAGCAGATTTCAACTCTAGGAAAGAGTCAACGACCACCACAGTGTGGGTTAGATTACCCAATCTCCCTCTCCCTATGTATGATAGCGCTTTCATTGAGGCGATAGTGTCTACATTTGGGCATTTTGTTGCAGTGGATGACAGGACGAAGGCTTATGTGTCAGTAAAATTTGCCCGTGCCTGCGTGGAGCTAGATGTCACTCAAGATTTACCGGATTCTGTCTGGATTTCTTTGCCGGATAGTCAAGGTTTCTGGCAATCGATTGTTGCGGAGACAAAAATCTCTTACTGTGGCAAATGCAAAGTGCATGGGCATCACTTAGATATGTGTCGGAAGATCAAACACACCAATCCTTTGGCTAAAGCTAAAGACGGAGGTTCTACCTTGATCACCCCGACAACAGGGGGCACGACTACCTCCCTCTTTCCCTCCGGGAATCCCCCTATTGATAAAGAGCCTGCTGATTGGGTGAAGGTTGGAAAAAAAAATATCCTAGGAAAGGGAAGGACCCTATCCTGGTCAGACCCCCCGGAAACGCTATTGCAGCTATTGATAAGAATTTGAATTTTGCTGAGGATCCCATCTTAGCAGTGGTCAGTGTTGGGGAGGGAGCAGGATCTAGCAAGATTGATGGGAATCTTGCGGAGGTCAGTAATGGGGGAAAGCTTAAAACTATCCCGAATGATTTTTCTGAAGCTGAGCTTAGGCTGAAGAAGCAAAGTCCCAACAAGATTTTTTTCAACGAGGAGTTAGGGGTTCTCGTTCACCCTGGTTCCATCCAGCACTATAAAAATATACTGGATAAGGTTGGATGTTCTAGAAGTCCTGGAAGAGGCAGAGTGGATAGAAGATTTTCGGATGCTCTTTCTGATTGCATCATCCCTGGCAGCAAGCACTGCCTGTCCAACGTGTCTCAATGATTAAAGGTCTCTGTTGGAACGTTAGGGGCATTGCAAATCGAGGTACCATCTGTCTATTAAAAAGTTTAATTTCCAAGCATGATATATCCTTGTGTGCTATTCTAGAGCCCAAATTGCAAGGTAAAAATATTATTTCTATCGCTAGGAAACTAGGCTACAATAAGTTTCTGCAGGGGAATCCCTCCAATAGGCGTATCTGGATTTTTTGGAAGGACTCCATATCAGTGTCCGTGTTAAATATTAGCTCTCAGCATATTTCTTGTGAAGTGCTTATCCCTACTTCAGGTAAGTCCATCTGCACAGTGGTCTATGCTTCCTACAAAGTTATTGACAGAGTGCTTCTATGGGATAAACTAGCCAAAGAATCCTAGCTTATCTCAGATCCTTGGGTTATTATGGGTGATTTCAATGCCGTTACCCATGCTGGGGAGAAAAAAGGAGGGCAGAAATTTGGTAACAAGGCTTCTTCAGATTTCAATAGTTTTATTGCTGCTAGTGGGCTATTGGATGTCGGCTTCTCTGGCAACCCTTTCACTTGGTGCAATAATCAAGCGGGGATGAGGTGCATTTGGATGAGGCTGGATAGGGTACTCATCAATGGGTTGGCTTTGGCCCGTTTCCCGGAATTAAAAGTGATACACCTCCCTCGCATCCAATCTTCCTTCAGTAAAAAAGATCATGTGCAAAGTTTTTTCAGCTTCAACCCTGCCTGGATCAAGCATGAGGATCTGCAATCCTTTGTTCGGAACTCTTGGTCTGATCGTGCGCATCCCAATCCGTTAATTAATTGTTATGCCAAACTTAAAAGGCTAAGATCAGGCCTGCGCTCCTAGAATTGGAATGTTTTCGGGGACATCAATCAGAAAATTAGAGACCTCAGTAAACAAGTGGAGGATATTGAATTTACCCTTCAGAATGGATGGGATCCGGATAGCGAGGAAGACCTTGTCCTTTGTCAAAGGAGGCTTCATACAGCTTTAAATGATCGACATCTCTTTCTCAGTGCTAAATCTCAGCTGGGATGGGTGCAGGAAGGAGATAGGAATACTGGTCTCTTTCATGCAGCCATTAAGGCTCGAAGGGCTGCTAATAATTTTAAGGTTACCCTCCCCTCGGGTTTCGTTTCTGATGATCGGGACGAAATTGGTTCTTTAGCTACCAGTTTTTTTTCAGGACTTACTTGGAGGCTTCTCTGCTATTCCCGAGAGGAACTTTTTTGACAATTTTCGACCCAGAATTTTCCCTTCAGATAATGTTAAACTGAGTGCTATCCCTGTTGTCCACGAAATCTGGTCTGCTGTGACCAATCTGCCGGAGAATAGTGCCCCTGGCCCAGATGGCTTCACAGGCTCCTTCTATCAGTCCTGCTGGAATATTATTAAAGAAGACATTGTGGAAGCTGTCCAACTGGTTTTTAAAGGCGTCAGTCTCCCAGAGTGCTTCTCAGCCACTGTTCTCACTCTTATTCCGAAAGTTAAGAATGCCACTTCCCTAGACCAATTAAGACCAGTCAGCCTATGTAATTTTTTTCACAAGATTATTTCAAAGATCTTAAATGATCGGCTTCGTCCGCTTCTGGACAGATTTATTAGCCAGGAACAATCAGGATTCATTCCTGGGAGGTCCATCCATCACAGCATAGCGTTGGCTCACGATCTGGTAGCAGATATCCATAAAAAGGTTCATGGGGGTAATGTTTTGCTCAAAATAGATATGGCGAAAGCTTATGATCGGGTCTCTTGGGTTTTCCTTATTCGAGGGATGAGAGCTCTTGGGTTTGATGAGCTTTGGTGTGATCTCGTTTATCGGAATATTAGCAACTGCTGGTACTCGATCCGGATTAGAGGGAAAGCCTTCGGTCACTTTAAATCGAATAGGGGGCTGAGACAGGGGGATCCCCTGTCTGCGAGCCTGTTTGTCATAGCTATGGAATTTCTTTCCAGGGGTTTGAATGAGGCTGGAAGGGTAGGAGGAGGCATTATGCCTTATTGGTCTTCTCTTCAAGCTACGAATATTAATCATATCCTATATGCAGATGATGTCCTTGTTTTTACTAATGGTGGGAAAGCCTCCTTTGCTAAAGTATTGGAGATCCTCAATTGGTTCTGTATTAATTCCGGACAGCAGCTGAATGAAAGGAAATGCAAGGTTTTCTTCTCCAAAAATATTAACAATGCTAGGAAAGCTAGTCTTTTAAATCTTTCTGGGTTTCTTTCCAGCAGTTTCCCAGTTCGGTACTTAGGAGCTCCTTTGTTCCCAGGGAGACCCAGAAGGTTTTTTTTTCAGGGGATAGTGGATTCTATCAAAGGGAGGATTTTAGGATGGATGAAATCCTTTCTCTCTATGGCTGGGAGAATTATTTTAATCAAGGCAGTGCTGCAATCCATTCCCATTCATTGCCTGTCAGTCATACCCGTCCCTAAAGGCTTGATGAAGGAAGTAGATAAAGTTATTAGGAACTTCTTGTGGGACTCTGGCGGGGAGTCTAGGCATCATTGGGTTAATTGGGGAGCCGTTTGTTCGCCTTTGAGCGCTGGGGGATTGGGGATTAACGTTCTCCAGAAAACTATGTCAGCGCTGCAAGGGAAACTGGCTTGGAATTTCCTGCTCAACTCTTCCTTGTGGGCTAACCATGCTAGGAGCAGATTTTCCATTGGAGGCAGAGGCTCCTGGCTATGGAAAACCATCTCCCCCTTTATTTCTAGCATCTCTTTGAACTGTCGCTGGATTCTTGGGAACGGCAGAACCTCTACCCTTAATTTCTGCGAAGGCATTGCCTTGGATTGTCCTAAGAGGTTAAGGCATTTGCAAATTAAGGAGGTTCTCCAGAATCCAGAGTGTAGAAGAGATTTCTTGCTCAATAGAAATCCGCGGATTTTTCTGTCCATTAGGGACAACTTCTCTGAAGATTTTTCAGGTAGATTAGTTTGGGAAGGGGACTCTAGTGGCATGGTTACTACAGCTAACTTCCTGAGGAGTTTCAGTCAGCCTTCTCCTAGTGTAAAAAAATTTGAAGTGATATGGAGTAATTTCATTCCTCAAAGGTCTCCTGTTTTTTATGGAAGGCTCTTCACTCAGCTCTTCCCACCTATGAAAACATCATCAAAACTGGTTATCAGATTGTTAGCAAGTGTGTCTGTTGCATTGTTCCTAAGGTTGAAACGATGGAGCATCTGTTTTTTCACAGCGACAAAGCCCAGGTGGTCTGGAATTTTCTTTGCCCTATTTTTTGCAAAAGCAGACCTCTGTCTTTTCATCAGTTCTGCTACGATTAGGGTATCTCGGCTGACTTTGATTCTTTTAAGGACTGCTTAGGATTTGGCCTTATTAGCTGTTGCTTGTGGGATATTTGGAAATTCCGTAATAAAATGGGTTTTGATGATCAACCGGGAGTTTTCAGTAAGTGTAACATTTTCAGATGGACTACTGCCCTAGTTAACATTATTAAAGCTCCCTGTCTTCAAGACTAAGGCTTGCAAAGCTCTCCGAGTTAGCCCCGAAGTGATTAAGTCGGATAGAGTGAGTTGGGCTTCTTGGCAGCCTTCTAGTAAAGGTAACACTTGTAACATTGCTATAGTTATTGGTGTTGATTCCTCCCGCCTGGCTGCGGTTATTCGAGATAGATATGGGTGTTTTGTTGCTGCCCTCAAAATTGTTGCGGCTCGTAAGCATTTTTTGCAGGGCCTGTTGCAGCTCCTTTGTGAAATGAGATCCAGGAACTTGG
Organism: Umbilicus rupestris; assembly: GCA_963678935.1. Taxonomy (NCBI): domain Eukaryota; kingdom Viridiplantae; phylum Streptophyta; class Magnoliopsida; order Saxifragales; family Crassulaceae; genus Umbilicus; species Umbilicus rupestris. The sequence continues at coordinate 7,100,697 of OY787629.1, read as the reverse complement.
TCTTTCAGTGCGTTCGGATCTCCCATCCTGAAGTGATCCAGCTGGGTCACAGTTGTTTGGTGGATTGGAAATTTTTTCAGGTTAAAATGCTGTTGGTCAAAAGGCTAAAGCTCATTGATGTCTTCAAAATCAGCCCCTCCCTTAACCGGCCAGCGGATGCGTTGTGCTTCTCCGAGACTAATCTCCTTTTCTCTGCCAGCTTTGGAGACATTCCGAGGGCAGTTAAATTTGCGATCGCCAGCGATTTAAAGGACCAACCTTGCTTTGTTATGGAGCAGCGCATAGCTCTCTGAATTGAGGTCCCCTGCGGTTTCTCTATGGCTCCATCTTTTATTTGGTTGAGCCTCTCTTTGTTTCTATTGGATGTGTCCTCTTACTGCTCTCCCTAGCCCCATTGGCTTTGTTTTTGGTTTAGGCTTCATTGGCTTTGTCTCAACCAGAATGTTGGAGTGATCTGTTTTGTTTTTCCAGCTCTCTGCCCAGTTTGGTGGGTTGCGCATGTTTTTTTTTTTTTTTTTTTTTTTTAAGGGGGTTATTTTATTGATTAAGATCCAAAAAGCCTGGATCATGGCAAATACAAAAAGAAAAGAACGCCACCCTCAAGCGCCAGCTGAAGCAATGGCTAAACATCCCAAAGCGAAGAGGGGGCAGCATAGAAAGAACAGGCTTCAAGAGAAGACAAAAACAAAAGGTTGAACCCACAGCCTGGGAACTAACCAAAACCAAACAAAAGGAGCGAAGCCTAAAAAAGAAAACGGTACCCTGCAAAGGACCATAATAGCATTTAAACATAGATAGGAAAGTCGAGAAAGGAGCAAGGATGAGGCATTGTATCGTTGTCCAATGCATGTATAACTGATCCTGGAAGGTTGCCTTTGTGCCTTGTGAAAAGGTGTCTACCTTTAGAGAAACAGAGGGCATCCGCCGGACGATTCAGAGAATGGCTGGTCATGTATATTCCAATACCCTTTAGCCTTTGGCCAAGCTGCCTCTTAGCAGGGAAAAGAGCCCAATCAACCCCTGAATTCTTTCCCAAAAGAAGTGCATCCGGATGAGATAATTTAAAGCAATTACAGCTTATATTGTGAGAGTCAATCACATGAAGGATATGTATCAAACTAAGGAGGAAATGCTTACTCAAAGAGGTAAGCTTTACCGCTGCCACAAACCTGCCGAAACCATCTCGGATCACTGCCGCCATTCTGGAGCTATTCTTGTCTATAAAAATAGCGATATTACATGTATAGCCAGTGCAGAAAGGCTGCCAAGAGGACCAGAAAATCCAGCAATTGCTGGCAACTGGCGCCTGAATATGAAGAGCATTACATAAATTCCTTGACTACGCATTAACCACAAAAGGACCATTCAAAGAGACTGAGATAGCAGCCGCCCATCTGAATATAATTAATCGGCTAAATCTGCCAGCACTCTCCCCATAAATAGACTGGTTCCTATGCTTCCAGATTTCCCAGAGGCAACAGATCACCAAACCAAAACCCAAACAATCTGAAAATTTAGCAAAATCAGCAGCTGAACCCCAGTCATAAACAAGCTGATAGAAAGTGCGCGGCCTGACTTTCTGGAAAAGAGGACAAAGGAAATCAAAAACCAAACTAGCATGATCACTAAGCAATAGCAAATGTACCATGGACTCAATCTTGGGCACCCTACAACACACGCACCGGCTGGCCATCTGAATACCAGTTCTAATGACATTATCATTGGTGGGAAGAGCAGAATGCAAAACCTTCCACATAAAACAGGAGATTATCACAGGGAGCCAAGGCTGCCATAGCACTTCAAATTTTTTAAATCTAGCCGAGGGAGGAACAAAGCTTTTTAAAAAACTAGAAGTAGTAACATACCCGGCTGGATCTCCTTCCCAAATGAGCTGATCCGGGAAATCATCACAAAAAGCACCTTGAATAGAGAGGAGAATCCGCGGATTCATATTGTGGAGAAAAAATCTGCTCATACAAGGATTTGAAAGGACCTCCTTTATTGTCCTGTATCTGAGTCTTCTAGGAAAATTCATGGACAGATTCTGGCAGAAAACTGAAATAGGAGTCTGTCCATTACCAATTAGCCAGTGGCAGTTTAAAGAGATACTAGTAATAAAGGGGGAGACTTTTTTCCAAACATAAGACCCTTTACCAGAAATGGAGAACCTGCTCCTAGCATGTTTGGCCCAAAGAGAAGAGTTCTTTAAATAGATCCACGCCAGTTTCCCCTGCAAAGCCGTCATCATATGGCGAAGGGGCCTGATCCCTAAACCTCCTGTAGAAAAGTCTGAGCAGACTGTATCCCATTTCACCCAGTGCCTGCGAGAAGATGGCCCGCTGTCCCAAAGAAAATTGCGGAGAAGCTGGTCGATGTACAACAAAACACCTTTCGGGACAGGCATGACAGATAAACAATGAATAGGGATGGACTGAAGAACTGATTTAATTAAAGTAAGCCGACCTGCCATGGAGAGAAAATTCTTCATCCACCCAGAGAGACGATCCTTAATTTTTTCAACCACATCATGGAAAAAAGATATCTTGGGCTGACCACTGAAAAGAGGCACTCCAAGATAGGAAACTGGAAAGGAACCCTGTGAAAATCCAGACAAGCGAAGAAGATGGGCTTTCCTCTCATCTTTAATAAATTTGGAGAAAAAGATCTTACACTTTGAAGCATGGAGTTGCTGTCCTGAGTTGCTGCAGAAAGCATTCATGACAACCAGGAAATTGGAGAAGGAAGTCCTCCCTCCATTTGTAAAGGCCAAAATGTCATCAGCATAGAATATATGATTTATCTCCAAAGCCTTCTGAGATGACCAATAGGGCATAATGCCACCACCTGGTTTCCCAGCTAGGTTTAGCTTTCGAGAAAGAAATTCCATGGCAATGATAAATAAACTAGGCGATAGGGGGTCCCCTTGCCTCAATCCCCTATTAGATTTAAAATGACCGAAGAACTTTCCTCTTATCCGAATAGAATACCAGCAATTGCTGATATTGCGATAGATAAAGTCGCACCACTTCTCACTGAAGCCCAAAGCCTTCATACCCCTAAGTAAGAAATGCCATGAAAGTCTGTCATAAGCCTTGGCCATATCAAGCTTCACCATAACGTTACCACCATGAACTTTCTTATGAATGTCAGACGCAAGGTCATGCGCTAGAGCAATGCATTGGTGGATAGATCTGCCAGGAATGAAGCCAGATTGCTCCAAACTGATAAAATGGTCTAATAAAGGGCGAACCCGATCATTTAAAACCTTAGAAATAATTTTATGAAGGAAATTAAAGAGGCTAATAGGTCTTGTCTGATCCAAGGAGGTAGCATTTTTCACCTTAGGGATGAGGATTAGAACTGTGGAAGAGATACCTTTGGCAAAGCTAAAGCCCTTGAAAAAGTGCTGGACTGTCTCAATAATATCCGCACCTATGATAGTCCAACAAGACTGAAAAAAAGAACCGGTAAAACCATCTGGGCCAGGGGCACTGTTTTCCGGCAGACTAGAAACCGCAGCCCAGATCTCATCCGCAGAAGGAATGCAGGTCAATCTGTCATTGTCAGCTTGGGAGATAAAAAGTTGAATATCATCAAAATAACTAGCATCCGGAACAGCAGAGAAACTACCCAAGAGATCCTTAAAAAAATCAACAGCAAGGGAACCAATCACTTCTCTATTATCCGAGACCATACCAGACGGAAGAGTAACTTTAAAGTTATTAAAAGATCGCCTAACCTTGATAGCAGTATGAAAGACTTTGCTATTCCTCTCCCCCTCCTGAAGCCACCCAACATGAGATTTCGCATCTAGAAAGAGTTGTCGATCATCAAGGGCTTTATTGAGGCGACTCTGTAAAAAATTCAGGGCTTTCTCACCCTCCAGAGACCAATGTGACTGTAAATGAAGATCAGTGGCTACAAGTCTTTTGCTCAACTCATCCACTTTCTGATTAATATCCCCATAAACATTCCAGTTCCAGCTCCGGAGCACACTCCTTAATCTCTTCAGCTTCAAAAAACAGTTTATCATAGGATCATTGTGGCCTCTCTCAGCCCAAGAATCCCGGACGACCGATTGGAACTCACTGTGGTTGACCCAAGCCGGGTTAAAAGAGAAAAAGCTGTGGGATTGCTCCCTTTTACTAAAGGACACCAGCAAGGGGCAGTGATCCGATTGAACACGAGGCAGGTGAATAACACGCAGCTCAGGGAAGGAGAGCGTGGCCAAGCCATTAACCAGCACCCTATCCAGCCTCATCCATATGCATCCACTACCAGCTTGGTTGTTACACCATGTAAATTTATTACCCACAAAGCCGATATCAGAAAAATCATTCCCCCTAATAAAATTCCTGAAATCTGTTGAGGATTTCGTACCAAATAAACGACCACCCTTTTTTTCATCCGCATGAGTTACAGCCTCCCATCAGAAGCCAGGGTTGACAGATTGAGGCATTTTCTGTTGTAAGATCGGACCACAGCTGAACCCTGTTGACTGCTTTGTAAGAAGCATAAACCACCGAGCAATAAATTGAATTATTGGAAAGGTTCTGGGTGACGATACAGGAAATATGTTGTGGACTGATATGCTGAATAACAACTGAGATAGAGTCTTTCCAAAAAAACCAAATGTGCTTGTTAGAGGGAGAGCCTTGCAGAAAGTTGGGGAAACCAAGCTTCCGGGCGATAGAAAAAATTTTATTCCCCTGCACTTTAGGTTCCAAAATTGCACAAAAAGAGATGTCGTGCTTAGACAGAATAGATTTTAAATTGAAGATGGTACCTCGGTTGGAGATACCCCTGGCATTCCAACAAAAGCCACTGATCATTGAGAATCCATTGTAGGGCAGTGCTTGCTGCCTGGAATAATGCAGTCCTGAAGGGCCTCAGAAAGCTTCCTCTCACCCCGGGTGGAAGAACCAGCTCTTTTCTGAATTTTATTATAGTGAGCCAAGGCACCTGTTTCCACTAGAACACCCAGCTCTTCACTGAAGACAACCTCATTCTGATTTTGCTTTCTGCGGCGCAGTTCGGCACTAGAAAAATCATTGGGAACATGAGCACCAGAAGCATTCTCACTATCCTCGTTAGAAGGATCCACAAGGATAGGGATTTGATTAGAAACATCTCTGCCATCTGGGATATCCTTGACAGCACTAGGGCCAGCATCACCGACAGTACCAGAATTGGAAGGATTACCATTTGTACCGGAGACACCATCACCCCGGTTACCTCCAGTGGGAGGAGCGGCACCAGAAGCTAAAACAACCACCTCCTTCCCTTTGTTAGAGTTACGAATCACAGGAGGTTTATCTTTTGAGATAATATTCTCCCCATTCTTGGAAGAATAATGGAAACTGGGAGCATTTTGTTTTGAATTTAATCCCTGCTGTGTAGGGCTACTGGAACTCTGCTTGATCTGTCTACAGCCTGACAAAGAGTGACAATGGACTTTACATTTGCTGCAATAAGCCAAGCTAGTTTCAACGACAATAGATTGCCAAAAACCTTGGTTCTTAGGCATCGATATCCATACCGCATCAGGAATAGGTTTCGTGACATCAAGCTCAACGCACGCGCGAGCATATTTCAGAGACACACAGGCGTTTGTGCGTTCATCAACTGATACGAAGTATCCAAAGGTAGAAACAATAGCTTCGACAAAAGCGGTGTCATATAATGGCAAGGGGAGGTTCGGTAATCGGATCCATACCGTAGTGACAGTAGATTCTTTTTTGGGGTTGTAATCAATGGTCCAACGGAATAAGCGAAAAAAAAAAGCATGGCCAACCTTATTAAGCGGAGAAGCTAGGGCAGTCCTGACATCGGCCTCTGAGTCTAGGATTATAAGAACATGGCGAGCGTCCCAAATCTCGCTCAAGGTCGCCCTGCCCTTCAAATCCCAATGAGTCTGAAAGGCTTTCTGAATATCCCCAATGCTAGGACGGCCAACGGTGAATTTGGCTATCAGAGAGAATTGAAAACGTTTAGCTCCAGCCCCAATCTCGGAGCCGGTAAACCCAATAGCCGAACGGCCGTCCTTCGACCCAACCTGTCTAGTGGGGAGGGAGATAGGGGCAAACCGCGGCCTAAGCTTTGGTCGGGCAGTGGCAGCAATCGCCGCGAAGGAGGGACCCAAGGCAGGAGAAGGAATGTCGGGGACAGAAGGCGAGCCACCGGGAGAGATTAAATCAGGCGGCTTCGAGATGGACGGGGAGGGGGGACCCATGGCAGGGGAGCCCATGACGGGCGGAGGAAGGCGTGCGGCAATCGCCGGAGAAAACCCTAAAAAATCGCCAAAATCGCCAAGGTTGCGCAGGTTTGTCCAGGTCCTTCTATTGTTCTTGGCTGCTGGGTTTTGGTTTGGATAGTTCCCAATATGTGGGTTCATCCTTCCTTTCCTTGTTAGGTGGGTTTTCCATCCTCTTTTGTACTGCCTTGATCCAGGCTGTTTGGATCTCATGTTATATAGCTGTCTTGTTATATAACTTAAGTTTATTTAATTTAATTTAACTTATTTACTTAAACTTTAAGTGCAAAAGAACAGGGCTTAAGGTTTCATTCGTTGTTTGTTCCATTAATGTCTAAAGTAGAGGTCCTTAAATATTGTTGTAGCTAGCCAATTCTAATCCGCCTAAGAATCTATCTTCTTGGAATACTTTGTACTTTGGGCTTAACTTGCTCTTAAGAATTCCTACTATATAGTAATCATCTAGTTTTGACAGGTCTTTGGAAGCATATCAAAACACATGGAAAAATCCAAATAATTGGAAATTTTGCTTATTGATGACATAATCACTGATGTGTCTGCGCTTTATGGGCAACTTAGCCCCGAGCGTAGCGTGCAAATTGATTAATTCCGTACAAAGCTAATTTCATGCTCGCACGAGGTACACACTAAGTTCTGGCTTAGAACATTTGATTGACCTTCTTCATCTTAGAGTTTTCTCTTGGCTAGAGAATTATAGGTTGATGAGTGAATATCTTTACTCTTTAGGCTCCATTTCTTATGGATTTCGGCTTTTTTCCTAGCGTAATATGTTGGTTTAATGTCTTATTTCTGGTGTCTAGGACATTTGCACTTGAAAAGAAGGTTTGAGGTTCAAAATATGTACTCGGCCACAAAATGAGCTAGAAAAGGTTAAGAAAGAGCTGAAACAAAGCTTGTAGAGTTCAGGCGTTGCCTCACTATTCGAATCAACCCTCACTACTCTAGGAAACGCCTGACAAGGAAGGTCCCAGGTATTACCTCACCTTTCAAAGTAGTGCCCGACAAATATGGAAGATTTTTGGGCAATGCCTTAATTTTCCAAGCGATGCCTTACTATATTAGACAATGCTTGGACAATATATAAAGTTTTCTGGCGATGACTGAGATTTGCTATATAAGGAAATTTTATCTACATAAATTTTCATTCGAATTTGGCACCTCAAATTCAGCTCTTGGAGTCCACAAAAGAGTAGACGAGCAAGAACCTAAGCCACGAAGTCCAAAGGATCACAAGGAGCAAGGATTAGTGTTTGCAAGGGAAATTCATCTTGACATGATTAGTCTTTTCCTTACTTTAGCTCTTATTGCCTTCTTTTACATTTGGCATCATTTGATGAATAATTAATTCATTTATACATTGAGTTTGCATATCTTACTTTATATTTAGAACTTTATTTGCATTATAGATAGTGTGCATCTTACCTTGCCTGAGTTGAGCAACTTTCCATCGTTCACATATTGATTTAGAATTGCTTTGCCTAACATAGAACTTTGAACTTGAATTTTTATAAAATGGTATCCTTGTTGGGGATTTTATTTTTTTACACACCACTGAAATTGAATTTACATGAACTAAGCCTATTATCCATTATTTTTGAATTGCCTACTTTGAGTGTGGTTTTTGATTCTCCTCTCGCATGAACCTCTTTAAATTTTAAAGAGTTGATGAAACTAGCAGCTTGGTAGGAAACTCAGCACTTTATATGATGGTGGACCAAGGAGAAGTCGTGATTCCCGCAAGAGAGCAGGCTCACCAAGTACAAGTGCTTTGTTGCTATGTGGCGTCGACCGACCTTGACCTGCAATCAGCCACCAAATACTACAACAGAGAGGATAACATTGTCAAAATAAATCCCTCGATTGTGAAAGACCGCCTTGATGGAGGCAACCCAGCTTAACATTTTTACACTCTATAGAGACGGTCTCATCTAGCCAAGATGTTAAACCAGGCACCCTTTGTACATGTGTCTATTTTCTTATTGTTCTTCACTTTTTGGATCCTTAAGTGACAGGTACCCTTGACTTGGAGTACCGATAGCTGACCTGGAGTGACTCGGTTGGTGACATCAATTTCTCCCACAATGGTACTCTTTTCTCGTTACTTCTGATTTAGGTTGCAATGCTTAGGGATTGAGAATATGTAAATGTAAAGTTGGACATAGTCACTTGCATTGCACATAGTTTAGTAATCCTTGGCATATAGTTCAATTTCTATACTTAGTTATGCTTTTCCTTTTTAGCCTTGCATGATTTAGGATCACATGTGTATGCTCACATTTCATGACTACACTTGAATTTGTTCTCTTTGTCTCATGAGTTAGCTAAGATTCTACCATGATTGCTTAAATTTTAGGTTGAGTTTTGATGATGTCTTGCTTAGTTAGGTCTTTTCATGCCATGCCTATTTCATCAACTACCTATCTAGTACTCTTGAAACTAGAAGCATGTCTAGGATTATAAAGAATCAAACCACCAACACTACTAGCCTGACATGAGCATATAACATGACTGCCCTTCATCTAATTTTTTCATTTATGATCTTACTTTCTCATTCACACTCTCTTCATACCATGCATATTTCTTTAATTACCTATCTAATAACTCTTGAAACTAGAAGCATGTCTAGGGTTATAAATAATCAAACCACCAACACTACTAGCCTGACATGAGCATATAACATGACTCCCTTTGGTCTAATTTTTCATTTATGATCTTTCTTTCTCATTCACACTCACACTCACACTCATCCTCACCATATGTTAAGTCCTAAGTATAGAGTCCTACCGAATTAAGGAGGACAGTCAAAAGAGGTTGAAAACGTGGGCCCAAAAAGAAAAAAAAAGAGAAAAAAAGAAAAAAATTATTTTGAAAATAAGTTTAGTTAAGGAAGGTAAGTTCCACACTAAACACAACACTTAAGACTTGTTGCATCCACCATCATTTGTGATTGAGTTAAATTCATTGCAACCTTGTGGATGAATGACTAACTTATAAATGGTCATTGCACTGAGTCTGTTGTTTACAATGTATTTGTATGAATGTGTTGGGTTTGAGTTCCTCTTTCCTGACAGACAGAAGTATTGCACTTGTGGACTTGAAAACGACTTCAATGTTAAAAGCTCGTGAACTATCCTTCTTGACTGCATAAGCTGACTGGCCATAAGAGTATTGAATTTTTTTTATTGAAAAGCATGATATTGAACTATTAGAGTAATCTATTTTAAGAGTTGATAATTTTTTAGTCTAAGTATGATAGAGACTTTCCTGAGCATGATAATTGAAAACTTGTAGAACTTTGTAATAGTAATTCATTGAATCATGTGCTTTCATATGTAAATAGAGACTTGTTGTATGTTGCAATTGATATTGTGAGCCATGGGTTACATGCAATGTTTAGCTTGGGCTGCACTCTGGATTTGTGAATATTCCATTTTCTAAAAAATTGTCACGAGACAACAGTCATCAGCTAAGGCAGCGCTAGGGGTTTAATGAATCCTACGTGTGGAGTTGTGATGAGTGGATTTCTTTACACTTTTAGGCTCCTTTTAATATGAAATTTGGTTCGTTTTTTGAGCGATATATGTTGGTTTGATGTCTTATTTCTAGTTTCTCTGAACATTTTCACTTAAAAGAAGGTTTGACGACTAAAATATGTAAACGATGCTAATAGGAGCTCAAAAAGAGCTAAAACGGATGCAGAGTTTAAGCAGGGCCTCACTATTCCAAGCAACACCTGCGTAATATGGAAAGTGGCCTGGCGACGCGTGACTACTCTAGGCAATACTTGACCTATATGGAAGGTCTCAGGCAATGTCTAGCAAATATGAAAGGTTTTCAAGCCACCCCCACTTTTCCAGGCAACACCTGACAAATATAGAAAGTTTTCAAGGGACGCCCCAGTTTTCAAGGCAACGCCTCACTATGTCAGGCAATGTGAGACCATTTTTAAGCTTTTAAGAGGACTCCCCACTTTTCCAAGCGACGCCTGAGACTTAGGCGATGCGTAAGATGTGCTATATAAGGGAACTTCATCTCCTTGAATTTCATTCGAGCATGGCACCTCAAATCGAGTTTGTAGAGTCTAGAGAAGAGCAGAAGAGTAGCCAATTCAGATAAGAAGTCCTAAGGATCACACGGAGCAACGATCGACACTTATAAGGGAGATTCATGATAATAGGATTAGTTTTTTCCTTACTTTAGTTCTTGTCTTCTTCTTTTACATTTGCCATCATTTGATGAATAAATCATTATTCCTTTATACATGGACTTTTCATATCTTACTCTGTATTTAGTGTTTTATTTGCATGATAGGTGTGTGCATCTTACTTTTCATTGTTCACTTGTTGATTAAACACTGCTTTGCCAAAGATAGAACCTTAATCAGTTATGATAGATTAGAAATTGCTAAATGATAATTTATGTGTGTAACATCAATTCCTTGGATGACCCTAGGTAGTTACTCGGGTTTATAAATTTTATTTAACTGCAATGTATCCTTGAAAACACTAAACGCTTAGTTAGCTATAAAGGTTAAAAATACAAGCACGTCATAGGTCCCCGAGCTAGCTTCACAACGATATGTAGCTTGTCTCCATCGAGTATTTTATGTGCGCTCATAAAGCTTTCAAAGCTTGAAAGATCATTCTATTCTCATAACTAATAATACCGATAAATGTCTATTTTAGTACGACTTCTCTCTTACCATTCAAAATACACCTATAATACAAAACTACATCAAATAAGTGATTTGATACGCAAATGTATTAAAATGCATAAATAAAATAATTAGTTGAATAAATAAATACGACTCATCCAATCCCTTTCTATTTTCCTCATCCTCATTATGATCGTAGCCAGAATGGCTTGTGTGACACCGACTGCTAGTTGGCAACTCCCTATTTATATAGAGGATGAAATACAAACCCCTTTTTAAATTACAAACTTAGAACTATTATGGGCAATATGTTCAAACCATCTAAAGGATGAAATATTTTTATGAATAAAAAAATCAAATTAATTATTAATTAAGAAAGAGCTAGATGGTCATTTGCATACATTTTGATGCATATTATTTTCTTTCCTTTTCAACACAATAAAGACTTCATACGCTGATCTGATTACACCTTCTCTTTCCTTGCACAGATGCGGTCGTTGGAGCTTTGTGTTGGGTTTCTTTTCCTTATGAGAATTTGATTAGGGTTAACAAGCGTTTTTGAAGAAGCAAAAGTCAGAGCACAATTCCTTTCAATATATGATGCTGCGTTGGTCGATATACACTAATTAATGATTATACTCATGTAGATAAATCAATTAATGGAATCATGTTTGTCTGCCCTTTCAAAATTTTTTTAATTAGACTTGAATCAAAAATTGGGTTTTACAAAAATTTCATTGATTAGTCCATGTTTTTTCATTTTTTTGCTTATAATTAAGACAAAAAATTGTTTCGTTCAAAATATTCTGTACAAGTACTCCTAATTCATGTTCTTAAGGCAAGTTACGATCAATGATGTCGATGAACATTACAATCAAACTAATAAACACATATAGTTTTAATGTATAATATTGTGTAACCATTTGCTTGTTATATTTATCAGCAAGTAGTTATATTCAACGATTGGATAGCTATATTCTTCAGTTTGAAAGTTACACCTCAGTGATTATGTTCATTGATTTCATCACTTTAATATATAACATACATTGTAAATTATGTATGCTAAATTAATAAGATTCATTAGTTAGAAAGCATTATAACAGTTTTAATCAATTTGATTCGTGTATATACCGGTATGCATCAAAATTAACAACAACAACCTGATATGAAGCGGAAGGAAAACTGATGGTTGAAATGAATTCAACATCTCCGACATCGGCGAAGATTGGATGAGGAAGATGATGAAAGAGATGGGCAAAATTAGATTTTTTTCTGGCTAATATACCCTCATTAAAGTTTATAATATGTACCAGAAAACCAGAACTTTGAATTAATTATGTTTTGGCCCATAAATTTCATTCATCTAATAAAGCCAATGAATGGTGTTGATTGGTTCTATGTTTGTATTTTAAAACAGTAGACAATGAGACAATGAATTAAGGGTTGGATCAAATGTAATCATTAATTTTAAATATCCTAGAAAAAAATACCATTTAATCATTTAATAATTAAAAAAATGTAATTTTGCTATCTTTATCAAATTTTAGTTAGTTAAACCTTAACAAAGAGATATATACGCAGTCCAATAAGATAACTATATAAAATAAAAATATATTTAGTTAAACAAATAATTCGTCACAATTAAATAAAGAGTGTAAAATATTTTAAAATATATTATATTAAAAGTTATTGTGCATTAAAATATTATTTATGCTAATGCACTTTCATTTACATTACATGCACTATTAAAATCAAAGCGCATATAATATGTTGATTTAAAATATGAAATATTTATATTTAAAGTGTGTTAAAAACATTGAGTACGTTATTGCACTTTAAGACAGTTCAATAATATATAAAAAAGTAAAAGTGCATTGGTAAAGAAAAATATTAAATTAAATAAATTTTGAATTTAGTTTTTGAATTTTAAATCTAAGGTTTAATTAATAGGAAATAAATGTACATAATAAAATATATTCATTAATTTTTAATTTTGTTAAAAATTTTATACGGTCAGTTTCTGATATATGTGGATTTGGTAGGATAGATTTAATTGATTTTTTAGAGATATCATTATATAAATAATAATTAAATAAGGAATCCAGTCCTAGGAATTCAGGAGAAGATTCAAGTGGTGCCGAGCTGTCCTAGGAATTCGAGGGAAACAAGGATTCCAAAAGTAGTCATTGATGGAACTATAAAGAATCTTGCAGAGGCAGAGCCATAGTATCAATCAACTGAAGAGAACACACACACACTGAGAAGAGATCAGAGTGCGCGGAAGCAGAGAGTGCTGGTGCGCAAATTGTTTGAGAGCTGAACTTGAGTAGTCTAATCCTATATTGATTTGAGGGAGTCAACTAGAGCAGAGCCTCGTTGATAGACCGAAGGGTTGACAGTTACGGAGTCCAGCTTGCGAAGACTGTTCATAAAACAATGAAACAGTCTATAGTTAAGTTTGAGTGAGCTCTACTACAGCACGATCTCCAATTATGATTGAACTCACTCCTGATGTGTTCTTCCCCACGAATTTGATATTTGCTTATGATTATAGGATTCTCGATACACTTCCCCTCTTAGGTTCTGTCCTTTAATACTCTTTTATGCACCACCATGTATTTCTTTTTTTAACTGGACAGTGCCATCACCTTTATTAATAGATTGATCCAAAGAACCTGGATGGCGGTTTGTACATAATTTGGTGGCCGGCCTGGATATGCACATGACCCACCCAAAAACATAAAAAAAAAAAAAAGCCCTCAAGTGACGGCCGATTATAGAATTCGACCAAATAGCACTGAACAGGCAATAATGATAAAATATGAGGCTCAGGCACAAGCTATTAAAGGAAATACGAAGGCTCGGGCATACCCATGGCCTATTAATAAACACATAATTGCTCAACCATTCAAAGAAGACAAGCCAAATCATGCCAACTTGTTTTAGACGATCGCCAGGGAGCAAACTATAGAAGCATATCATCTCGAAAGCCATCAAATAAATGAGGGAAAGGATTAAGGAGAAAAATTATCTCAGCTTGAGAACGTGCCCTTATATGACGAGGGCAAAACACTCGAAGTCTTGAACAATCATTATGTAAACAGCGAGCCACAGGTTTGGGAAGAACTGTCACCTTTCTATAAACCGCATCTTGTGCACTTTTGAACGCAAGACAGGTAGCAGCTTGTGATATCATCACATGAATGCGTCTCATTTTCTGAACACCATATTTCTCCATCAAGGTCTTTATCCGCGTACGGATCCTCCATTGGTAACTTGTATTCTTCTTTTGGTCTGCAAAAATCATCTTTGCATGTGAACTTTGAATAATTGTCGCTCTAACGCCATGGTTTTCAGCAACCTCAAGGGCAAAATCAATAAAGAAAATCAAATCATGCATGGATTTTCGACCTTGAAGTTTCTTAGTCAAGGCAAGACAAAAGCTGCCTGTATTGTTTCTTAAAATGGCCGCCCCAACTATCATTGCGCCTATTTCAACAATGCAATAATCAAGACAAATACCAGTTTTACCAGGATCTCAACACAGCCACTTTCCCTTTGAAAATAGGGGGATGAATACTATTGATATCAAAATAAAACAAGGCAAATTTCAACTCCCTGGAATCTATCGGAAGATCTGGCAGTGAGGATGCAAGAACTTTAGCCTAGTAAAATAATTTAGCCATTATACCTGAGCACTTATTATCATGAATCACATTGTTCCTTGTAATCCAGATTTCCCACAGACCAAAACAAGCAAATTCTAACGTGAAACGTTGAAGGGAATTCGTCAGTTGGAACTTAGCTGTCCAGACGTTAATAAAAGACGACAAAGACAATGGTCTGTCACATTAAAAAGCCGCAGCAATGCTTCCCCAAGTTTCAGCAGCCCACTTACCTTTTAGAAAAAAATGATTGAGGCCCTCCTCATTCTTAAAGCAACAGGCACACCGAGACTTAATCGGAATTCCTAGTTTCTTAATATTGGTATCAATGGGAAGACCATTTAATAATAATCGCCAACAGAAATAAAGAAATATTTAGAGGAATCCACCTCTGCCAGATAACTTTTGCCCAATAAGGCATTGAATGAGCTGTAGCGTAAGATTCAAGAAAAGATTTGATGGTGAATGTACCTGACTCATGTCCTATCCACCTTAAGCAAACAACCGATTGTGCCCAAATAATTCTTCTATAGGAATTAGCAGCATTTCCAGGAAGAGAAGACAAGAAAGTAAATCTCTGAGTCGGCCTTTCAAAGTACCTCATTGACGGACAGGCCACTTATATCACTCCCGCAAGAGACTCCATAATGATTGCAAACTCTATCTGTAATCATACTACCATCCCCAACCTCCAAAATAGACTGGTTTCTAAGGTACACAATAAGGTGGTTCATTGCATTCCAAAGAGGGGAACCAGTTTTTCCAATAGTGAAACGAGAGCTAGCATACCTGGTCCAAAGACTCCCCTGCTTCAGAAAATTCCAAGCCAACTTGCCATGGAAAGCGAGCATTGTATTTTTCAGACTCCTAAAACCCAAACCACCCACAGCTTTAGCCCTGCACATCAAATCATAGCGAATCCAATGCCGTCTTTTCTCACTACCCTGATCCCACAAGAAGTTGAAGATTAAACCTTCCATTTTCTTAAGCACACTCTTAGGAACTGGCAGAACGGCCAGAATATGGAGGCTCATTGAATTCAGAACTGCATGAACAAGAGTGACCCGGCCTCCCATTGTGAGAAGATTCCTCATCCAGCCCCCAATCTTACTACGAAGTTTATCGAGCATGCTGTCAAAATACATTCTTTTAACTCTGCCCTGCATAAGAGGAGCACCAAGGTATGTTGTCGGAAGAGAAGACTCCACAAAATGCGTCATATTCAAAGTTTGATTCTTCTTTTCACTGTTTATTCTTTTAGAAAAGAAAACTTGACTTCTACTCCGGTTTAGGACTTGACCAGACAGGGAGCAAAACTTCTTGATTAGTCTGAGGAGCTGTTCCACTGTTTCGAGGCAGTCCCTAGAGAAGATTAATATGTCGTCCGCAAATAGAAGATGATTAATTTAATCGCTCCCTGCTTTGTTTTATAGGGCTTCATCTCTCCATGCTCCACACTTTTATTGATTGCCCTAGAACACCACTCCATGGCATGCACAAACAAGCTAGGATAAGGGATCGCCTTGACGGACACCACAACTAGACTTGAAAAAACCAAATAGCTGACCTTCCCGAGCCATTGAGTACCAATTGTTAGAAATGCATCTAAAAATTAGGTCACACCAGGCTTCGCTAAACCCATAACCACGCAAAGCGTATAAGATGAAATTCTAAGAAATCATGTCATATGCTTTCGCCATATCCAACTTGTACATGATCTTACCATCAACTCCTTCCTTATGCAGATCAAGGATAAGATCATGGGCCAAGACTAAATTATCGTGAATACCCCTTCCTTTAATAAAACTTGATTGCTCTGCACTGATGATCTCAGGCAGCACATCATGGAGACGATTACTCAGAATTCTAGAAATTACCTTGTGGTTTATGTTGCAAAGACTGATGGGTCTGAGATGATCAATGCAGCTAGCATTGCGTCTCTTTCGGATAAGAGTAGGCGTCCTAGAAGACCAAGCCACGGGGAGCTGCTGCCCTTTAAAGAAGTTTTGCACACTCAAAACAAAATCGTCTTCAATCAGATTCTAAAATGTAATATAGAAAGGAATACTAAAACCATCAGGCCCATGAGCACCATCACTTTTCATGCCACGAATAGTCTCCAAAATTGCATCACGGTCTGGGATAGCTGTGATCTTGAAACTAACATCATTAGAGATCACAGGGTGAAATAGCTCCATGTCACAAGGATTCGGAGGAAGAGATACCTCATTTAACACCTTCTTATAGTAATGGATAGCAGCATTACCTATAACATTCTTATCTGAAGTGCATGGGCCATCCTCCTACTGAAAGACATTCGCATCTTTGATCTTTCACTTTAATAGCCGCATGGAAAAAGGCTGTATTTCTATCTCCATCCTTAAAACAATTCATTCTCGCCTTATCCTTGGCCATAGATTCTTTATAAACCAGAACATCTTCCAGACGCGCTCTCATAGTCTTAACTTCAAGAAAAAGGTCCTCATCCCACTCAATTTGCAATCTAGACTCAGCATCGAAAATATCAGTAATAAGCTGCTCTTCCTTTATTCGAATATCCCCAAACACCTCCCAATTCCACTTCTTAATATCTTTCCTCAGAAGTTTAAGCTTTAGCGAGAAATTATGCATAGGGTTTTTATGAAGTTTCCCTCTCCAACTAGTCTCAACAATCGACCGAAAACCAGGATGAGATTCCCACATGCGGAAGTAATGGAACCTACCTCTCCGTCTATTATCCCCATCAACTTCAACCGAAAAGGGACAATGATCTGAGAAAGATCTAGTAAGATGAGTCACCCTAGGACAAGAGAATTCAGCAAGAAAGCGGCCATTCACCAGAAACCGATCAAGCCTTTCCCAAATTATCTCTTCGCCTTGACGGTTATTGCACCAAGTAAAAGGATTTCCTCAGAAACCTGCATCACTAAGACCCACTCTCATCATGAAGTCATTAAAATCAAGCAAAGCTGATAATGTAGTATGGCAGTGTTTGACAAAACCAGCACAAGTGAACAAGGAGTTGCTACAGCACAAGTAAACAAGCAGTCCAGCAGAAGTGAACTAGCAGCAGCTGCAGCAGGGGATGCTACAGCAGGAGCTTGTTCAACTGGCTGCATCATCTGTCCGAGAAACAGCAGCAACCTGGGCATGGCTAGAAGGGCTGGAAACTCTGCGGAGAGCATCTGAAGAATTTCTAATATGCTGTGGAGTATTTTCCAGTGAGGTTTACTAGTCAGAGAAGGAGATTTGCATTGAAGATAAAGATCAAATCTAATCTCCTAGATTTTAGGAGATAATTGTTCCTTTTGGGACATTGCCTAAACCTGGACATTGCTTAAAGCTGGTGCTGCTATTTAAGCGAGAGATGTTCAGAGCTGAGAGGTTGATCGAAGCTGAGGGATACACGAGTGCATACACGGAATTCAGAGAGAACATTCTTGGTGTGCGACGGACGAATTCTTCGATCATCGCTCGAGAGCAGAGCGTGAGCGCAGAGCTGTGGTGACAGAAGTAAAAGGGAATCAAGACTTGCTGAGTCTGATTCGAGCTTGATCTGGAAGCCAATTCAGAGCTTGGTGCTTGTTGGTTGATCAAGGGCAGCCGCGGAAGAACTGACGGGTGTGCGGCTCGGTCAAGTGTCTAAGCGGTGGTTCTCGCTAGTGGCAGGTGGTCACTGAGTGAGGGGGAGTATTCCAGAGTGTGCAGCGCTCGTGGAATCGTTCGAACGGCTCGGCAGAAGGCTTTGAAGCGACGCGGACAAATTGTGCTCCAGCTGTGTGTTACAGCAGTTGCTACAGCAACCCTGCTGAGTGAGTGTTGTTTAGAATAGGCTGAGTGTCGGGGTGACAGTAGCTATTCTAGATTGACATTTGTAGAGGGTGTGCAGACACAAGTCAGAGCCTGTTCTGATTGTGTCCAGTGATCCACACAAGGTTGAGTAGCATAGGTTGTGTGAGTTGTAACCGAGTGTACTTAGAGACCTTTGTTTTGAGTGGATTGAGGACTGAGAATAGTCCTCCTCAGACGTAGGCAATTGGCCGAACTGGGTGAACAAATTTCTGTCTTGTTCATTGTTTGCTGAGACAATTTCCGAGTGAACAAGAGTGTGCTGCAGCAACTGCTTGTTCACAAATCTGTCGAACTGGGACACTGTGAATTTTAATTGGTATCAGAGCGGGAGCTCAACACACAGAGTAAAAAGATCCTACAATGTCTCTGAAGTAGCCATGACAATGAAGGAAGGACAGAGTACAAGCAGACCCCCATTGTTGGAAGAAAGCAACTATGGATATTGGAAGGCTAGGATGAAAGCCTTTCTCAAGGCCATTGATGAGAAGACCTGGAGAGCAATAATGGTCCAGTGGTCTCCCCCAATTACCATGGATGAACAGGGAGTCACACGGATAAAGCCTGAAGAACAATGGACTACTGAAGAGGGAGCTGCAGCAAATGGTAATTCAAAGGCCCTGAATGCAATTTTTGCTGCAGTTGATGCTAACAATTTCAGGTTGATATCGAATTGTGACTTG
The DNA here is from genome assembly GCA_963678935.1 of Umbilicus rupestris. Classification (NCBI taxonomy): domain Eukaryota; kingdom Viridiplantae; phylum Streptophyta; class Magnoliopsida; order Saxifragales; family Crassulaceae; genus Umbilicus; species Umbilicus rupestris. The sequence goes on along the minus strand of OY787629.1, from coordinate 7,081,572 downwards.
GCCAAACAAGCGTAGGAAATTCTGCAAACTGCACATGAAGGAACTGATAGAGTGAACCTGTCAAGACTCCAAATCATTGCTACACAGTTTGAGAATCTGAGAATGCTGGAAGAGGAAACTGTGACTGAGTTTAATGCTAAACTCTGTGATCTTGCAAATGAAGCCCATGCTCTTGGTGAACCTATTCCTGAAGAAAAGCTGATCAGAAAGGTTCTCAGATCGCTGCCCACAAGATTTGACATGAAGGTGACAGCCATTGAAGAAGCTCAAAATGTCAGATTTATGAGGCTTGAAGAGTTGATGGGGTCTCTCAAACAATTTGAGATGAAACTGGTTAAAGAAGACACCACTTCTAAGGATAAGAATGTTGGTCTAAAAGCTGAAACAGAAGCCAAGAAGGCAAGTCCAGATGATCAACTGAGTATGCTTGTCAAGAACCTTGGAAAGCTCCTGAAGAACATGGACTCAAGAATTGGGTAAAGCTCATCCTCACGAAAAGTCAGAAGAGGTGGAGAAAATAAAAGGAAAGGGAAAGAACCTGCTCAGAATGAAGATGAGAGGAAAGACACGAAAAAGGGAGTCCAATGCTGGAACTGTGAAGAGTATGGACATATTGAGGCTGACTGTCCAAGCAAACCCCTCAAGAGCTCAAAGAAAAAGAACAGCAAGTCAATGACAGCAAAATGGAGTGATTCTGAGGAAAGTGATGAAGAAAACTGTGTTGTGCTAACCAGTGTATCAGATTTCAACCTCAAAGAGCTAAAGAAGGAAGAATTTCACTATGGGATTGAAGTATCCGAAAGTGAAGATGAAGAGGACTCATCTGATAGCCTTGTTGACTATCTGGGGAAGATACTCAAACAGTGTGAGGCAGTACTCCAGACCAATCAAGCATTGACTGACAGAGTCAATCTCTTGGAAGAAGAACGAAGGAAATGTCTCTTCTCATCCGATAGTCAAGTTACCATACTGAAAAGGGAAGACTCTGGAAGACAGATCACTGTTGGCTCTTTCCCAGCAACCGCCAAGAAAGCTGATTCTCAGAAAAATATCTTGGACGAAATTCTGTCTTACCAAAGACTTGGAAAAGGAAGAACAGGGCTTGGGTATACTGGTGAAGAAAGCTCTAGAGGGACAGTTTTCATTAAAGCCTCGGATGCTGTGATAGATGAAAAGGATAATTCAAATGTCTCCTCAAAACCTGCAGAGAAAGATGGAACTGGACATGTGAACAAGAGGATGCTGCAGCACCGGGCACATCATTCTTCTAAAACAAAGCAAAAGGCTCAGAATAAAAGGGGTTCTTGTAAAAATGTTGGGAATCAGAAGATTACCTCCAATCTGAAGCAGCAGCACAGAACCTCCCCAGTTGAAAAAGAGGGAGCAAAATCCAGAACCAACACATGCTGCATAAAGACTCCGTATCATGTTGCTTCGGGAAAAGCTCTTTGCTGGAAAGAATCGCAGAGGAGGATCGCAAAGACTGCTGCACAAGGGCACTGGATCGCTAAAGACAAGGGAAAACCACATGTTTTACAGGTATGGAAACCCAAACATGACAAACGAAGAGATAGGAGGCTGGAGGGTCAGAAGAGGAGAAACTCTAGCTTATCCCAGATGTGGATGAAGGAATCTCCACCAGAACCTCTTAAGGATCCTCTGAGCAAAGCTGTCGTCTGAAATGAGTAGGTGAACCAGCTCGCGTCTGCTATAGCAACCTGGTCAGAATGAGCTTGTTCACATGTTTTGGTTGCTAATGATGGGAGAAGGCACATGTGAGGCACGTGATCTAACAACTTCAAAATGGAAAAGTAAATAACGGGTAAATCGTTTTCTAGGGCAAAGACAAGGTGCAAGGCGCTTCCCAAAATCGTTGCCGATCATCCTCTGTACGCTCCTCAAACCGGTTGCAATCTAGCTACAATGGTGAAGACGCGCGGGTTGAAGAAGAATCTGGCAGCAGACCGACAAGGCAGGTCTGAAAGAAGGACCAAGTCGCGCAATGTAGCCCCTGCTCAGCAACTGGATGTGGTGGTGTGGGAACCAGCACCTCTCCCTGTGTCGCAAAGCGAGCCCTCCCCACACGAAGGAACATCGCAGAAAAGGAGGCGCCTGGTACGTGACGGAGAACCTGTCTCCAGTACCGCTGTGCTATCTGAAGAGGCTGTGGCTGAGGAAGTCTCTGAAGAAGAAGGATGGAGAACTCTTGTTATGTCCCCAGGCATTGTGGGTGAAAGGGAGGAAACAGTAGCTGAATCTCCTGAACAAGAACCTGCTGCAGCACATCCTCCCCCTCCATCAGACAAAGGAAAAGCTCCTATCCTAGTCCCAGTCTCCAGCAGTGAAGAAGAAGAATCAAGTGAAGAAAATGCAGGTGCTCCTGGTGAACCGTCTGTGAGAGGACCTGCATTGGTAGACACAACTGCAACCACCGTGGGAGGTATTTGGTTCAGAAATAGGAGTGCTTCTCAATCCTGGAGTGCTGTTGAGAGGAAGCATATTGTGTCAGAGAAGAGGCTGGACCTAGACAAGTACAGGTCAGCAGCAATCATTCAGCTTCTCACAGAGGTAAACCTGCTCAAGTCCCTAACCTTTCCATTCAGATTCAATATAGCTCTGGTTAGGGAATTTATTGTAAATATAGAAGAGAAGTTTGGAGAGGAAGGAGCGGATGAGTATGGAAGAAGTTGGGTACGGGGTAAGACAGTTTTTATTACCCCTGAAAGAATTGATGAATTCGTTGGGATCCATGAGAATGCCAGAGCTCCCACTGATGTTCAGCCAGAGATGCTGGCTAAGGTCCTGACAGGGGGAGTGTGCCTGTCTTGGGGAGGTCCCAATCTGAGTGCTGCTGAACTGACCTCCAAGAATGCCTTGCTATATCATCTGGGCATCAGAAACTAGATCCCCAGCTCTCACAGGGGGAAGGTTAGCAAAACCTTTGCTAACCTTCTCTACTTTATTGGGAAAAGGAGGCGCATTAGCCTGGGCAGTGTGATGTTTCCCCAGCTGGCTACTCATGCCGGCAGCGCTTCCTCCAGCAAGCCCATTGTGCTCCCCTCCCTCATCTATGGGATGATGGTCTCACAACATCCGGAGCTTGGTGAGATTCCTGAAGGACTATCTGAGGAACTGCAGGTCTTCACAGTTGATCACAAGCTGTTCAAAGGGAAGCATGCAGTGGACATAGCTTATGTCCGATCTTCTTCTGGTAGGTGACTCAGCTCCAGCTCCCCTGGAGGATGCTCTTCCCCCTGCTGCAACAATACAATCAGCCCTCCGAGCCAGAATTGTGAGCCATCTCAGATCGGAGCTGGTCATTCTTGAAGCAGAAGCCAAATGGAGGGATGCTAGGCGTGGACAGATCAGAAGCCTCCTTAGAGACCTGGAGTTCCCGGCAGATGAGGAGCAGGCCCCTTGAGCATCTGTGACAAAAAGGGGGAGAGAAGATTATTATGCTACTGCTACTGATGAACTTTTTTTTGCTGACCCTGCGTGGTTGTGCTATGGCCGAGTGTGGCCACACCTACTTACTACTTACTCTCTATTGTTGGACCTTTCTTATTTAGAGTATTTAGAGTTTTTTTCTGGTTCATGGGAGAGTGCATATGTTCTAAGGTTTTGTCAAAATGCCAAGGGGGAGATTGATAATGTAGTATGGCAGTGTTTGACAAAACCAGCACAAGTGAACAAGGAGTTGCTACAGCACAAGTAAACAAGCAGTCCAGCAGAAGTGAACTAGCAGCAGCTGCAGCAGGGGATGCTACAGCAGGAGCTTGTTCAACTGGCTGCATCATCTGTCCGAGAAACAGCAGCAACCTGGGCATGGCTAGAAGGGCTGGAAACTCTGCGGAGAGCATCTGAAGAATTTCTAATATGCTGTGGAGTATTTTCCAGTGAGGTTTACTAGTCAGAAAAGGAGATTTGCATTGAAGATAAAGATCAAATCTAATCTCCTAGATTTTAGGAGATAAATTGTTCCTTTTGGGACATTGCCTAAACCTGGACATTGCTTAAAGCTGGTGCTGCTATTTAAGCGAGAGATGTTCAGAGCTGAGAGGTTGATCGAAGCTGAGGGATACACGAGTGCATACACGGAATTCAGAGAGAACATTCTTGGTGTGCGACAGACGAATTCTTCGATCATCACCCGAGAGCAGAGCGTGAGCGCAGAGCTGTGGTGACAGAAGCAGAAGGGATTCAGGACTTGCTGAGTCTGATTCGAGCTTGATCTGGAAGCCAATTCAGAGCTTGGTGCTTGTTGGTTGATCAAGGGCAGCCGCGGAAGAACTGACGGGTGTGCGGCTCGGTCAAGTGTCTAAGCGGTGGTTCTCGCTAGTGGCAGGTGGTCACTGAGTGAGGGGGAGTATTCCAGAGTGTGCAGCGCTCGTGGAATCGTTCGAACGGCTCGGCAGAAGGCTTTGGAGCGACGCGGACAAATTGTGCTCCAGCTGTGTGTTACAGCAGTTGCTACAGCAACCCTGCTGAGTGAGTGTTGTTTAGAATAGGCTGAGTGTCGGGGTGACAGTAGCTATTCTAGATTGACATTTGTAGAGGGTGTGCAGACACAAGTCAGAGCCTGTTCTGATTGTGTCCAGTGATCCACACAAGGTTGAGTAGCATAGGTTGCGTGAGTTGTAACCGAGTGTACTTGGAGACCTTTGTTTTGAGTGGATTGAGGACTGAGAATAGTCCTCCCCAGACGTAGGCAATTGGCCGAACTGGGTGAACAAATTTCTGTCTTGTTCATTATTTGCTGAGACAATTTCCGAGTGAACAAGAGTGTGCTGCAGCAACTGCTTGTTCACAAATCTGTCGAACTGAGACACTGTGAATTTCAAAAGCGTTTCCATCTGGTAGATTACCCCCTGCTTCTCTCATTTAATTGAACAATCACATTGAAATGCCCTCCCACCAGCCAAGGGATGTTGTTCGTGTCAGAAATGTGAACCAAATCCTCCCAAAGTTGAAATCTTTCCACACGTCTACATAAAGCATAAATAAAGGAACACAGAATATTCACACTTGAACCAGCAATCGAAACTCTGCACGAGACATGTTGAATTTGCCACTGATTATTGTCCACACTAATATGATATTTCCACAAAATCCAAATCTTATTGTTAATGTTCCCACCATGGACTGCCTTTCCAAAGCAAAGAGAACGACATAATTTATCTAGATAATTACCTTCTGTCATGGGTTCAAAAAGCACTACAAGATCAGCTTGAAAGCGAGATAAAATTTGTTTAAGGTAAGTGATACTACATCTACTTTGCACCCCTCCCTGATGTTCTAGCAAAGAATGTTGATCATTGTTGATGTTGAATAGTGGACTCAATTTGTGTTACACCTTCCCCTGAAAAAGTGTTATCCCCTTTCAGTCTTGCAAGCCTGTTCGCGACCTCAACAAAATCCTTGGAATTCCTCCTTATCTCCCTCGGAACAATGAACAGAGCTCACGCATTCGAAATAGGCTGAGATCTTCTAAGAATGGATTTCACACTTGTCGTCCGTTTGACATGATCCAATATAACCCTGTTCATATCTCCTTCAAACCCTTCTGATTCTAGTTGATGAGCTTTATCACTCTCTCCCTCTTTACCATCGGTCATCACTCCAAGCGAAAGAACCGCTTCCTTCCCATTATGTTGATCTGTTGCCTCTTGAACATAATTTTTTGTTTTGTTATTTTTACTTTTCACCTTAGTCCATTCTTGCGAGCTGGTTAACCGGGACTTACCCCATGAAGCTCCTTTGTCCAGCTCCTTACGAATTACTTCCTTTTTTTATCCAGCTGGTCCCCCAACACTATCCTTGTCTGAAGCGATCACAACTAGTTTACTAGCCTTAGCTTTTTGACAAATGTTAAGTTCATGATCTTGAACCCTACACTTTGAGCAATAAGCCAGCTTACTCTCCACCATTTTTTTTTTTGCCAATAACCTCCTGCACTTCCCATTGAGATCAAAACCTCAGAAGGGATGGGTTGAGTGACGTCTAATTCCACACAGGCTCTCGCAAAGCGTAATGATAGGCAGGCCTTAGTTCTATCATCAACGTCAAGGAAAGAAGAGAAGGACGAGACAATAGCTCCAATAAATGCCTTATCATACAACTGTAATGGTAAATCAGGTAATCTAAGCCATACCGTTGTAAAGGTTGATTCCTTTTTAGGATTATAGTCCTCCGTCCATCGGAATAGCCGAAACATAGCATGATTAATGTTGCGTAGCGGACAGGACAAGGCTGCCACTGCGTCTTCCTCCGAATCCAAGATGATCAAGACATGCCTACTGTCCCATAACTCATTGATAGATGCACGACCCTTGATTTGCCACGCAGCTTGGAATATTTTCTGAATCTCGGCCAGCCAAGGTCTGCCCACTATAAATTTGGCGACCAGTGAACACCCAAACCTTCGTGCCCCTGCCTGGACTTCTCCGTTTGTGAAGGCGACTGCCTGTTTCCAATCACGCAACCCAATCTGACGAGAGGCTAGATTAATCGGAGCGAATCGAGGTTGTGAACGCAGTAGAGACACCACGGCCGCAAAGGATTTGGCAAACCCTAGCGGTTGAATCCTCAGACCTCTACTATTGTCCTGGATGGTGGGGCTCACATAAGCCTTTGCAAGTGGAGCTTGTGGGTCCGGTGGCTTTGGAGGGAATGTGATTTCGTTATTGGAAGTAGTGATTAACATCTGTCCGGTGACCGGTGAGGTAGTATCATGCACCACCATGTTGATCCTCTGAATCCATCAAATATACAATTGGAGTCTTGCATATTTTAGGTAACGAAGATTGTGATGATCATACTTTTCAAACGTGCATCTTAATCTTCCGTATATCCAGGCCGCCTCGAGATCCCATCATAATCTTCGGTGTTACAGATATGGCATCTATGACAAAGCTGAGCGGAAGAAACTGAGCGGGAGAAGATCCTACAGCATCATGTGGTACCAGGAGCTGGTACATGCAAATGAACACTAACAAACGAAAAGAGCCACAAGAAGCTATAGCATCTTGTGATGATTAAAGCTGGTGCATATGATTAAAAGGGATCAAGACAAGAACTAGAAGAGGCTATAGCATCCCATGAAATTCAAGGCTAATGCATCAAGAGAGTATCTTTATAGCTAATCAAGCTGAAGGAGCTCGGAGGATGTCCGGGTTGTTAAGGTATGTCATCCTTGACAAAATAGCACAAGAAGACGCTGTAGCACTCCCTGAAGATCAAAGCTGGAGCACAATCTGCAGATTGACAAAAACAGCCACAAAGTATAGCGACAAGGCATAAGAAAGTGTTATAGCACTTTGTGGACCACAAAAGCTGAGGCAATCTGGGCAAAAGACAAATGCCAGAATCTGCTATAGCAATCCGTGATGATTTGAAGCTAGAGCAGAATGGCCGGTCTTCTTGAAGTTGCACGGAGAGGGTCCAGAAAGGTACTACCGGTGTCGCAAAGGTTCAAGGAGCTTTGCAAACGTCATCAAGTGATTAGCAGATGTCATCACGGGGCCGGAAGTGATCCAGAAAGATAAGGTTTCCAAAGTCAGGTTTATGAAACCAAATCTTAGAAACTCCGCAAGAATCTAGGAGAAGATTCAAAAGATGTTGTGCTGCGCTCCAAATCCGAAGGCATCTAGGGTATCCAAAGCTGATCATTGATGAAGCTATAAGAACAGAGCAATGCACAATCAATCAAAGCAGAGAATACACACAACGAGAGATAACAGTAGAAGGCTGGAGTAATAGAGTTGTGTTGAGTGCAAAGGAGATTCGATCTAGAGTTTGATCAAGGATTGATCCACAGAACTCAAATGGATCGTGGCTTGTTGAAGGATCAATCAATTGCTTCGGAGAGACAGGAAGTGTTGTAGGCTGTTGGAGAGCTGAACGCTTCATAGTGACAGGTGGTCAGGGTTTGAAGAACTCAAAGGGAGTCCGACTGTTTGGCAGAGCATGCTAAGAGACTTCGACTGAAGTTACAGCAATTCTAATATAGAGATTGCTATAACATTCCATCTACTACACATTGTAATAGGATAGGCTAATTTTGTGCGTCAGGTCTGTAGCTATTCTTTACTGTAAATGGGTAGGTAGCACAAAGCGAGTCTATGTGATCAGGCTACGAGCTAATCTATGTGATCAGGTTGAGCTAAAGTTTCGACTGAAGTAGTGGTTGAAACTAGAGACTGGCTTAGCTTCTGGAATCCATTATACTATAACCATGAATAGTGAAACCTTGAGGACCGAGAGTTGTCCTCCCAAGACGTAAGCATTGGCCGAACTAGGTAACCAAAGTTGTTGCGTGTTTTCAGGTATGTCCAGAGAAACAAATTCTGCAAAGTGACTTAGAGAGTGCTACAACAACCCATGTAACTCGACACTAGCAGCGCACTGTGAATTTCAATTGGTATTAGAGCCGATCACTCAACACACTTAGTGAGATCCGGGAAAGGTGTTGCTGACTACAATGGCCAACTTACTAAAAAGACAGAGTTCAAACAGATCACTACTCTTGGCAAAGGGTCAAGATAGTGGATATGACAGCAGTGATGAAGATGAAATCACATAGGAGTACCTAGCCAGACACTACACACAAATGATTGACAAATGTCTTGAAGTAGTGGAGGTGAATGAGGGGTTGATTGCAAAAGTGTCCAGACTAAATAACGAAAAGGAGGAGCTAATAAGGGTTATCTCATCTATGGCAGAGAAGGCTGATCAACAAGACGATGAAGTAATGGAAGAAGTACACTTGTACAGAAAGACAACAAAGATGCTCAATAGAGGGTCGAACAATCTGGACAGCTTGCTGGCATTTCAAAGGTATGAAGGAGGCAATGCTTGACTCAGGTTTGTCAAGGATGTGAAAACTAGAGGTGTTGAACTAGAAGTACAAAGCATAAAGACACCAGCTGTATGGCAAAATTAGACTCGAAAGATAGTCTAGAAGAAAAAGTAAGAAGATGATGCATTAACTAGTGCTGCACTCAACTAGAAAGGACAAACGATGCTACTACTTCTGCAATCAAGTTGGTAACATCAAAAGGTCCTGCTCTATACTCAACAAGTACTGGAAAACACAGAAATGATTCCTAAACAATTGTTCGAGGCACAGATCAGGAATGGATCATCATAGTTATGTGTGCTACACCTTTGCAAGATTTATAAAGAAATATAATTGGTATTTCAATAGTGGATGCTCTGAACATTTGACTAGGAACAAATCTTACCTGAGAAACATTCAACCCTAAAAAGAACAAGACGTGACATTTGGAAATGGGTTGAAAGTGGAAGTTCTCTAAAAAGGAACACTGCAAGTCCGCGGAATTCCCAAGTTAAAAAAAATGTGGTGCTTGTGGAAGGCGTAACTGCAAATCTCATCAGCATCAGCCAGTTGTAAATTTTGCTCAAAAGATCTGTTAAGTGTTTGATGCAGAGGGAAGATGCATAATGAAGGGTGCGAGGTTTGCCAACAACTGCTATTTACTAGAGAATGCTGCAGCAACCTCTTATCAACCTGTCTATTGACAAAGACGGAAGAAATGAAACTGTGGCATAAAAGGTTTGGACATCTCATCCTGAGGACGTTAAGAAGACTTGCATCTAATCAATTAGCCTGTGGTATTCCTGAGATCAAGGGAGAGATGAACATAGTATGTGGGGAATGACAAATCAAAAAGCAGACAAGGGTCCCTAACCCAAAGGTCACGGAGATGAGCACCACTAGACCTCTCCAACTACTTCATATGGATCTGATGGGACCATTGGAAGTGGAGAGTTGTGGCAGAAAAAAGTATGCTTTTATATGTGTGGATGATTACTCTCGCTACTCATGGATCAATTTTCTGGTGAAAAATCAGACACAGTAAAGGTGGTGGTGGCCTTAGTTACTCGGCTGGAGCAAGAGAAAGGATTGAGAGTAGCCGCTATAAGAAGTGATCATGGAAATGAGTTCTACACAAACCGTGGAATCACCCATTACTCCACATCAAAATGGGATAGTCGAGCAGAAAAACAGAATAATACAGGAAATGACTCGAGTCATGATCTATGCAAGAAAAGTCCCACTGAAGTTCTGGGTCGAAGCTATGAATACATCAAGCTACATCATTCACCGCGTGTCAAACAGTAGAGCGATAGTTAAGACATGCTATGAACTCTGGAAAGAGAAGAATCCCTCCGTTAGATACTTTCACATCTTCGGAAGTGAATGTTATATTCTGAGAGACCGCGAGTACAGAACGAAACTTGACCCAAAGAGTGATCCAAGGATATTTTTGGGATACAAATAGCAGAGCATATCGCGTGTTCAACAACAGAACATGCACTGTGATCAAGTCCATCAACGTAATCGTGAATGAACAAGAAGAGAAGTGTCAACACTCTGACAATGAAGAGGACTTTGATATAGAAGATCAAAATCAGCCTTTACCTCAAACCATTAATGAAGGTGACCAAGAGGAAGTACCAGAGAATGCTTCAGCAGAACCTGATGATCACCAAAACCCAAAGGAGGAGTCACATCCAGATTCTTTGGTGCCTACTGAAAACGCCCGAAACACGCCAGACACAACGAGACTTCCCCCAAGAAAAATTCAGAAGGATCATCCAACTACCAACATCATTGGCAGCTTGACCGAAGGAAGACGAACTCGAGGTACCTCCCACATCAACCTATGTGATATGATCAATAACTTTTGTTTCCTGTCCAGTGCAGAGCCAAAGAACATTAAAGAGGCTCTGACAGATGAATTCTGGATAGCTGCAATGCAAGAAGAACTTAGTGAGTGAAATTCTGCTGCGTTGCTGATGCGGAGTTATAGCTTCTGCTTAAGCACTCTCTGTATCTTTCTACGGAAATACTCTATTGAAGAATAAGAAAGACATAGTGCGTTTGTTCACCCCGTTCAACAACTTGCCTACGTCTGGGAAGGATGCTCTGATCCTCAAGATTCCACTATCTCAGTTTGAAGTATAAGGACTCACACCTATACTTCTCACCTAGCCGAAATCTAATGCTCAGTCTAATCTCCTAGACTAGCTAGCAATCCGAACTCACAAAAACTCTTCGTGCAGCCTACACACTCTCGGTAATAAATAGCTACAGCTCTGACTCTCGGCTCTCCCGCCAAGTAGTCAGACACTCTAAGTTCTTCAAACTCAACCTCTGCTCCCCGTCAATCAATGACTCACTCCGTCACTATTGGGTAGCCTCGATCATTGCTCCTCAGCCTGCAACACTGCTTGTCCGCATCTCATCACCGAGCTCCGATTGTCTCTTCAACGAGCAGCGCTCCAGTTGAACTTCTGATTCCCTCAGCACCACACACGTCTTCAACTCAGTGTATAAAACCCTGCTATCATAAGTTGATCTCTGTGTGCTCTCGAGTTGCTCTCTCTATCGTGTGTGTGTGATGCGTCCCCGCCTTCCTTTTCAAGCTCTTCTACACACCAAAAATGCCAAGGATCATTATCAGAATCTTCTTCTAGATTCTAGAAAGTTTGTTGAAGATTCTGTTACCAAATTTGGACTCTTGGATCTTTATCTTCTTAGACCACGTGCTGGCAGTTGCTGATCTCTTGATGACATCTGAATACATCTCTAAGCTTTCCCGATGCCAGCCGAATCAAGGCGAAGCCTCACCGTGCAACGCAAGGATTCTACTCTAGCTCTGAATCATCACGGAGTGCTGAAGTAGACTCTATCTCTTCATAGTTGTCTCTTGCCCATTCTTCAAGTAGTGTCTCAACTTCAGATCTTCAGGGACTACTGAAGCAGAATCTGGCTCCTTGTTGTTGATGTGTTGTTAGTCTCCAGATTGTGCTCCAGCCACCAATCTTCAGGGAGTGCTTCAGCAGTCTCTTGAGAAGTTTTGTCAAGAATGTCGTATCTTGAACAGTGAGTTTGAAAGAAACGAGGTGTGGGATTTGGTCACTCGTCCAGACAGTGTGAACGACATTGGCACCAAATGAATTTACAAAAACAAGTCTGACGAAAAAGGGAATATTACGAGGAATAAAGCCAGATTAGTAGCTCAAGGGTATACACAAATTAAGGGAGTAGATTTTTATGAAACTGATAATGCAAATATGGCAGTGTTTGACAAAACCAGCATGAGTGAACAAGGAGCTGCTGCAGCTCAATCAAACAAGGAGGCCAGCAGAAGTAAACCAGCAACAGATGCAGCAGGGGATGCTGCAGCAGGTGCTGGTTCAAGAGCTAGTTCAACTGTCCGAGTAGCAGTTTTGTGCTGGGTGCTTTTTGAAGGTTTGGCAGCTTTGTGAAAGTGCTTAGAAGAATTTCTAAAATACCGTTGAGCATATTCCAGCAAGGTTTGCTAGTCAGAGAAGGAGATTTGCATTGAAGATATTAATCAAATCTAATCTCCTAGATTTTAGGAGATAATTGATCTTGTGGGATTATGGCCTAAACCTGGAAATTGCTTAAAGTGGTGAGGGTATTTAAGCAGAAGGTTAGAGGGTTGTAGAAGGTCATCGAAGCTGAGTGATACACGTGAGTAGACACGAAATTCAGAGTGAGGATTTTTCTGGGTGTGCTACGAGAGTTGTTCTTCGATCAACACACACGGGCAGAGCGTTGAGCGCAGAGCTGAGGTGTGCATTGCAGAGGAGAATCAGGTCTTGCAGAGACCGATTCGTGCATTGATCTGGAAGCCAATTTAGAGCTGTGGAGCTTGTTGGTTGATCAAAGGCAGCCGCGGGAGAACTGACGGGTGGAAGGCTCGGTCGAGGTTCGTGCGGAAGAACCCACTAGTGGCAGGTGGTCACTGAGTGAGGGGGAGTTACTCAGAGTGTGCAGCGCTCTTGGAGTGGTTCGATCGGCTTGGCAGGAGGCCTTGGAGCGACGCGGACAGAGTGCTTCAGCTGGTGTTACAGCTGTTGCTGCAGCAACCCTGCTGAGTAGTGTAGACTAGAATAGGCTGAGTTCTTGAAGAGGATTGTAGCTATTCTAGGCTGACATATTGTAGAGGGTGTGCTGGCACAAATCAGAGCTTGTTCTGATTGTGTTGAGTAGTCCACACGGGGTTAAAGTAGCATAGGTTGCGTGCGTTGTAACCGAGTGTGCTTTGAACCTTTGGTTGAGTGGATTGAGGACTGGAGAATAGTCCTCCCCAGACGTAGGCAGATTGGCCGAACTGGGTGAACAAATCTGTGTCCTATTCATTGTCTGCTGTGCCCACATTTAAGTGAACAAGAGTGTGCTGCAGCAACTGCTAGTTCACAAATCTGCATAAGTAGAGACACTTGAAATTTCAGAAACCTTCGCTCTAGTTGTTCGCATGAAAGCAATAAGATTACTCTTTTCTCTGGCCTGTCATCTGAAGTTCCAACTGTATGACATGGACATCAAGAGTGCATTTCAGAATTGAATTCTGACTGAGGAAGTTTATGTTGCCTAGCCCCAGGGATTCGAGGATCCTCATCATCCAAACAACATGTACAAGCTAAAGAAGGCTCTCAATGGTTTGAAGCAAGCCCCAGAGCTTGGTATGAAAGACTGACTGTATTTCTGACCAATCACGGATATGATCGAGGAGGGGCGGACAAGACTCTCTTCGTACACAGAACCAGGTCGGACTTTATTATAGCACAAATTTATGTGGATGATATTGTATTTACCTCCCGTTCACAGAGAATGGTGTAGCAGTTTGTAGAGCACATGTAAATGAAGTTCCAAATGAGTATGGTGGGTGAGTTAACCTCCTTCCTCGGTCTACAAATTTCACAAAAGAAAGATGGTATCTTCATTTCTCAAAGTAAGTATGGGAAAAAGTTGGTGAAGAAGTTTGACATGGACAAAGCCAGTCACAAACGTACCCCGTAGCAAGTTATACAAAAGCAATCAAGGATGAAGCTGGAATTACAGTAGATCAAACATCATACAAAAGCATGATTGGAAGCCTTCTTTATCTTACATTATACCAGTTGACCGGATATATCTTTTGCAATAGATGTGTGCGCCAGATATCAAGCCTGCAAAAAAGAGAGCCACCTGTAGCTTGTAAAGATATTTATCAAATATATTAGGGCACAATCAATTATGGACTGTGGTACACAAGAGACAAAAGTGGAGAATTTGTAGGTTATTGTGATGCTAACTTGGCCGGTTGTGTAGAGGATACGAAGAGTACTTCTAGAGGATGTTTCTTTCTTGGAAACAACCTAGTTTCCTGGTTCACCAAAAAGCAGAACAGTATCCCTCTCCACTGTCGAAGCTGAGTATATTGCTACTAGAGGTTATTGCGCGCAACTGATATGTATGAAATAAATGCTAGGTGCCCATCAGGGCGTGGTCTAGTGGCAAAAGGGACGTCAAACCTCTCAACGACTAGGGTTCGATTTCTGATGGGGCCAGAGCAGGGGCTCTGGTGGGGAGTTTAGGGGTAGAATAGAAAAAATAAATAAAAAAATTTCAAAAAAAAAATGCTAGGAGACCGTGGGGTTCAACATCGTACTATGACTATTTACTATAATAACATGAGTGCCATCAGCATTAGGAAGAATCCGGTACAACAATCACGAACCAAACACATTGACATCAGACACCACTTCATCAGAGATCTGATCGAGAAACATATCATTATGCTGAAACATGTAGCGACTCAAAAGTAGCTGGCTGACATTTTCACAAAACCATTAGATGGAGCTAGGTTCGAGGAACTCAGAGCTGCCTTGGGATTATGTGTGGTTCCTGAATAAACCCTAGCGTTTGCTATAGCCCCAGTCATTTGTGACAAAAGGGAAGAAGATTGTATTAGTTTAACACTAACTGTCATTCGTTAAAAATGTTGTAGTGGTTTTGTCAAAATGTCATGGGGAGATTGTTGAGGTATGACATCATTGACAAAACAACACAAGAAGATGCTACAGCATTCCGTGAAGATTGAAGCTGGAGACAAGGCACAATAAAGTGTTATAGCACTCCGTGAACCATAAAAAATGAGTCAATCTGAGCAAAAGACAAATGATAGAATCTGCTATAGCAACCCGAGAAGATTTAAAGCTAGCATGACAGCGCGTCGTTGTGCGCCTCAAACTTATATTTATAGTGACCTGTTAACACTTAGCAAGCGGTAAGCAGGGTCGAACCCAAAGGGAAATCAGAAGAACAATTGTTTATAGTGAGTGTCTATCTATTGGAAAGAAATCTGTTCAGGGAATACACTGCAACTAGTTATCATTGATCGAACAACATGCATCAACTAATGAATACTGTCCCAGTCTAACAATCTTGCTAAGGTAATGTCGACTCCAATGTTCTACATATTCTTAACCGCTAAGTTCTCGAACAGGTTCATACTCGACTAACACCACCAATTAGTCGCTAGGCTTAGCTAACAATGCAGTTCAGTCTAGTATAATACAATTGATATCAACCTAGCTTCACTGCTAAGCTACACTAAATTGATAATCAAAGCATTCAGTTCATACAAAGGGAGTAAATCACTAGCTTAAATCAAGTATTCATTGATCTCAAACCAAGTGTTGCAATGCAAATCTCAAACTGAAAAAAGGGTTTAGCTACTCATACAATCCATTAAATATAATGACAACTGAGTTGAGTTTACTACACTGAGATGAGAATACAAAATCGTGATCAGTAACCATTCCGGCAATGAATAGTAACGATGAACAGTGCGCAATGAACAGTACCTCTGCAAGCATCTTCTCTTTCTCTCTCTATCGCCACCTCCTCTGGTCGTCCCCTCCTAATGTCTAATGTGTAATCTTATTGTCCAATGTGTTCTCATCTTAGGGTTTGCGATTGAACCGGTTGAACCAGCATTGGTTGAACAAGCAGGTCTTCGGTTCAATTGCTCTTTCTCTTGCTCTTGAATGATTGAGTGATAATGTTCCAAATACGCAATAAAATCCAATGCTATCTTGACACACCTGCGATGTGAAAACACTACAAAAAAGTAATCTATCTCAGGCAAAATGTAATAAAACTATGGGAATAAACAACTGAATGGAGCCTATAAATACGCTCCATCAAACTACCCCAAAGTTATTTTTGTTCGTCCCCGAACAATAACAAGATTCGCAAGCAACTCAAATCATTCCTATCATGTCAAAGAATAAACAATGAATTTACTCAAGAAGTCATCCCCAATCAGTTCATCAACACATGCTCACATTCATTCTCTAATAATAATCAACAAGAAACTAAAATGATATGTGTTACCTTCAAGGCCGAGATGCGGTTTAATGGATGGCTGGGAGTTAGTTCTCTTTAGACTCCTGACTCCACTCTTTGGTTCAACGTCATTGCCACGCCTTCATGCTGAATTTGCTTTCTCTGGCACGTGATGAATCCAAGTTATGAAGAGCTCAACTTTTTCTTCTTTTCTTATAGGATAGCTATTAATTGCTTTTGGTCCGGAGACTTACTCTTTTTTTCGATTGCTTTTGGTCCGGAAGGCTCTTTTCTTCACCTCTTATAAATCTTAATGTTTTCTTTTCCGAGCTTTCCAATGTGAAATGGTTTTCCTTTTCGAGCTTTGCTCTCCAATTTGAACCGTTCCAATCATAGCCTTCGAATGGCAGCTTAGGGAATGCGTCCTGCCCTTTCAGCGCGAGGTAGGATAGGGGTTACCCACCCATTCCCGGTTACTTGGACTAAAGATAGGATGGTTTGTTTTCCCGTTCTGTATAACGCTGCAACGATGGAGTGAAAGCGTCACCCCTCATAACTCGAAGTGCCAACCTCGACAAATTCAACGCGCTACGCAACTAATCCGTTGAACCTTCGAATGAATGTCAAGTCCCTCTAGAACATTTCTATCAAACTCAAAAGAACATATGACATTAAAGGGCAAGCATCACAATAGAAACCATGCAAAGCATAAACATCAAAACCTCATAGAATAGACATCATCTCATTAAATCAGCATTTACATCGCTGGATATTGTCTTACCTCATGAACTCAGTAGCAATTAAGCAGCATATCATCATAAACATCGCAGCATATACACACAAACTCAGCAGCTACATCACAGGATATATATCTCAAAAATCAGCAGCTAAGTCATAAAAAAAATACTAACGTGCTCTAACTACTAACTAATGCATGCTAATAAAGGCAAACATGGTGAACTAACTTCCCACCCACACTTGAATCAAACTGTGTCCTCATGGTCCAATCTAAGAGAAGGATGCTCATGCTAGATTCAAATAAAAGAAACAAATAACTAAAATGAGTAAATGACTAACAAAAATCAGATCCTAACTACGGGCGTGCTCCAAGAACACATTATTAGAGCGCCCCATGCACACATTAGCCCATAATGCATTAACTAGGCGTGGCCATAATGTTGCCTTAGGGCGCGGTATGCACTGGTAGACGCTCACTAAAAATTAAAATAAAAAACATTTGGTTACCTCCCGCAAAGCGCCTTTGTTTTACGTCTTTGGCTCGACGATACCTCTTATTAAGCACATGCCGGTTCAGCCAATTAAAACTATTCATCAGCTGGGATTTCCTCTCCACGATAGTGTTTTACACGCTGCCCATTCATCACAAACTTCTCACCAGTACTTGTTTTCTCAAGCTCCGTGGCTGAAAACATTCACAACAGTGTAGGGACATGTCCAACGGGAACGCAACTTGCCAGGCATTAGTTTAAGTTTAGATGAAAATAATAATACCATCTGCCCAATGTCGAATGAGCATTTGAGAATACACTTTTCGTGGTAAAGCTTAGTCCGCACTTTGTAGTCTGACTGGCTCTCATAAGCCTCTAAGCGCAGCTCCTCCTGCTCATTCAGTTGCAGCCTCCTTTCACTACCTGCATTAGCCAAGTCAAAGTTACATGATTTAGTTGCCAAATAGGCTTTATGTTCTACCTCGACCGGCAAGTGGCAGGCTTTACCATAAACGAGTCTGAAAGGAGAGGTTCCAATAAGTATCTTGTAGGCTGTCCTGTAAGTCCACAAAGCCTCATCTAATCGTGTGGACCAGTCCTTCCTGTAAGGCTTAACAAACTTCTCGAGAATGGATTTAATTTCCTGTTGGATATCTCAGCTTGGCCATTTTTCTGTGAGTGGTAGGCTGTGGAAACTTGGTGATGCACTCCAAAATGTTTAAAGACCGCCGCAACCCATTTGTTGCAGAAGTGCGATCCTTGATCCCTAATCACTGCTTTTGGGACTCCATATCTGCAAAAGATGTTAGTACGCAAGAAGTCGACAATAGTCTTTCCATCTTCAACTCTGGTGGCCTTAGCCTCTACCCACTTTGAGACATAATCAACAGCAACCAATAAATATAGATAACCAAAAGAAGAAGGAAATGGTCCCATAAAGCCTATGCCCCAAATAGCAAACACCTCATCAACAACTATCGGGGTTTGGGGCATTTGATTCCTAGCCAAAATATTCCCTACCCTCTGGCACCTATCACAATTTTTACAATGGTTATGAGCATCTCTAAATAAATGGGGCCAAAAGAATCCACTATCGAGCAATTTCCTTGCAGTTCTTTTAGGACCAAAGTGTCCGCCACATGCATGTTCATGACAAAAATAAAGAACCGATGAGATCTCAATATCGGGCCCACGACGTCTAACTATCTTATCAGCCCCTATCTTCCACAAACAAGGATCATGCCATATGTAATACTTAGAATCATGCTTGAGTTTATTTCTTTGAGCTCTATTGAAGGATGGAGGGAATTTAGCTCCCACCAGGTAGTGAACGATGTTGGCATACCATGGCGCCTTCTCATTCACAGCAAACAGATGCTCATCAGGGAATGTCTCAACTATAGGCAGTGCCTCTTCCTCTCGGACTATTCTGCTCAAGTGGTCAGCCACTATGTTCTCGATCCCCTTCTTGTCTTTGATCTCCACGTCAAACTCAGGAAGAAGAAGGATCCATCTAATCAGTCGCGGCTTGCACTCCGTCTTGTTCATTAAGTACCTAATGGCTGCATGATCAGAAAACACAATAACTTTAGAGCCAATTATGTAAGAGCAAAATTTTTCAAGTGCAAAGACAACGGCTAAAAGCTCCTTTTCAGTGGGAAAATAATTTTTCTATGCGACGTCTAGAGTCCTAGATGCATAATGGATGACCACTGGTTTCTTATCGCTCTGTTGCCAAAGCACCGCACCCACATCATAGTCACTGGAATCACACATGATCTCGAAAGGTTGTGTCCAATCCGGTGCTTGCATATTTTTTTTTTGCAACAGCAAACTGGCCTTTATTCAAAAATCCAAACTTGCCGGATCAAGCGAGTACAAGTGCTTGCATAATTGGTGCACTCGTCAAGGCTACTCTGAGCTTTTCCAAAGCTCCCTTGCACTGATCATTAAAATCAAATGGAACATCTTTTTGTAGCAGCCGAGACAATGGCAATGCAATCTTCTAGAATCTTTGATTAACCTGCGATAAAAGCCTGCATGTCCTAGAAAAGACTTGATACCACATTGGTCAGTAGGGAAAGGCAATCCATGAATTATATCAATTTTTGCCCTATCTACTTGAATGCGTTCCTCAGAAACAATATGTCCTAGGTCAATGCCATGTGTGACCATGAAATGACATTTTTCATTAAGCACCAAATTCATTTCAATGCAATGTGTGAGCACTCTTATCTAAATTGTGCAAGCATTCATCAAAAGTATCTCCATAAATAGTGAAATCATCCATGAACATTTCAACACAATCACTCAACAAATCAAAAAATATGCTCATAACAACACGCTGGAAATTACCAAGTGCAATACATAATCCGAATGACATGCGCCTGAATGCAAATGTACTGAAGGGGCACGTAAATGTCGTCTTTTCTCAATCCTCAGCCGCAATGGGAATCTGGTTATAATCTGAAAACCCAACAAGAAAACAAAAGGATGTTTACCTGCAAGTCTGTTCAGCATTTGGCCGATGAATGGCAGCGGGAAATGATCTTTGCGTGTGGCTGCATTAAGTTGTCTATAATCGATGCTAATACACCACCCATTCAGCACTCTCTTTGGCACTTGCTCTCCGTCGTTATTCAGCTCCACAGCTATTTTGTTCTTCTTTGGCAGTACATGCACAAAGCTCAACCCATTGATTGTCTGATATTGGGTAGATCACACCAGCATTCAAGAGCTTATGCACTTCTTTCTGCACAAATTCCATCATTATAGGATTCAAACGTTGCTAAGGTTGTCTCACTGGTTTTGCTCCTTCCTCTAATAGAATCCTATGCATACAGATTGCTGGATTGATTCCTTGAATGTCAGCTTGTGAAACTTCTAAGAATGCGTGGGACATCCTTGAAACAACATTTGAAGGAACTGACAAGATGAAGCAGTCTCGGATGCAGATGATCACTATAAGATTTGAAAATTTGAAAATGAAGGAGGATGAATCAATAACTGAATTCAACGCCAAATTAATGGACATTGCCAACGAAGCCCATGCTCTTGGAGAACCAATCAGTAACGAGAAACTAGTTTGAAAGGTTCTGCGTTCTCTTCCTCAGAAATATGCAACGAAGGTAACAACCATTGACGAAGCTCAGGATATAAAAGTAATGAGAATTGACATACTGATGGGATCCCTCCGAACGTTTGAAATGAGGCTGAATTTTGAAGTACCTAAGAAAAAATTTCGAGAAGTTGCACTCAAAAGTGAGATATCAGAAACTACCGAAGATGAGGAAGAAATGTCTTAGCAGATGGTTCTACTAGCAAAGAACTTCGACAGGTTTATGAGGTAATAGAATCAGAGTCAGACTAAACTAAAATTTTACTGCGCTGCTGACGACGAGTTACAGCTTCTGTTGTAGCACTCGCTGTATCTTTCTGCGGAATTTGTTCTTTTGTGCTGAATAAGAAAGACACAAATAATTTGTTCACCCAATTCAGCAACTTGCCTGTGTTTGGGGAGGATCACACTCCGATCCTTAACATTTCACTATCACGGTTTAAAGTACAAACAACTCTAACCTCTACTTCTCACCTAGCAGAAATCTCTATTCGCAATTTGATCACAAAGATTCACTTCGTGTTACCTACACACTTCCAGTAAAAAATAACTACAGACCTGACTCGTAGACTTAGCCTATTCTATTGCAATGTGTAGTAAATGGAGTGCTATAGCACACTCTGAACTAGAATTTTTGTAACTTTGGTTGACAACTATTCTAGCAGGCTCTGCTAAACAGTCAGTCAATACTGAGTTTTGCAACTATTGGCTCTTCACAGCCTGTAATATTTCTGAGTTTGCACTGATTGATCCCTCAACGAGCTGCTCTCCAGTTGAAATTTGTGGATCAATGCTAGATCAAACTCCATGAGTTCTGATCTTCTCTGCGCACTACACAACTCTGTGTATTCTATGCTTCCGACTCTTGCTTAGATTGATTTCTCACGTTCATGTTTGCATCTAATTGATCTGCCTCTATGCTCTTCTTATAAATTTATCAATCAAAACTTTTTAGAAATCCAATCCTTGGACGGCAGGAATCTTCTCCTGGATTCTTGCAATGTTGTTGAAGATGTTGTTTCCTAAATCGAAGATTTTAAATGATCGCATTTGCCCGCTGCTTGGCAAAATCATTAGCCTGGAACAATCAGGCTTCATCCCGGGAAGGTCTATCCATCATTGCATTGCTCTGGCTCATGATCTTGTTTCTGACATTCATAAAAAAGTTCATGGTGGTAATGTAGTGATTAAAATTGATATGGCAAAGGCCTATGATAGGCTTTCTTGGATTTTCCTTCTTCGTGCGATGAAGGCTTTGGGTTTTGATGACCACTGGTGTGATCTTTTTTTTCGGAGTATTAACAACTGCTGGTACTCCATCCGGATCAGAGGAAAATCCTTTGGTCACTTCAAATCCAATAGGGGGCTGAGGCAAGGGGATCCCTTGTCCCCTAGTCTTTTTATTCTAGCCATGGAAATTCTGTCCAGAAAGCTCAACTTGGCTGGCAATCTCTCACTATCAATCATATTCTTTATGCGGATGATGTGCTTATTTTCACTAATGGAGGGAAGATTTCTTTTATGAAAGTGCTGAAAATCATTAATTTACTCTGTGATAGCTCTGGGCAACAAATTCACGCGACAAAGTGTAAGCTTTTCTTTTCCAAGCATATTAAAGGTACTAGGAAAGCCAATCTTCTCCTATTGTCAGGCTTTTCCCAGGGTACTTTTCCTGTCCGCTATCTTGGAGTTGCCCTTTTCCCTGGTCACCCCAGACTCTCTTATTTCCAGGGTCTTGTTGACAGTATTAAATGTCGGCTTGCAAGGATGGATGAAATCTTTCCTCTCCATGGCTGGCAGAATTACTCTGATCAAGTCTGTTCTTCAATCTATTCCGATCCACTGCCTTTCCGTCCTTCCTGTTCTTAAAAGTATTCTCCGGTCTATTGATCAGCTACTCCGTAACTTTCTGTGGAACTCTGGTAGTGAGTCCCGTCATCACTGGGTGAATTGGAAAGCTGTCTGCACGCCCACAAATGTCGGTGGATTGGGGATTAATCTTTTACATCAGGTTATGTCAACCCTACACGGTAAACTGGCCTGGAATTATCTTCTTAATTCTTCGTTTTGGGCTAGGCATGCTAGGAGCAGATTTCACATTGGTGGCAGGGGCTCCTGTCTTTGGAAGACTATTTCTCCCTTTATTTCTAGTATGTCTCTTAATTGTCGATGGATCCTTGGCAGCGGAAAAACGAACACACAGGTTTTTTGTCAAAACATTGGCATGCATTGTCCCAGGAGATTCAAGGATATGCAAATTAAAGAGGTCCTTCTAAATCCTTTTTATAAAAGACGCTTTCTTTGTAACATTAATCCTCGGGTGTTTCAATCCATTGAAGGTAATTTCTCTGATGACTCTCCGGACAGATTAGTGTGGGAAGGGGACCCTGCTGGCCAGGTAACTTCAGCAAATTTTCTGAGGAGCTTTGTCCCTCCCCTGCCATGTATTAAGAAATTTGAGGTTATATGGCGTCCTTTTATTCCTCTGAAAGTATCTTGCTTTCTTTGGAAGATCCTCCACTCCGCTCTCCCTACACATGACAATATCATGAAAATTGGGATTCAGCAGGTGTGTATGTTGCAGTGTGCCCAGCTTTGAGTCCATGGAGCATCTGTTTCTTCACAGTGATAATGCTATTTTGGTTATGAATTTTCTATGCCCTCTTTTCCGCAAAAATAGGCCTAGCTCCTTCCATCAACTCATCTATGACTGGGGCATTGTGGCAGACCTTAGTAATTTCTTTGATTGCTTGGGTTTTGGGCTTATTTTCTGTTGTCTTTGGGATATTTGGAAAATCAGGAACCAAGTTTTGCATGATAATCATGCTGGCAGCTTCAACAAAAATAACATTCTGAGTTGGGCTTCCTTTTTGACCAACAGTATCAAGTCTCCTTGCTCTTTAAATTCCTTCTCATCTACCATTTGTAAAGCCTTCCATATTATTCCTCTTGCTATCAAGTCGGCCAGAATTCTGTGGACTCCCTGGCAGCCAGCTCCTAAAGGTAATACTTGCAATATCTCTATTCATATTGTTGATGATAAGTGTTGTATGGCTGCGGTAGTCCGGAATAGATATGGGTTTTTCCTTCCTGCCATCAAGCTTGTTTCGGAGAGCAAGCATTTTTTCCGGTGCATGCTGCATATCCTTTGTGAGTTGAGGTGCCATGATTTAAACATCCAATGCATCCGGACTTCCCATCCGGATGTTTGCCTTCTCAGTCGGGATTCTATGGGGGACTGGCCTTTATTTCAGATCAAAAGGCTTTTAATTAGAAGGCTAAAAGAGGTGGATATTTTCAAAGTCTGTAATTCTTTAAACAGACCGGCAGAAGCGCTTTGTTTCTCCAAACTGAGGTTTTTCTTCTCCACACAGGTGGAGGATCTCCCCCGCTCAGTTTTTTATGCTCTTATCAATGATGCCAAGATTCAACCTTGCTCCTTCCTTGAGCAGCGTATCCGTATTTAACTGGATTCAATCCATAAGATCCTTCTGCCTAGGATGCGGAGAGTTAAATGGTAGCTTTGGTGAAGATATTGCTCCAAGAACATATGGGGCGAAATCTGTTTTTAGAGATGACACTGCCTTTTAGTTTGTTATTGATTTTTTGGCTGGATTCTGTCGGTTTTAAGGGGTTGGGCATTCTTAAGGGTGAAGGCTTTCCAGGCTACCTCTCTAGTTCATTTTGGGGATCTCATCTCTACTCACGGAGTTGTGTGCTTCATATGTGGTTTACAAGTTTGACCATGCAGCCAGTCTTTTTGCTAGCCACAAATGTGTGCCTATATGCCATCTTCATAGTTTTTCATAGTCATAGATGTTTGTCAAATGATCTTGGATAGGCATCTTGTTGATCTTGTTGTTATGTCTTTTATTGGGGCTGGGGTATGCCCCTGTCCGTGTTTTTATTACAGGTGCTTAACTTCGGTTGTTTGGTTGATTGTTAGATGGCCTTGGATATATCCAGGCCGTCCTCTAGAATTGTATACACCACGGCCCAGGTTTTTTGGATCTTTTATTTTCAATAAAGGTGCTGCCCAGCTTTAAAAAAAAAATTCCTTATCTTTTTTAGTTCCTATAACCGAGTGATGACAACTGCAGACCACTTGATGATGTTTGGGGCACCCTAAACTTTCACGACGCCTGTAGCACCTCATTGAAGTCTCTCCGTGTGGCTTCAAGTTTATCTGTCATTCTGCTCTAGCTTCAAATCAACATGGTTTGTTGTAGCAGATTCTGTCCTCTGTCAGTTGCTCAGTTTGCCTCAGTTGTTGTGGTCCACAGAGTGCTACAGAAAAATCTGGTTCTTTGTTGCTGTAGTGTGTTGCTGTTTTGTCAGTCTCCAGATTGTGCTCCAGCTCCAAATCTTTAGGAATTACAGTATAATAATCTTGTGTTGTTTTGTCAAGGGATGCATACCTCAACAATCTCCCTTTGGCAGTTTGACAAAACTATAGCGACACTACTTTCTTTAAAAGCAGGATGAATCGATTATGTGGCACAAACGACTTTTTCACTTGAATCTCAAGGCACTGAGAAAGATATCTAAATATGGTCTGGTGCTAGGAATACCTGAGATAAAGGTAAAGACTGATGTTATGTGTGGAGAATGCAAGATCGGAAAATAAACAAGATCAGCTCATCTAGGATCTGATAAGATTCATACAACTACAATCCTCGAACAATTTTACACATGGATCTGATGGGAACTATGCAGGAGGAAAGCCTGGAGGGGTGGGGGGGGGGGGGGGGGGGGGGAGGCAAAAACTGTGGTGATGATTTTTCTCGTTTCACTTGGAATGTGTTTCTCAAAGATAAATCAGATATTGTTGAAGCTATGATTCACCTAATTTTGAGACTGCAGCATGAGAAGGACACACCTCTAATTGGCATTAGAAGTGATCATGGTAAGGAATTCGAGAACAATGACATGGAGGACTTCTGTCTCGAGCAGGGCATATTTCATTAATTCAGCTCCTATAACGCCCCAACAGAATGGAGTTGCTTAAAGGAAGAATCGTACAGTTCAGGAAATGATGCGTGTCATTGTCCATGCTAAAGACGTGTCTCTAAAATTTTGGGCTGAAGCCATCAACACTGCCTGTCACACCCTTAATAGAGTCCTGCTTCACCCTAGAACTCAGAAAACTTGTTATGAAATTTGGAAAGGGAACAAGCGGTCAGTCAAGAAAACCCTCAATGTGTTCGGAAGTGTATGCTATATATGAGGATAGCATACATTGATGGAAGCTTGACCCTCGCAGCAGTGAAGGAAAATTTCTAGGTTGTTATATCAATAGTCGAGCTTATCGCGTCTACATTTTATTTTATTTTTTTCAACAAAAAACTGGCCTTTTTTTTGAAAGATCCAAACTTGCCGGATCAAGCAAGAACAAGCGTAAAGAAGCATAAAAAGTGCACCTACGGCTCGAGCATCCCCATGGACACCCTAGACTTAAAGCGCAAAAACGGAGAGCCCTCAAGCTCCGATTGGCAGCAGAAAACATAGAAATGCTAAACAGGCTAACAAGAAATTAACCGTCAAAAAATAATGAGGCTTGGGCATTCCCATCACCACTAAAAGATCAAAAACTATAATGAGAAGTCATCTCTTAATCTAGAAAGCTAGTCATTTGAATTCCTGTATAAAGAGGTATCATCCTAGATTTTAGGGGCTCTCAATTCAGCCGCAGCTCTTCCATCATTTAAGAAATCATTCGATTTGAGGAAGAAACTAGGCAACTGCATAATGTCATGTTTAACACACCTTTGCACTGCCTTGGGGAGAAGGAGAATATCAGTCTCTTCCAAAAAAAAAAAGGACAAGATTAAGCCAGACAAATGGTTGCTTGGTTAAAGAAGGTAGGAATGCGCCGTAGCTTCTGTGGACCACTGCTCGAACATGAACTTGACGGACAAGGTTCCAGGGGACATAGCTTAGATTGTTTTTGGTTGCATAAAACATATCAAAATGCGAACTCTGAATCATTTCAGCAGTGATGTTGTGGCGCTGAGCAATCAACAAGGCAGATTCGGTGTTTTGACGACCTTAGTTTAATTTATTTTTAAGGTATTTCCGTGCATGAAAAATGAAGCTAAGTCTAGCGAGCACAAAAATAAAATAAAACTAGATTTCATATAAACACCTTGTACTCGTTCTTGTTTGCTTTTAATTGACTTTAGCATTCCTACTTAGCCTTTGCATTTGTTTAGCTCACACTTCATGCTCCATTATATATCACTTCGGCACATTGTCAACTATTAAGTGTGGGCTCAAATAAAGCATTTGAGAAAAAGAGAAAAAAGGCGCAAGAAAGAAAAATTATATTTTTAAGGTTTTACAAATGTCGAGGGTTAGGAAGGTAATTCCCCATTTGAAAGCTTTTGTATAAACACAAAAATATTATTTGTTTTTTTTGGGTCAACGAAAAGTTTTAAAAATGCGAAAAGTTCCTCCTTGAAAGCATTTGTATAAACGCAAAAAAAATTAAACCCACTTAATTCTTGCCTTTATGCCTTTCCCGCAAGTCTTTCGCATGTGTGTGAGTAAGGCATTTTCATTTCGCTTTTAGGAAGCATCTAAGGTATGACCCTCATAATTTATTACTTGAGCAAGATTTGTACGAGTGACTTAAAATTTTCAATGTCGAAACTCCTCTTCTCTTACGAATTATGACGTATAGTCTAAAACTTGAGAATGAATTTTGTGTCGTGAGCTTATGGACCTGCCCTTAGTAAGCATATGTGATTGACTCGACAAAAATTTTTGTGTAAGCGACGCTTCTCTTCATACTACTTGCATAGAAAATTGAGCGGTAATTTGAATTTGACGAATGCTAGTTTTGATATCCATTCTATGAATATTTGTTGTCGCAATGAAGTGAATGATCCGTAGAGTTTACGTGAAATGAATGATTTGCACAACTCTACTATTATGATGGTTGATAAAAGAACTACTTCCTTAGCAAATTATATTTGTATTTTAAACTCTTATGGATGATTGCAAGTAGGATTTGTGAGTATTCATGTTCTGAAAACTCTCACGAGACTATCACTCGTCCACTAGGGTAGCCTAGGGGTTTAAAGGCTTGATGCATACGCTAAATGCATCCGTGATTCCTATGACAGTGAGTTAGGAGTAGAATTAATTTTCTTTCTGTAGTTAATTTTATATTAGGTTACATGAGTAGGGGATGGATGTGTTTATGTGCGTAAGATTTGCTACGTGCTTTGTTACTGTCATATATGATTTAGCATCTTACTCACCGCTTGACTTGTGCATATACTTAAGTGTGGTGTTTTGATGAGCAGACAAATAAC
>OY787629.1:6684127-7053535 GCA_963678935.1 Umbilicus rupestris | reverse complement strand
TGATTGGGCAAGTTGTTGTAGAAACCTATTATACATTGAGTAGTGTAGTAGACAACGTAGGCTAATTTGTATGATAAGACTGAGCTGAGTTAGCTAGTCTGTGTGATCAGACTAAGCATAGATTCTTGCTAGATTAGAAGTAGAGGTTATTCTAGCATAGGCTGAGAACTTGTACCTTTGTACTTTAATCAATGATACTAGAATCTTGAGGTCTGAAGAGAAGTCTCCCCAGATATAGCCATTGGCGAACTAGGTAACCAAAGTCTTTGAGTCTTTTAGGTTTGGCCCTAGCAAGATTATTCCGCAAGTGTCGTAGAAGGTTGATATAGCAACCTGGTTGATCAGACATCAGCAACACGCCTAATTTTTAAATAGACCCATGCATCCCTCAATTCAGAGTCATGCAACATCTTTACCTAGGCATTGTCTCATTTTACATGCTCGTAAATGCTCTTAAAAGCTATTGACCATTCTCAGAGGTCGCCTCCTTTACCTAGGCGATGCCTCACTCTTATGCATCACCCCAAGTTTGTCCAAAAACATAACCTTGAGCCATATAGGATCAAACACATAGATATGAATCGAAGTGAAAATCTTATTAAATCGCATGAAAAGACTTTATGCAACACAAGATTCAAATGATCCCGAAATAATAGACTACACACAATTCATTGTAAAGCAACAATAAAATATTGAGTTATAGAACATAAAGAAGGAATAAGCAAAGACTAGACGAAGAATCTTTCACTACGAATGGCAAATCCTTAACTTCTTAATTCTCTCATCATACGTTCAGCTCTAGGCCGTAATCTCTCTCAGTATTTGGATCCTTCACTCTGAATTCTAGGTCTCTATATAAAGCAAAATGTATTGGGTCAATTTAAGAATTTGGGACGGTTCATGGGCAAACGGACCGTTGAAAAGTCCCAACCTTCGGTTATTAAAATGAATTGGGCTGGCTTAAAGGACATGGAAAATCATCAAGAGCATGGACATGAGTATGGTTTTCGTTTGCCTCTGTAGCCCACATGACTATTGTTTGTACACTCCTTGTCGTAGCCTTTGTTTGTGAGTGGTCCATCTCTTAGCTCGATGTTAAGCATGCCTTTCTTAACGATGAGATGCGTGAGGAGGTCTATATGCGATCTCCACCAGGGTATTATGTCGTCTTTTCTGCTCCTCTACGGTCTTAAGCATGCCCCTCGTGCTTGGTTTGAGCATTTCTCTTCGGTTATAAATGTGACTGGTTTCTCTACTAGTGATCATGGTCTTGCTCTTTTTGTCCACACATCATCCCTTGGTCGGAGGCTTCTTCTCTTTCATGTTGATGATATGATCATTATTATCAATGACTCAAGTATATAGCATTTGTGAAGAAGAAGCTTAATGCCCATTTTTTTAATATGACTGATTTGGGTCCTCATCGCTATTTTCTTGGGATTGAAGTTTCTTCTACCTCTGATGGTTTCTTTCTAACTCAGGAAAAGTATATTTGTGATCTGCTTGTTCGTGCCTCTCTTGTAAATTAGTGCACCGTGGACACCCCCATGGAACTTAAGTTTTACCTTTGTGCTACTCAACCTTTTCAGGATCCTACTTGTTATCATCATTTGTTGGTAGTCTCACGTTTCTAGGAATCACTCGCCCTGACATCACATACCATGTTCATATCTTGAGTTTGTTTGTCTCGCTCCTTCTCAACTTCATTATAGCCATCTTCTCCGTGTTCTACGATATCCTCATGAGTTGATCACTCGTTGTCTATTCTTTCCCCACTCTAGCTCTTTTCAGCTCACATCCTATTCTGATGCGACATGGGCTAGTGATCTCACTGATCGTCCCTCTTAGCTTATTATGTTTTTATGGGTGGTCCCTGATTGCTTGGAAGATTAAGAAGCAAACCGTTATTTATTTCTTGAGCGTCGAGGCTGAATTGCGTGTTATGGCTATGTAGACAACTGAGGTTAACTTTCTACGATGGATACTTGAAGATTTTGTAGAATCTATCTGTGCCCCGACTCCTCTTTTGTTTGACAACATGAGGGCTATCGGTTTTGGGACCGAAAAGGCATCGATCACGCGAAATGACAAAGAGGCGATCGCGGATTTGGGCAGAGAGCAACCCAAGCAGCTAGATTAAGAACTTAGTGCAAAAATTCATAATCACAACAATAATGAACGTCATACTGATATTCTATTACCTTTTCCTTCGTAGCACTAAATCTAGGAAGACGATGTCTGGGAACTTTTCAGTAAGGTGGAGATCAACATTCCACTTCTTAACGCTATCAAGCAAATTCCACGGTACACAAAATTCCTTAAAGAACTATGCAGAAATCGTCGACGTTCTTCAGATACAAAGCAAGTCCCCTTTGGAGAGACTGTTTGAGCTGCAATCCAACATAAGGTACTGCCCAAATGCAAAGATCCAGGTACATTTGTAATTCCATGCACAATTGGTAAGACTCAAATTGAGAATTGTATGCTTGATTTGGGTGCTGCGATAAATGTTTTACCATACTCCTTGTATAGTACTTTGCGTATCGGTCCTTTAAAGCCTGCATGTGTGACAATTCAGTTAGCTGATCGATCGTGCACTTATCCTGAAGGTGTCGTCGAGGACGTGTTGATATAGGTGGGGGATTTAGTGTTCCCTACAGATTTTTACGTTTTGAAAACGGAAAATGACCTAGTCGGAGACTCACCTCCCATCTTGCTTGGATGCTCGTTCATGATGATTGCACATACAAAGATCGATATGTACCGTGGCACCCTGTCTATGGAAGTCGAGGGAAAAATCATTCATTTCAACATTTACAAGGCCATGAAACATGCGACAGTTGGTTCTGAAGTGCATGTGGTAGTTTTCATAGATGATTTGGTACAGAACACTGATATATGTGATGGAGAGGACGTGCTTGAGCTGGTTCTAAGAAAAACCATCGATCCACAGAGGGATATCGTGGCCTCATTCATGACGTTAGAGAACCCACCGTTGAACTCAGAGTTTCCCCACCGTTGACACTAAGGTATGAAGCCAACCATATATAATTATCTAGTCAGTCTAAATTGGTTCCATCTATCGTATAGGCACCGAAGGTTGAGTTCAAACGGCTACCAGAATATTTGAAGTATATTTTTCTCGGGAAACTGAGACTCTACCAGTGATAATCAAGAAGGATTTGGACAGAGACCAGGAGGTTCGCTTAGCTACAGTACTAGGACATCACAAGGAAGCTATAGTTTGGACTATCACCGACATCAAAGGAATCAGCCCCATAGTATGTATGCATCGCATTATCTTAGAGGCCGACGCAAAGCCTTCACAACAACCACAACGTCGGCTCAACCCTGTAATGATGGAAGTTGTCCAGAAGGGGGTTTAGAAACTATTGGACGTTGGGGTGATTTATTATATTTCTGATAGTCAGTGGGTAAGTCCAGTTCACGTGGTTCCGAAAAAGACTGGGATGAAAGTGGAACTTAATGACAAAGGAAAACTGGTGACGAAGAGAATTCTTAATGTCTGGAGAATGTGTATCGATTACATGAAGCTCAATGCAGTCACATGCAAGGACCATTTCCTGCTTCCATTCATCGATCAGATGTTAGATCGTCTTGCAGGTAAATCTTTCTTTTGTTTTCTTGATGGATACTCAAGATATAATCAGATTCCCGTTGCTGCTCAGGACCAAGAAAAGACTACATTCACATGTCCATTTGGTATCTTTCCATTTTGTCGTATGTCTTTTGGATTGTGCAATGCACCAGGTACGTTTCAGCGTTTAGTGATGCTTATTTGTTCTGAAATGATTGGTGATTGCATGGAAGTGTTCATGGACGTCTTTACGCTATATGGAAATACATTTGATGCATGTCTAGAAAATCTGAGCAGATTGCTAACTCGATGTGTAGAAATGTCATGTCTAGGGAAGGCATACAAGTAGACAAAGCCAAAATTGATTTGATTTTGGGTCTCTCTTATCCTTCTAACGTGAGCGATGAAAAGTCTTCTCTAGGCCATGCAGGATTTTATCGAAGGTTCACCAAGAATTTCTCAAAGATAGCGCTGCCACTATCCACACTCCTGCAGAAAGATGTGCCATTCGAATGTGACGATGCTTGCAAGGAGGGGTTTGATGCGCTTAAGAAGTCACTCACCAGTGCACCTATCATTCAGGCGCCATATTGGACGCAACCCTTTGAGATCATATGTGATGCTAGAGACTATGCTCTGAGTGTTGTGCTTGGTCAGAAACGCGACAAGAAGCCTGTAGTAATCCAATACGTTTCAAGAACTCTAGCTGCTGCACATAAAAACTATTCCACTAAGGAGAAAGAGCTTCTTGCAGTCATCTTAGAACCAAAAAAATTTTGTTCTTATTTGTTGGGTTCTAAAATAATCGTCTGTTCCGATCATGCATCTGTCAGATATTTGATGACAAAGAAGAAGATGAAGCCTCGCTTACTTCGTTGGCTTTTACTTCTTTAGGAGTTTGACCTAGAAATCCGTTACAAGAAGAGAACTGAGAACACTGTGGCTGATCACTTAAGTCGCATAGTGAGGGAGGAAGATACACTGCACATCATGGAAACATTCCCTGATGAACACCTTTTCTCAATTAAGAAGGTCCCCAGTATGCAAACATTGTCAATTATTTAGCTTGCGGTATCCACCTTCATTTTCGAAAAATCAGTACCGTAGACTGAGGCATGACTCTAAATATTATGTGTGGGATGACCCATATTTGTGGAAGATAGGAGCCAATCAAGTGCTTAGACGTTGTGTGCCTGATGCTGAAATTTAATATGTCTTGTCATTTTGTCACGAACATGCTTGTGACATTTTGGTCCACGTAGAACAGCTAAAAGAATTCTTGAGAGCGGTTTCTTTTGGCCTACTATTTTTGGTGATGCATACAAACACTATCAAAAATGTAATAATTGCCAACGAGTAGGCAACATATCTACGAGAAATGAGATGCCTCAAACCCTTATTATTGTTGATGAAAATTTTGATATTCAGGGAATTGACTTTATGGGACCTTTTCCTCCCACATTTGGCATGCAGTATATCTTAGTGGCAGTCGATTACGTGTCAAAATGGGTAGAGGCGAAGGCGATTAGATGATAGGAAGACCATGGTAGATTTCTTGTGCACTAATGTATTTTGCAGGTATGATGTGCCTAAAGCTGTCATCAATGAATTTCTGCAATAAGACAGTATCTGTAGTCTTCAAACTATATAAGGTGCATCATCGGGTCTCTACAGCCTATCACCCTCAGTCGAATGGACAAGCCAAAATCTCTAATCGATAAATAAAAACAAATTTGAAAAAATGGCTAAACCTTCTAGGAAAGATTGGCCGCAAAGATTAGATGATGCGTTATGGGCGTACATAACTGCATAAGATATGCCTATTGGCATAACTTCATTCTGTCTTGTCTACAGAAAAGCATGCCACCTGCCAGTTGAGGTACAACATAAAGCATATTGAGCACTAAAATCTTGTAATTTTGATATGAGCAGTGCAGGTGTGGAGAGAAAGATGCAGATGGCCGAGCTGGAAGAATTACGCCTCGACGCTTATCAAAGCCAAACAGACTACAAGGCGAAAGCAAAACTCTATCATGACAAATTCATCCTTAGGCGGGAATTCAAAGTTGGTGAGAAAAAGTTTTGTTATGTTCATCGTGTCTTAAATTAATGCCTTGAAAATTGCGTTCGAGATGGAACGGTCTAAAATTGGCACTACGTTACTGGTTACGAGAAACCACAAGTTGCTTCAGCAGCTTCTTCAGCTAAATTGCTGACGCTTTGGCCAAATCTGAAATACACACCAAGATTTATTCACCCAGTTCGGCAACAAACTACGTCTGGAAAGGACAACTCTAAGGTCCTCAAGATTTCACTATTCCTGGTTAAGGTACAAAGGATCCTGTTTTCAACCTATGCTAAAACAACCTCTACTTCTAGCTGGAATCTGCGCTCAATCTGATCTCAGAGATTAGCTACACAGGATAATTTATTTTCAATAATAGATAGCTTGCAGTTCTACAATTCTCAGCCTATCATATTACTAAGTGTACCTAGATGATGTTGCACCAACTTCTTCCGCCAAGTTGCTGACGCTTCTAGCGATAACTTCTTCAAGCACTTCCTGCTGACTCAGTCGGACACTCTGCACTGCTCACCCTTGATCAATGACCGCCTGTCGCTATTCAGGAGCATGCTGGGACAGACTGTGCTAGACACAATCCGCAACTGTCAACCCTTTTGAAATTCTGTTGCGTTGCTGATGCGGAGTTACAGCATCTGCTTAATCACTCTTTGTATCTTACTACGGAATTACTCAACTGTGAGAATAAGAAAGACACAATGTTTGTTCAACCAGTTCGGCAACTTGCTTACGTCTGGGGAGGGTGCTCCGATCCTCAAGATTTCACTATCTCAGTTCCAAGTACAAGGACTCACACCTCTACTTCTGACCTAGCCGAAATCTACCGCTCAGTCTAATATCCTAGACTAGCTAGCAATCTTGTGGATGCATATGGCATGTGTGCACAAAACTATGCAAGAAGTTGTCCAGGCGCCGATACTACACAACTCTCTGGGACATCCCATTGTGACGATCCGCCAATTACGAGCGCAAAATCTACGATGAAGATAAGCACTTGGAGATAATGATGATCGGTCAAAATGACGTTGAAGAAAGGTTCAAGATACCCTTATCATCAGAATCACAATAATCATCGGATCGCAACAAGATAATCAAAAACAAATTGCAAAGATTTTTCTCAACAAAGTTCATATCGTAACAACCTGAGATAAGGATGCATATCTCAGGTTATATATGAGGAGCTGACGCATAGTGTTAAAATCATCGATCAAGTGAAAAGAAAAACCACGAATACACGGTGGTCTGCTCCTGAGCATCAAAAGCATATACTACTATCTAGACGCTTGTTGTGGGAAGAGACGGGAGGTCTCACATTCAGGGGGACCTTGAGTGCCGGTTCTTGCAGATGAGTAGAGGTTAGGATAGAGAGGGAGTCTGCTATCTTGTAACGTCCTTTGTACTCCACGGGCTTGGGATAAGCCCCCCAGAGGCTCGTTATAGCCGAACTGGGTCATCATTCTTGTGTCCTTAGCAGTAGCTTACTTTCTGTCTTTTTATTCTGCTACGTAACTTGTTCAAGGAAGAAGTCCGGACAACAAGTTGGACAAGTTCTCATCATCCTGCACACAGTAATTTCAAATCTGAACTCACATATTCTCTTCGTGCAGCCTACACACTCTCAGCAATAAATAGCTACAGTTCTGACTCTCATACTTAACCTATTCTATTACAATATGTGGCTCACGGAATGCTTAAGCACACTCTTCACCAGAGTTGATGTATCTTCAGTTAGCGACTCTTCTAGCTCTCCCGCCAATAAGTCAGACACCCTGAGTTCTGCAAACTTCGTCTCTGCTCCCCCTCAATCAATGACACTCTCCGTCACTACTGGGTAGCCTCGACTCTTTGCACTCACATATATAGCCACAGCACTGATCAAACATAGGAATTCTAATTCCCTTAGGATTCGCAAATCTTTCCAATCAAACTTGCACATTGGATCTTCTCCTAGATTCTTGTAAGTTTGATAAGATTTGATTTCCTAAAACCAATTTGGAAATCTGATTTCCTTCATGCTCTTTCGGCCGACAGTTGATAATTCTGTTGCGACGGGCGACTCCTCAAACCGGTTGATAGACGGCCGCAACACTCCGAGTGCTCTCCGTGCGACTTCAGATCAAGACAGTGTTGATCGGCCAAGTTGCTCCAGCATTGCATCTTCACAGGATGTTGTAGAAACCTTTTGTGTTCGGTTTCTAGCTTCTGAAACTTGCTCCAGTTGATAAAACTATAGGATACTGTAGCAACTTCTTGTTCAATTAGCAGGCATTATGTAGTCTTTGCGATGCTCTAATTGCTGTCTTCACAGGTTGTTGCAACAACTCGTTTGATTGAACTTCTATCCCCCCCCCCCCCCACACTTTACAAGAAGCAGCTACAAAAACATATCCTGCATGAGGAGTGTATAACAGACAAGCTTAGGGTATTCAAATCCTCGACATTGAACCCAAGTTTGGATAACACTAAACCCTAAACTCTATAACTAGTTGACCAGATAGGTAATTATAAACAAATAAATTGGAAATATGGGCTATAAACAACTCGATTTACGATCAAATCTCCGAAAGTGGAAATCAGCAGCCGATCGATGGTCGACGAGAACAAGAAGCAAAGCACCATTGATATTCTATCAGATTTCGAAAGCTGAAGAAGATAATAATTCTAACAATAAGGATGACGGGACATCAAGACGCTTTGGCCGAGTGGTTAAGGCGTGTGCCTGCTAAGTACATGGGGTTTCCCCGCGAGAGTTCGAATCTCTCAGGCGTCGATTATATTTTCATCGTGTAGTTTCTCAATTTTTTGTTTTTCAATTATTCAAATGTGTATGAAAATCATAATAGTGGATTTGAATAACAAATATACAAACGAATTAATTACTAAATAAAATTTATAGCATAGCTTGTTGCAATGAATTAGCATAATACATCTATCTATCATAAAAGCAATAATGATATGTCTCATAGTAACAACTTATTCTCACGTCTAAAATTAAAGTTTATACTAGCTAGCAATTCCCAAAACCTCAACTCTCTTTTTTTAAAAAGACGATAGTCAAGAGTCAAATACCAGCTTACAAAAGCATAAAAAATATTCTAGTATAATACAAAGATTTCCGCGTCTCTTTCTTCGATGAACATTAATTTGTATAAGCTAATTTAACAAACCTTCGCATCCCGGTTCATTTGCAGACTCTTCTTCCATCCGATCATTTACCTCAGCAAACACAAATTATAATGAGAGTTAATTAAAATATTGTGTAATATTTAAGAATTAAAGATTTAATTAATAACACGAGCCCATTCCGTTTGACAATCAATATTTTTAACACAGCCAAACATTCTCTCGTACATTGATTTGATTTGATCCGACCATCTAGATTAAATATATATTTTATTTAATAATAACCATTGCTTTGGTTTGCTGATCGTATTCCCATCTTCCTCATTTGCTTCATGACTGAGCGAGTTTGCGGCATGAGCCGGTTCGTTGTAGTCGGTGTTTAGGTTGCTTAATTTTCTGAATTTTATTATAACTTTTAAAAAATAAAATGCTAATCTGTTAGAACATATACACCGATTTAGATTCTAGCAGATGCTCGGACTACGTGGCAGAAGTGCAAGAAGAAAGTTTGTGCAGCGGTTGAGATTCAATTGCACGAGCCGAAAAAGAAGGAAGGACGTGCAGATGTAGCTTGGCTGGGAGGATGTGCTTTGCGTGTAAATTGATTTGTATTTAATGAATTGATTAGGGTTAATATTAGTTAGGAAAGTGATTAAAATTTTGTTAGACGATTTGTATTTAATGAATTGATTTAATTAGGCAATAGAAATCAATTGTCTGATTTAATTAGTTATAGAATTAACGGAATGATTATAAGTATTTAACTCATAATTTGAAATGTTTCATTGTATATACAAATCTAATATACATAAATGACTATAAACCTTAATCATTTTAGACAATTATTGGTTTAATTTTGCTCAAATTTTGATTTAGTTTCAGTCAAATTTAGGTCTACTTTTGTGGTCCAATAGTACAATAATTCTCCTACGGTCACATTATAACGGTCTGTTCATCTGGACCATTGAGATTTGATCCAACGGTCCAAATTAATTTATTAGGAAATTTTTTGAAAAAATATGAAAAAAAATATATAATACTCAGAAATTAAATCTATAAATATGTACTTCAATTCACTCATAATATACACAAATCAACAACACTTCTCTAACTACTCACTCTTCGATTGTTTTATATTTTGGTATTTTTAAAATTATATTTTCCTCAAAATGTCTTATAATTGGTTTATATTGGAAGATGTACAATTATATATATCTTATTGTCGGCAATCTATTGATCCAATAACCGGTAGTAAACAGAAGGTTGACAACCTGTGGGAAAAAATCCATCTTGATTTTCATGAAAGTTGGATCTTGGATGGTAATCAAACTAGGATTAATGCTAGGTCTTAAGTCGCACTAGTTTCCCGTTTTGCTAAATTAAAGCCGTTATTGATTTATTGAGGTTCTTGTATTTCTTACTCAGAAAGAAATTGAGAATCCGGTTGTATTCGCAAGATGAGGTAATTGTTTGTCACAATAATTTAATATATATTATCTAGTTATATTTTTAATTATATTAATTAAACTCCTAATTTGTAGATGCGGGAAGTTCAAACAATGTATATTTTGAAAAAGAATAAGGAGTTCAAACATTTTGCTTGTTGGGAAGAAGTGAGTTCACCAACCATTTCCGCCAGTGGAAACAATACACCTCCAACTTATAGATATGAAGCTAATCCACAAATTGATGAAGGGCTCGTCAATGAAGTGCCTCTGAATGTAAGTATTGATGATTTTCTATTATGGCCATGTGCACAAGCCAATTTACGAGCTTACACACGGTCATAATGTCTTCTTAACGCGAGGTGCTTACTGAGTTGGTTTGTCGGTTGTTTTGTCCCTTCAAACATCCAAATCATCTGTTGGTGTCAACTATAGAGTTGTAAGGCATCGAGTTAGCTTCAAATGGTTTTGGAAGTGTTGTGGTAATGGTGGTGGTAGTGTTGTGCTTGTGATATTAAGGTAGTGGGGTGGTGGTAGTGGAGTGGTGGTGTTGTTGTTGGTGGTGGTGTGGTGATGGTGGTGGTGTGGTAATGGGGTGGTAGTGGTGCGGTGGTGTTGTAGTGGTGTGGATGTGTTGTTGTGGGGGTGGTGGTATGGTGTTGTGGTGGTGGTGGGTTGTTGTGGTGGTGGTGATATTGTTGTTGTGTGGTGGTGGTAGTGTTTTTGTGGTGGTGGTGTGGATGTATTGTTGCGGGGGTGGGGGTAGTGTTGTGGTGGTGGGTTGTGGTGGTGGTGGTGGTGGTGTTGTGATTGTGATGTTAATGTAGTGGGGGTGGTAGTGGAATGGTGGTGTTGTTGGTGGTGGTGTGAATGAGTGTCGTGATGGTGGTGTGATGATGATGTTGTTGTAGTGATGAATAATAATTTAAGTACTTAAGTTAAATTAAATTAAATTAAGTTAATTACTTAAGTAAATAACTTAATGTTAAAAGAACATGCCCTAACTTGGTGGATATCCCATCATTTAACGCAACTCACTATGCCTTGCCTCAGCACGTTACTTGCATGAGCAAAATATATGTTAAGTTTAGATTAGCCTTTGTTGTGGTAGACACCACGTGTAGGCCTTCTTCATGTTCCGTTTTGGTAGAATAACTTGTCAAATTGGTAGAAATTCTTCATGCACAACACACACTTAAAATCATCTATTAGTGTAGTGGATGTTGGGTTATGGAGCCTGATGGATTAGACTGTTAAATAGAGCTCATATGTTTCGGCCCTTTCTCATTAGTTCAAGTCTGACTCAGAAAAGATTAGGAATTCTAGTCCTAATCGTATTAGGGTTCTTTTTTTTGTATTTTTCCTATATAAACACATGTTGCTTATTATAACCCATAAATAAGAAAATAGTCGGAAATTATTGGCTTGGTAGTGCCTCTAGACATAGTTACATTATTACAAATTGGGTGAACAAATCTTGTGTTCTTGCATTCATTTTTCTCTCATCCCGCTTGCGGTAATCCTAACAAGTGGAATAAGAGCCAGATTCTAGCAGTTGCAATTGGAGATGGAAAACATTCGGTGGAGAAATTAGATGGGACGGATTTCGGTTTATGGAAGACGCAGATCATGGATTACTTATATAATAAAGATTTGAGCCAACTTTTGGGAGAGAAGCCAACAACCATGAAGGATGACTAGTGGAAGCTGTTGTACAGGAAGGCGATGAGTGTGATCCATTTACGATTTTCCAAAGACGTGCCACACCACACGATCAAGACAAAGATGACTATGGAAAGTTAGAACTCAGTTGGGAATAAAGTTCATCTGATGCAACAACTGTGCAACTCACTGATGATAGAGGGTACAACGGCGGACAAACACTTAAGCAAGCTCAACATGACATTCACATGAGCTCAGTTGGGATTAAATTCGAGGATGAGGTACAAGCCATAATTTTATTATCTTCCTAACCAGAGAGTTAAAGCGGGACGTTTACAGCTGTTAGTGCTTCAGCGGAAAAGGTAAGTTTTATGAAGTAAGATATCTTACCCTTAGTAAAGAAATTCGCAAGGAGGAGTCAGCCTCTACTTGAGGATTAGCTTTAAATGCTGAGAATAGGGGCATGTCAGAGTCTAGATCGAGATGGAATCACGAAGTCAAGAGAAAATACTCGACATATCAAAGACAAAAGTAAAATCAAGTGTTGGAAGTGTGACGAGTTCGGCAATTACAAGAGTGTGTGTAAGGCGTAGGATAGGTCAGTCAATGCTACTATATAATATATTACAGATGTATTGATTCTGAGCGTGAGCAGCTCCTTAAAGTCTTGTGTGTTAGATTCTAGAGCTTCGTTTCATTCATATAGTAATGGTAACATAATGGAATACACCTCTAGAGATTTCAGAAAGGTTTATATTGCTGATGATGAGCCCTTAGAAATTATGGAGAAAGAAGATGTTCAAATAAAAGCACCGAATGGATCCGTGTTGCCATTGCATAGAGTAAGCACATCCTTTGCATGAAGAAAAATTGCTTTTGGTTGGGCAGTTGGATAACGAAGGTTATGTAGTACATGACAAACTGTGAAAAGGGATGAAAGATATATGTTCCAAGGGTTTGCTAACAGGTCTTAAATCTGTTGAAGTGGGTTCATGTGAGAATTGTGTTTTCGGAAAACAAAAGAGAGTTAGTTTTGTAAAGGGTGGCAAAAATTTAAAGAAGCAGAAGTTGGAGTTAGATATTTCAAACTTGGGGGGAGTATGGTGGTACCAAATGACCAAAAGATTGTTGAGGAAGAACCACACTCACTAAAAGATTCATTACTCAGGTTCACTA
Source organism: Umbilicus rupestris (assembly GCA_963678935.1). Taxonomy (NCBI): domain Eukaryota; kingdom Viridiplantae; phylum Streptophyta; class Magnoliopsida; order Saxifragales; family Crassulaceae; genus Umbilicus; species Umbilicus rupestris. The sequence continues at coordinate 7,040,448 of OY787629.1, read as the reverse complement.
AGAAGACAAGTCACTTGATAGGGAGCATGTGAGCAAGAGAAGGATCTTGCAATTGATGAAGAATAAAGGAAGTGAGAATTTTGCTGACATTTTGTCTAAGGTTGTGACATTAGAGAAGTTGAAGCTATTCATGGCTTCAACTGGCCTTGGTACTTGAGGTGAGGGCATGACACTAACGTTAGCAATGGGATGGTGAAGAAGAAGATGGTTTTGATTGGAAACAGTCTCTAGGTGGGTGACTATTGGGTTATGGAGCCTGATGGATTAGGCTGTTAATTAGGGTCTGGATTGTTGGGCCCTTTGTCACTAGTCCATGCCTGGCCTGAAATTAATTAGGAATCCTACTCCAAATCATACTAGGTTTTTTTTTGTGTGTGTGTTTTTCCCTAAATATACACATGTTGCTTTTGTAGACCATGAATCAAAAAATAATCAAAAATTCCTAGTTTGGTAGTCCCTCCAGACATAGTCACATTGTGATGAACTGGATGAACAAATCTTATTTTATTACATTCGTTTTTCTCTCATTTGTGCTTACGTTAATCCTAACAGTAGAGAAGTTCACTTTGGCTTGCCAAGTATCAAGTTGTAAATCAACTCCTTTTTCTACCTTATCCAAGGTTCTTTCCTCGGAATTTACCATCTTCAGCCAATCCGTAGTTCCCTTGGCCTTGAATCCCAATTTTGTGGCCTCACTTGGTTGGATGAAGTTATAAGTGGCATCCTTGTCTACTATGCTGGGCATATTCCTACCATTGACTATCCCTTTCATGTCAATAAGAGATTGATCCGCAACCTTACATTTTGGGGAGTTATGGAGCATCCCTCTTAAGACATTCCATAGCTTAATGTGGCTTTGCACATAGGAAACAATCACTCATTGACTTTTTATCTTTGACTTTGTCTTGAGGTGCTCCCTTTTAGGCCAATTGTCCTCCTCCCAACTTGGGATTTAAGTTCCTTTGTGTCCCGCACTCTCCTATCATTAGCAAAGTCTTCCTTATTTGCCCTCAGGCAAATAATCTACAATAGTCATGGCGGGGAGGTGTCTTTCACATCCCTCCTTCCCAACTTCATTTGTCCCTTAACTTTAATTTGTTGAAGTTGAAGAATAACATGGCCTCAGTAGCATCCAAAAGTTAAAGCATTAGAGATGAACTCTTTCAAGTACTCGTGAGTTGTGGATTCATATTTCTTTGAATTTTTTCGAGCCTCATGAGTGACATTTACAGGATACAACTTCCTCTTGAGTTCCACTATAAAAGTTTCTAATGTGTCGATCTTGCACAACTCTCGTTGGATTTTAGTGAGCTTCCTATATCACCACTTGTTAAATAAAATTGTTCATGTCCTACGCTTTGCATGACCCCTTATACTCCTTAGGTTTGGCACATCAATTATCTTTTGTAATTTCCCTAACAAAGAAAATCATGTCACCATCTCTATTGGCTAATCTCATCTTTGCCACCTCAACATTGACCTTTTTCCAAAGGAGCGCACAAGTCGTCCACTTGAATAATCAAGCCTTCTATCATTGCTTGGCATTCTTTCTTCTTGTCCCGCTAAGATGGTCGAACTGTATTAACATGCCGAAATGATTTTCACTTTTATATCAAAAAAAATTCTTTTCCAACGCGTTCATGTTCTTCTTACACATCCTAAGACAGTCCGATGTGTCGGCCATTTTTGCTTCCAGCCTTGCAGATAACAGACTTATCCCTTGATGACTTCTTCCTGTCCTTCTCAATTAACATTCCTCGGGTCTCGTCGCCAGACGCGTCAAGAGCGAATGTATTTTAATACCAATTGTCACGAACTAAATTTTTGGATTCCAAGTTGTGCATCTCTCAGTTAGCCTTTTGCTCAAACCGCTTAGCTAAGAAAGTCTTTCTACGAAAAAGCCTTCACGAGGCTAAACCAGCAGAAAAGAGCTCAAGAATACTTGACAAAAGACTAAACCCGGCCCAAACCCTAAACCCTAATATTAGTCATACCAATATCTATCTATAATAATTGCAAGTTCATTAATGTTCCACACCCTTCCATATTCTGCATGAACCTTCTAGATGTTGAGCGTGAGTCCTTCATCTCTTGGGCTTTAGATATCATGCCTCAACCCTTCATTGTCCTGGTTGGATTGGGCTATGTGTTGTGCTTTTCTATGTTCATTTGGACAGTATAAAACTTATACACTCAAACCATTTAGCCTTGTGATAGTGCGATAAAACCTCTTTTCTTGGTTCCGAATGTGAGAGAAGTCTTTAAGGAAAGATTTTTTTTAGTAATAATTGAACTTAAGTCAAACTAAGCACCCGTATAATTTAAATTGGAATAACTAAATATGTAATGGTATTTATAACCCAGCATGGGTAATCTTGAACAAAGTTTGCCAAGGTTATTTACACATTAACACAACATGGCTAGCTTTTTTATTGATAAAAGTTAGATTCAAATGTACACCATTAGAGGGCGGAACGGACAGTGAATTAAGTGGATAAACTCTTGCCCTATAATTAATCGTAAATAGTTCGATAAAACTACCTCTAGAGCATATCATTTAATACATAAATATATGAATATTGAAGCACAAAGCACAGGAGCAATTTCTACCCATCCACGCCTTGGAACATAAATGATGATTGAAGCAGAAACCATGCAAAGCCAATTCATCTTGAAATATACCCCAACAGACTCCTCAAGCTTCATACGAAGGGGAAGAATAATAAAATCTACGCTAGAGCAGCGCTAATCACAAAGTCCACACCAAGGTGCCACTAGATAAATTCTACACCTAGAAACATAGGTGAGACTAGGTACCTCCACGAAGAATTGAATTGGTGCCCTCTTACAATGTGTTCTTTTGAAATGAAAAAAAGTATTTATATTTATTATTTTATTTATATTAGCTTATATTTATTTATATGTACTTTTATGTAATTATATGTACTTATATTTACTTATATGTACATTAATTATTATTTTTTATTATAATAGTGGTATTATGGTGGTGGCTGTAATGGTGTTGTGGTGGTGTAGTGGTTAGAGTGGAGGTGTTGTGGTGGTGGTGTGTGTGGATGAAAGAGATGATGAATAGTAGTGGTGGTGGTGGTGGTGGTGTGCTGGTGTGCTGGTGTAGTAGTATTATGATTGGGGTGGTAGTGGTGGTGTGTGGATGAAAGAGATGATGAATAGTGGTGATGGTGGTGGTGATGGTGATGAATAGTGGTGGTGGTGTTGATGAACGAGATAATGAATAGTGGTGGTGTTGTTGTTATGGTGGTGGTGGTGGTGTGTTGATGAAAGAGATGATGAATAGTGGTGGTGGTGGTGAAAGAGATGATGAATAGTTATATTTATTTATATTTACTTGTATGTATTTATATTTACTTATAAGTTACTTATATGTACTAAAGTACTTATAAGTAAATATAAGTACATATAAGTAAAGTAATAAATATTAGTACAAAATATAAGTACAAATCTAGCTCGAATATTAGAACTCATGTACAAGGATATTAGAACTCAGCATACACTAGTTCAACCTTTACTTCAAACCTAGCTCGAATCCAGCTTGCACTGTCTACACACTCCAGTAAAGATAGCTACAAACCCGATCACACAGACTTAGCCTACACTAATACAATGTGTAAACAGGAAGATGATATAGCACCTTACACAGTCAAGTTGTTGTAGCTTCTGTCCTCGACTCTCCACGCACTCTCTGCTGAGCAGTCGGACTTTCACGAGTTCTTCTGACTATGGCGATGCCCCCCCTCGATCAATGACCTACTATCACTATATGAGAATTTATGCTTTAATCTTTGAAAGTCCGCGACAGCTCCTCTCCGCAACGATGCTCCAAAGCAAGTACTTGATCTTTCAACGAGGCAACACTCCAGTTGAAGTTCTTAGATCAAGCATAGATCAGACACCTCTGGACGTGATCTTCTCTCAGCTCACCCATAGCTCCGCACTCTAGCTTTTAGCTTCTCGCTCTTTGCTTATGCGTCTTTCTCTTTCGCTGTGTGTGTGTTTATGTGTTGCCCTCCCATATATAGCTGCAGCAATCGAACAAACATAAGAATCCTAATTCCTATAAGATTCACAGATCTTTCCAACTAACTTTAGCAAATTGGGTCTTCTCCTAGATTCTTGCAAGTGTTTAGAATTGATTTTCTAAATCAATTTGGAAGCTTATCTTCTTCCGAGCACTTGATGAAGACTTCTGATCAACTGCGACTGACCGGGCGAGTCCTTGATGGGTTACGACTCCGGAAGTAGCCCACCAAACGCTCTTTGTGCTGCTCCAGGTTGAACGGCTACTTTGCTCTAGCTTTGAGTCTTCACGGTATGATATAGCATCTTCTAGTGTTTGACTGCTGACTTCAGACAACATGCTTCAGCTTCTGTCGCGACAGGATGCTATATCATCTTCTTGTGATTGTTTTGTCAATTAAAGAACATGCTTCAGCTTTTGACTCTGTAGGATGTTGTAGCATCTTCTTGCGATTGTTTTGTCAATGATGTCATTGCCTTTACAATCTCCCCTTTGGCATTTTTGACAAAACTTCAGCTATACTACTGTGGATACTCCTTACTTCTTCTCCCTCTTTTTATCACATGCGGCAAGAGGGGCTTAATCAGTTGATTCTGGAACGACACACAGCCCCAAGGCAGATCTCAGTGTCTGTTGCTGGTGACTTATATCAGTAGGTTGCTATAGAAACCTCTGGGTCACTTTGCGTAATTTCTGTACTTAAGCTGAACCTTGACAAACGCACAAGCTTTTGTTGCCCAGTTTGACAATAGCCTACGTTTAGGGAGGACTTCTCTTGAGTCCTCAAGATTCCACTAAGCACGGTTTCTAGTACAAGGATATTAGAATTCAGCCTACGTTAGTTCAACCTTTACTTCTGACCTAGCTCGAATCTTTGCTCAGTCTGATAAAAAAGATTACCTTGCACTGTTTGCACACTTCAGTAAAAGATAGCTACAGCCCTTATCACACAGACTTAGCCTATACTAATACAATGTATAACAAGAAGATGCTATAGCAACTTACACAGTCAAGTTACTGTAGCTTCTGTCCACGACTCTCCACGCACTCTCTGCTGAGCAGTCGGACTTCCACGAGTTCTTCTAACTCTGGCGATGCTCCCCCTCGATCAATGATCTCCTGTCACTATCTAGAAATTCTTGCTTTGATCTTTGACAATCCGCGACAACTCCTCTCCAAGTACTTGATCTTTCAACGAGGCAATGCTTCAGTTGAAGTTCTTAGATCAAGCGTAGATCAGACACCTCTGGTCGTGATCTTCTCTAAGCTCACCCATAACTCCGCGCTCTAGCTTTTAACTTCCTACTCTTTGCTTATGCGTCTTTCTCTTTTGTTGTGTGTGTGTGTGTGTTTATGTGCTGCCCTCCCATATATAGCTGCAACAATCGAACAAACATAAGAATCCTAAATCCTATAGGATTCGCAGATCTTTCCAAGCAACTTTAGCACATTGGATCTTCTCCTAGATTCTTGCAAGTTTATTGAGAATTGATTTTCTAAAATCAGTTTAGAAGCTTATCTTCTTCATAGTACTTGGTAAAGACTTATGATCAACTTCGACTAACCTGGCGACTCCCTGACGAGTTGTGACGCCGCCTGCAGCCCACCGGATGCTCTCCGTACTGTTCAAGGTTGAACGGCTACTTTACTCTAGCTCTAAGTCTTCACGGTATGCTATAGCATCTTCTAGTGTTTGATTGCTGACTTCAGACAGCATGCTTCAGCTTCTGTCGCAACAGGATTCTATAGCATCTTCTTGTGGTTGTTTTGTCAATTCCCGAACATTCTTCAGCTTTTGACTTCATAGGATGATGTAGCATCTTCTTGCGATTGTTTGTCAATGATGTCATTACCTTAACACAGTCATTGTCGGTTGAGCCAGAAGAAAATCGGTCTCCTTTGAAGACTACAAGCTCAAAAAAAAAAAAAAAGTAACTTTTTGCTCAAGTTCGAAGATGAAAAATAGCACTGAACTTGACAAAGCATTACGAATTTTAGAATTGAGCAACACGCAAACTCATAAGGAGAAGTTGTATGAATGTGTTACGAACATGAAGGAAGTGAAGTTGTAGGGTAATACTTTCGTAGACATGTCCATCAAATATCTCATAGATAACAAGCTTAATCGTATGTTTGTCCAATTGGGGAACAATGAACAAAGGTGGGCATGGCTCAGGAGCATGGATTAACAAGTTGTGGGAGAGTGACTTTGTGATGTATTATGTGACGGGTGATCAATAAATGTGTGAGTTTGTAGTGTGACTTGTAATACTATATTATTATGAACTTGTAGTGTAACCAGTAATATTATGACATTTGCTTGCCCTTATCATTACAATACTTGTATTCTGACGTGTATGCTTGTATTCACAAATTATGTGTGATCTGACATAATTAGCTATTTGTTTAAATATTGTGTAGGATGAATGAAGAAATTATAGAGGCTTGTAGGAGGATTGCGTTTGAGACAATGAGGGGTGTTGAGAGAAACACAACTCGGCAGGTGCTACGATCTAGAGGTGAAACTAGAGCTGAATATGTGCACAGATTGGTGTATGCACATCCAAGTTTATGCCAGGAAAAATTACGATTAACAAGACAAATGGTGATGTACTTGGTCGACATAATGGTGTCTAAACAATTATTGCGCGACAACAAAGGATTAATAGTTCTAGAACAACTGTGAATGACCTTATTTATTTTGGCAAAAGGAGGTTTATACAGAGACGTGGCTGATACATTCAAACATTCCTTATGCACGGTTTATAATTTTAAACTCGTATTAACAGCTTTGAAAGAATTATCATTTAATATCGTGAAACCGTATACCCCACTTGCGCTAGTATTGCAGAAGATTGCCAATAACAGTTTATACACTCTGTATTTTAATGTACAAATATGCTTCCGACAATCATATTCTTCTCTACACATACGATGTGGTTCAATAAATTTGTTTAACATATTAATATTTTTGTAGGACTGCGTTGGAGCTCTAGATGGGACTCATGTCGAAGCTGTATTGGGGGACAGTCAGGATGTTCAGTATCGAGGCCGTAAAGGGACAAAGACGTGGAATGAGTTCGCTTGTTGCTTATTCGATATGATGTTCACTTACATATGCATTGGATGGGAAGGGAGTGTTCACGACCAAACTATTTAGAGAGACGCGTTAATGGAATCGAAGTATTATTTTCCACATCCACCCCCAGGTATGAAATAATATAAACATTTAAAAAAGGTTACATAATTACTAAAATACTTCAAATAATAATTGATTATTTTAATTTTCATAGGAAAATATTATTTGGTCGACTCTGGCTATCCAAATACATTGGGATATTTGGCTTCTTACAAAGATAAAGAAGTTCGTTATCATATGCCAGCGTTCAGAAATGGTCAGCCACCATCTTTACCTCGGGTCATGCCTAAGGTGTCATAGAAATGTTCAACTATCGTCATTCATCTTTACGCACATCCATCGAAAGATTATTTGGTGTTTTGGAAAAAACTTGGAAGATACTTCGGGTCATGCCTAAGGTGTCAGATGTGCGACAAATTGACATAATTCTTGCTACATTTACTTTGCACAACTATATTCACATGCATAAAATAGAAATACCTAACATGTCACACGAGTTGATGCGGGTACAAATGATTGTAACCTATTCGGCGCAAGTAGAAAAGAGCAGATGAATCCTGTGCATAACACGATAGCATCTTAAATTATGCAAGTCACCATGAAAATGAAGTATAAGATATGGAGGAAGATCAAGACATTTAGAATATTTAGTTTCATTATTACGATAAATGTAATCTTATAGTCAATTGGGCTTGGATTTATGAAATTGTAAGAATTCATATTTTGTCATCGTTTTTCCATTTAAATTACTGTTCATTTTGTACTGATATTTTATTGAAATGTATTGAATATGTAATGATATGTACTTATATCAGGTAATATACATTTTACTTATATTTAATTATATTTACTTTTGTTCTTATAAAGTACTTAGAACCAGCAATAACTTAGGGTCCGTTTGTTTGTACTTATATTTTGTACTTAAACTTATTACTTTACTTGTATTTACTTATATATACTTATATTTTCTTAAATGTACTTATATGTACTATTTATCAACACCATAACAACCCACCACCATCACCACCACCACAAAAATAACACACCACCAACAAAAAATAATAATTTAACTTAACTTAATTTAACTAAACGTAACTTATTTAAACTTAACTTAACTTCACCAACAACACCATCACTCCACTACTACCACCATTACCACAACACAACACCACCACCACCATCACAACACCACTACCACCACCATTACCACAACACTACAATAATATGTATACAATTTAACTTAACTTAACATAACATAACTTAACTTATATTTACTTATATGTACTTTAATTTACTTATATTGACTTACATATAATTAAAAAAATTGTACACCATCAATATAATTACTTATATTGAATTTAACTTAAATTAACTTACATGTACACATCTTAACTTATATGAACTTAAGTAATGAAGTTAAATATTGAAACCTTATTTTGTAAAATGAACAACTCATCATTAATGACTATTATCCGATTAAGGCGTCTCATATGTTGTTGGAAAGCTAACTTATAGAGCTACAGTCTTTAGTTACAACATGATCAAATTCGAAGGTTTAGGCCCTGTTCTTTAGAACTTAAACTTTCAGCACTTAAGTTAAGTTTAGTTAAGTTAAGGTAAGTTCAGTTACGTTAAGTTAAATTCAGTTAAGTTAAGTTAAGTTAAGTACTCAAAATGAACATGTTTTTAAGAAGTAAACCTATCACCACCACCATCCAACCACACCACCACCACCACCACCCCAACCCACCACCACCACCCCAACCACACCACCACCACCACCCCAACGACCCAATCCACCACCACCACCCACTCCAACAACACCCTCCCAAACCACCACCACCCCAACCCACAACCACCACCCTAACCCCATCACCAACACCACCCCAACCCACAACCACCACCTTAACAACATTACCACCACCACCCCAATCACCATATACTTGTTTAATTCCCAGATACTTAAAGTTAAAAATATGTTTGTAAAAGTACTTAAGTTAAGTTAAATTAAATTAAATTAAGTTAAATTAAGTTAAGTTAAGTATAAGTTCAGCTCTAAAGAACAGACCCTTAATGGGTCAAACTATCCACCGAAGTCAGAATCGGACAAAGGCATGGTTTATCTGTCGGTTCAAGTTGGTCAAACTTGAACCGACCAACTTATCCAAACGCCATATTCAAGTAGACCCTTCTTGACAGTAGTGCGCGATAGCTGCTTTCTCTCCATTATTGCTCCACCCTTAGGGTCTGCCGACATCGCCATCCTTATTGCTCCAACCAGTCGAGAAGGGTCTGCCGACATCGCCATTCACCTTCTCTCCTCCCCTCGTTGCTCGATCTGCATATCCCCTCTATTAGCTTGTGGCTGGATCTGCATCCACAATCTGCGGCGAAGCCTCTGCCCACATCACCACTTGAGCTGATCTCCTCCCCTTATTGCTCGATCTGCATCGTATCCCATCTGTTAGCTTATTGCTCGATCTACTTCAAGATTTGTCCGACAAGCGTCTGCCCACATCACCACACATCTTATCTCCTCCCCTTGTTGCTCAATCTGCATCGTATAGCCTCTGCCGATATCGCCACACATCTTATCTCAATTGCTAGTGTTTTCAACTTCTTGTTCTCAGGTAAATTCCCCTCAATCCGTCGACAATTTTAAAATATTGTGCTTTAATTGTTTACATGTTTTAAAATTTTGTGTTGCTGTGATAGGCAATTTTGCGAATTGTACCGAAGCATCAGCGCCATAACTTGCTCTGCTGCCCTACACGTTACACAAAAGCTTCATCTTCGGGCAATTTAATTTACCCCTGCCTCAATCGTCCTAATTTTCAGGTTTTCTCGATAATTTGCTTATCTTGTTTTATAATTCCGTATATGCTTGTTTTATGGTATATGTTTGCGGTTTATAATTGTTTTGTTATGAAGATTGTTTGATGGTTTATGGGTGTGGATTCTACTGAGTTGTGAAAATTGATGGGGTATGTAATTATTTTGATTGCTTTCATCTTTTCATTATCTGAAACGTGGCTTTATGGTGTATGTATATTGTTACTTATGGTAGTTATGTGGACTCCTGAAGATTCTAGAAAGCTTATGCAAATTATTGTTGAGTTAAGGAATGGTGGAAATACAAGTAGAATTGGTTGGAAACTCATGGAGGGTAGGTATAATTCGCAATCGACCTGTAAGAAAGGTATGAAGCAAATGCTTAATCATTATAATACGTGTAAGCATAAGTTTGCTGCTTGGAATGAGATGAACCAAATGACCGTTATTGCTTTCGACGCATATGGTTTGCCAACATATGAGGAGCTCCAAAGTGAAAGGATGCAACAATTCTTACAGGTACACTTTATATGTTGACATATTATATGCCTCATCAATTCTTTTTTCATAATATTTTTAAATATTTTTTCCTTGCAGAAACACTCTACGAATGGAGTTGGTTGTCATGTTGCCAAAAATGTGCTTCTAGATTTGGATCTTTAGGGCCCTATATTTTGAGGAAGATATGCAGCTGATGTCAATAGTGTTTTCCCAACATTAGCAAAAGCACAATCCAAATTTGGAAAAGGCAAAAGAAAGGTTGTTCAAAAAGTCGAATCCGAATAAGGTTCCGAAGATAGTGACGAAATCCAAGTTATTCCGCATATGCAGTCATTCTCGTTTGAGGCATAAGAAAGTCGGTATCCTTCAAAAACTACAAGCTCAAAAAAAAAAAAAAAAAAAGGGAAACTGACCTATGGCTCAAGTTCGAAGCAGAAAAACAGCAGTGAACTTGACAAAGCACTGAGAATTTTAGAGTTGAGCAACTCGCAAACTCATGAGGAGAAGCTGTACGAATGTGTCACAAACATGGAGAAAGTTCAATTGAGGGATAATAATTTCATAGTCATGTCAATCAAATTTCTCCTTGACAACAAACTTGATCGTATGCTTATCAAATTGAGAAATGATGAGCAAAGGTATGCATGGCTATGCAGCATGGATTGAGAAGTTGAAGGAATCAGGGATTCTTAGTTGTTATGTACTCTGTGTGATGGTGAACTCCAATAATCTGTGAACTTGATATGTAATTTGTTATCTCATTATAATAATGTAAATTTGTAGTATATAATGTGTAATATGGTGACATATGTTTCCCCTTATCATGTATTAGTTGTGTCTCATATGTTTGTGCTTGTTTTCAGAAATTATGTGTGATTTGACATAATCAATTATTTTTCTAATATTTGCGTAGGATAGATGAAGAAATTATAGAGGCTTGTAGAAGGATCGCGTTTGAAATAGTGAGAGGTGTTGAGGCAAATATAAATCGACAGCTGCTACGATCTGGAGGTGAGACTGAGGCTGAATATATGCACAGATTGATATACACACATCCAAGTTTATGCCAGGAACAATTAAGATTGACAAATCAAATGGTGATGTACTTGGTCCACATAATGTTATCTAGAGAACTATTGCAAAGGATTAATAACTAGGAATGACCTTATTTATTTTGGCAAAATGAGGTTCATATAGAGACGTGGCTGATACCTTCAAACATTCCTCATCCACGGTTCATAAGTATTTTAAACTGGTATTAGCAGCTTTGAGAAAATTATCGTTTGATATCGTAAGACCGCATACCCCACTTGAGCTAGTGCCGCAGAAGGTTGCCCAAAACAAATTATACACTCCGTATTTTGATATACGAATATGTCGCCGACAATCATATTCTTATATAGACGTATCTTGTTTCCCAAATTTGTTTCACATATTACAAATAACATACTAATATTTTTATAGGACTGCGTTGGAGCTCCAGATGGGACTCATATCGAAGCTGTATTGGGAGACGATCAGGAATTTCAGTATCGAGGCCGTAAAGGAACAAAGACGTGGAATGTATTCGCTTATTGCTCGTTCGATATGATGTTCACTTACGTACACATTGGATGGGAAGGGAGTGTTCACGACCAAACTGTTTGGAGAGACTCATTAACACAATCGAAGTATTGTTTTACACACCCACCCTCAGGTATGAAATAACTTTCAAACTTTGCGCGATGCTTAATCACATGTTTACTAATATATATTTTGTTTTTCATTTTAATAGGAAAATATTATTTGGTCGACTCTGGTTATCCAAATACACTGGGATATTAGCTCCCTACAAAAATAAAAAAGTTCGTTACCATACGCCAGCATTTAGAAATGGTCAGCCACCAACTGGAGTTTATGAAATGTTCAACTATCGACATTCATCTTTACGCACAACTATCGAAAGATCATTTAGTGTTTTGAAAAAAACTTGGAAGATACTTCGTGTCATGCCTAAGGTGCCAGATGTCCGACTAATAGATATAATGCACAACTATATTCGAATGCATCAACTAGAAATACCTATCATATCACACGAATTGGTGTAGGGTACAGCTGATTGTAACCTATTTGACGCAAGTCGAAAAGAGCAGATGAATCATGTGCGTAACATGATAGCATCTCAAATTATGCAAGCTCATCCCGAAAATGAAGTAGAATATATGGAGGAAGATGAAGACTGTTAGAATATTTTATTTCATTATTACAAAAAATGTAATCTTAAAGTCATTTGCGCTTGGATTTACGTAAAGTTATTTGTTTTTGTGTTTCCAAACAAATTACTATTCATTTTATAATTGATATTTTACTTAGATGTATTCGATATGTACTTATATTATTTAAAAAATATTTATTTATATTTATTTATATGTACTTATACTTACTTATATGTACTTAAATAAGTACTTTATAAGTTCAAAAGAACATACCGTTAGTTGCAAGTTAAAAGCTAAAACGATAGGTTTGATTAAACCTACAAAAAAAAAAATTCAAATAGATAGAAATTTAAAAAAATCATTTTCTTTTCTCCAAATTTGTTCTCCTAATAGCAAACCTTTTCTTTGAAATTTACTTTTCAAAAGTAAAAGTTGAGGACTACTGACTGCTAAAACCGCCCAATAACAATAAATAAATAAAACCGCTGACTGCAGTTTCTAGGGTTTCTGATGCAACCAGTTCACCACAATTCAATTTGCTCTTCATTTTCTCGCTTTCCCCGATCCCAATGCCGAGCCTGAGAAGATATGTTAATAATGGCAGCAGAGCAGCAATCAGCAACCGAAGATGGACCTTCCCGTTTCTCCTCACTTTACTCGTTTCAATCACTCTCGCCTTCACTTACATTCGACGCTTCTCTTCGTCTTCCACCACCGTACCCCCTCCCACCACTCCACCCACATTCTTAGAGATGGAAAATGATTACTTTGTAGAATCGGAATTACGCAGAAAATTCTTCTCATTTCAGGCGAATCGGACTTCGTCACCGCCTAGGCTGGCTTATCTGATTTCGGGGACCAAGGGTGATAGCCAAAGAATGCTGAGAACTTTGCAGGCTGTGTATCATCCCAGGAATCATTACATCCTTCATCTCGATCTGGAGGCTCCTCCCAGGGAGAGACTGGATTTGACCATGTCCGTCAAAGGGGATTCAACGTTTCGGCAGGTGGAGAATGTGAGAGTCATGGCTCAGTCCAATTTGGTCACTTACAAAGGCCCTACCATGTTCGCTACTACTCTTCAAGCCATTTCCCTTTTGCTCAAGGATGCTCCCCATTGGGACTGGTTTATCAATCTCAGTGCTTCCGATTATCCACTTGTTACGCAAGATGGTTAGTGCATCTCTTTTGTTCAAAATTTAACTCTCAGCCCCGCTGCTTCTCTGATATGTTTTTTCTTCTGCAGATTTGCTATATGTATTTTCTAACTTGTCAAGAAATCTAAATTTTATAGAGCATGCTCAAATTCGTGGCTGGAAACTGTAAGTTGAATTACTACTACAAGGCCTGTGTTATGTTTCTCTATTTTCTGAATGATGGCGCTAATTTTATATCCAATCGTAGGGGCCAGAGAGTAAGACCAATTATCGTTGATCCTGGTTTATATTTGTCAAAGAAATCTGACCTCGCTGTGACAACTCAGCGACGTTCACTTCCAACTGCTTTCAAGTTGTTTACTGGTAAGGTATTTGCTTGCATTACCTTTGTAAAAATTTTGTTGCGATTTTGAAGCACCTATTCTTGGTTCATTATCAAATTGGTCTGGGGAGTAAATCTTTAAGACTATTTTGATTGGCCTGTTTCTATATTGCTTCACTCAGTGACTTGTAATTCGCATTTAGGTCAAATGCTATGCTACGGTTGGCTTTTTGTCTCTCTCATTTGTAGGGAAAACATAGATCAAATTCTGATAGAAACGTGTCAGCGATGAAGGTCATTCTCCTTCGTTTTAATTTCATTATGAGTTATATGATGCTTGTTAGTATGTTTTATAAGAAGGAATTTTTGTTGGTTCATGACTCGTGAAAAAATCAGATGAATCTGAAAGGCCATGTCCTACATTTGTGTGTCATTTTTTGCATAGGTGTACATGAGTGATTCGCTCCACTATTTTATGATTCTGTTTCGTTTTCACAAAATTGTTTAGAATCGAAACTGTCAATGCTATCAACTTCCTGTTTATGTTATTAGTTTCTTAGTTCATGATAGTTATTTTCCAACTATATGTTAGTCTTGATGGCAGAAAAGTACTCTGTTTCGAAAAAATTACGCATTTCAACTTAGATCTTTTACAGGTTCCGCATGGGTTGTTCTGACGCGGGCCTTCCTCCAATATTGCATATGGGGTTGGGATAACATACCCAGAACAGTATTGATGTACTACACGAACTTTATCTCATCCCCAGAGGGCTACTTTCACACTGTCATTTGCAACGTGGAAGAATTCCGGACCACTGCCATAAGCCATGATCTCCACTACATTGCTTGGGACAATCCTCCAAAGCAGCACCCCATCTCCTTGACAATTAAAGATTATGACAACATGGTCAACAGCGGAGCACTTTTTGCTCGTAAATTTGCCAAGAATGACCCCGTTTTGGACAAGATTGATAAAGAACTTCTGCATCGTGAAAATCGATTTGCACCAGGGGCATGGTGTGTTGGAAGTTCAGAGGGTGGGGGTGACCCCTGCTCCCTGCTAGGTGATGATGCGGTGTTTCGACCAGGTCCTGGTGCTGAAAGATTATCTAGATTGGTTACTGGATTACTTTCTGAGGAAACACGCAGCAAGCAATGCCCTCTGCAGTGAGCTTTGGTCGTCATTTGGACTGTTTCCGATCAAATTTGCTGAAAGATAGATACTGCTACAATGAACCATAGAATCATAGATTGTCATTGGTATTTAGAGCCTGTATATATGAACTATCTGTCCATACCTGGCAGTTTTTGAGTTATAGACTGAGAATCATTATTTATAGATTGCTTCTTTTTCTTTGCAGAAGTGGGTCGAGTTTCAGCACTTCCAGCACATCTCTTTTGTAGATCATGTAATCCTCTAGGGTTAATACCTTGCAAATATCGGATTACGTTTAGATGTTTTTTGTCTGACATTAATTCAAGAAATGACCTGTTTTAAAGCGATCATGGATTAACATTGATAGTGCCACTGCCAAACATGGTATCCAACTCAAGCCGCTCATTTTCTAACACGCCAAGAACTATACAATTTACTGATCCTGGACCTCAGAAATTCTAGTAAACGACTTCCTCGGCTCCTAGGGAATGTTTCAGTTTGTTTCCATTACTTTTTATTTGTTTTTGGTAATTTGTCCTTCTACACACATGTATTAAATGCAGAAAAAACTACACTACACCAGCGACGGAGTTAGAATTTAAAACTATCCAGGCCTAATTTTTTTTGACGTTTGAAATTCAATAAAAGATCATCTTCACGCAATCTAAATATCATATATGACAGCGATTTTCGTATTATGCCACCTGAGGTTATTATACGATGATTCCAAAAAATGTCGTCTTAAATATTGCTTTTAGAGAGCATTTGACAACTACATTGTTTTGTTCAAAGTATAGACGGTGTTTATCTAAGAAAGTGTCGATTATAAAGAATACAAAAAATGGATTGTCACCGCCGTCTAATTTTTGAATACAATACGACATTTCAAGAAAAAATCACCTTATGTTCAATCAAGATGCAGTTTTTATCAGAAAATATTAGATAACACTTATAGAGAGTACCGTCTACTGTTTCAACTTAAGACAATATAGACTACAACACTATTGCAAGTGTCGTTTATTATTATATTTAAATACTTCTAACATTTTTTCTGTACTATTGAAAATGCCATTTTAATTATGATTAATTCAATTAAATCCAACCTTGGTCGAATCACTTTCGTGCAACACGAATCAAACTTGATTCGGCCAGCTCCTGCACACACGGAGACTTTGATTCGACCAACCCTGATCGAACAAAATGTTGTGCCTGCATGAATCAAGATTGATTCGGTCAACCCAGTAAGCCTGTCCCAAATCGAAGGGTATAAATAGAAAAGATGGGAAAAAACAGAAGAGCTTCTTTCGAACAGAAAACCCTAGGCCAGAGATCATCAGAGATTGGAGACTAGAAGTCAGCAGCATCGTGGAACAGTTTTTGTATTTTTCTGAACTTTATTTTTCATTATTATTAGATGGATTGTAGTAGCTAAATCCTAATTCAGTTTGGGGATTTGTATTGCAACGCATGGTTTGAGATCTGTGTTTCATAATTCGATTTGGTGTTACTTTTCTTCGTATGAATTGCATGCTCTGATTATCAAGTTAGCATAGCCTAGCGGTGCGTGATACTAGATTGACTGCCCTATTAGAGAAGCATAGCGATAGAACTAATTTGGTATTGTTACTCGAGTAATCGTTAACCTATTCGAGAACTTAGCGGTTAAGAGTAGGTAGAACATTGGAGTTGACATTACTTTCGCAAAAAGAGTAGTTTTACTAAGTTGATGCATGTTCGATCAATGATTACTAGTTGCAATGCATATCTCTGAACAGATTTTGTTCTGAATTCGATATACAACAGTCTTCTTGCAAACAATGTCAACAGTCTTTTTACAGTTTTGATTTATTAAATCCAGAGTTTTCAGACAAATAATGTCAACTTTCCTATCGATTCATGTACTAACAGTATAGCTACCATGCTTCGATATCAATTCTACTTAATACCGGTTAATTACCTCAGACCCAGTCAGCTTTTTGGTTCTTAACATAATTTCATTATAACAAGAAAGCATTACAATCAATGTCAGACATGCAAGAATGACAAATTAAGAACAGTAGAATTAAAGAACTCCATTAACATAATTGAAAGATTTTATTAAGATCGCATGAATTGTTGAGTACATGCATGAGATCCGTAGGATCCCGAAACGAGAAGGCTAATCAATTATCATGGTGATAAAACTAGAAAACATGTATAAAAGAGAATTACAGAAGAAGAAATCGAAGATATATAAGAAATCTTCTCAACGAAGCCGAGTCTCTAATCTTTAATCTTCTTGGAATCTTGAGCCGTCTTTCGTCTCTTCAAGAATTAGGTTAAATCTGGCTCAGGTCCAAAATATTTTTTCCTAGGTTCTAGATCTTTATTTATACCAAAATCAATTTCAGACTGGTTCAGTGTCAAACCGGCAGTTGGCTTGTCCAACCGCCGTTTTAGTTGGTGAACCGCGGTTGGACCATGAACCGGGCTGGCTCAGAAGGTCTCAAAAAATCAAGTTTTTGGCCGATTCCAACCTGAACCGACGGTTTGGTCCTTGAACCGATGGTTCTGTTTATGAACTGGTGGTTTGGTCTCGAACCGGGCTACTATTCACTCAGCATGCTGATTCTGACTCGCATATTTGACCATTTAAACCTTTGAATTTGGTCATGATGTAAACTAAGAAGTTGTAGCCCTTTCCGTTAGCTTTCAAAAATATATGACACGCCTCAATCGGACAATGATCATGCACTCGGAAAGCCTTTGAAGACAAATAGGTCAATCTGCCCATATTTCGTTTGTATTCGTCTGAATCTTTGTGTTTTACTTTTTTTTTGTGTGCTCCAAACGGACTAAAAAGCTTCAATTTAATATAATTTGACCTGAAATGAGAGTAGAGTGGTAAAAACACAATAAAAAGTTCGGGAGAGGAGCGAAATTCATCATCGAAAGAAGCGAATATTCAGTAAGAATTTAACTGATTAGAGGGCATCAAGAAGCACATTGTGGGCTACTTCCTTGAATTCCATATGGTGGATTCAAATACCGTAGTCAGTCAAGTTCGAGAACTGTAACTGGTCATCAATGAGATTCATGCTGAAGAGATGATTATAGAGAATTTGGCCCTCTGGTGGAAGGATTTCAAGAACTACTTTTAGCACAATCACAAGAAGATGAGTCTTGAAGACCTGGTGGTTAGTCTTTAGTAGAAAATAACCGTGTCTTAAGAAAAAGGTTTAAGACACCGCCAGAGAGCGTGAACGTGATAGAGCACGATGGAAGCTTTAAGCTGAAAGTACCCTCTAAGAAGACTGGATCCTATGGGAAAGTCTTTAAGAAGAAGAAACAACCCTAAGATTTGGGTGAATGCTTCAACTGTGATAAGGAGGGACACATTGCGGCTGATTGTAAAAGTTTCCTAAGAAAGAAGAGGGAACAATGTAGCCGAGATGGATGCAGATCCTAGTTGTGATAGTTTCTGAGCTCAACTTGTTGAATTTTAACCTCAAGGAGTGATAGTTTCTGAGCTCAACTTCTTAACTTCAATAAGAAGGCATTCTCCAGAGCTGAATGAAGTTAACACTGTACATGAGAAACTCTACCACCTTTAAAATCAAGGGGACAAAAACGATGATCCTGAAGCTGACCCAAGGCAATGAGCTAAAGCTGATACAGATTTTGTGTACCCCCACATATGGAAGAATTTAATTTATTTGACACTCTTCGATATTCATGGATTCAAGATGATATTCGAATCCCAGAAAGTTATTCTTACAAATAATGAAATGTATGTGGGTAGAGGATATATTAAAAATGGCATGTTGAAGATGAGTTTAATGGCCATCATACCAAAATATATCAATAAAGATAATTTGTTAGTTTATTTGTTTGAGTCCTCTAATTTATTTCATAAAAGATTCGGCCAAGTAAATTATAACATGTGGATGCATATGACATGCTTGCACAAAACTGTTCAAGAAGTTGTCCAGGCGCCGAAGCTGAACAACCTCGTGTGACGATCCCCTCAAATACGGAAGCGCGAAATCCGTGACTAAATCTGAAGATATGGGCTTAAAGATAATGTTGATTCTTAAAGATTACATTGGAAAGATATCAAGTAACAACGGGATCGCAACAAATATTCAACGGAGTCAACAAACAAATCTCAGAAGATAAGGATATTCAAAGGAAAATATCTCAACAAACTTCGTGCTTATCTCAACATCATAGGCTGCAACTGAGTATAAATACAAGCAACACACATCCCATGGAGGAATGCTTTTGAGGAGAAAAATAGTGAGCTGGTATTGAAAGACTACACAAGCATCGAAGATAAATCTGGAAAACATCCAAGCTTGAGCGATCAATAACATTCAGGGGGAGCCTGAGTGCACAGTGGGTGGAGACGGGAGGTCTCACATTCGGGGGAACCTGAATGCCAATTACTATTAGATGAGTAGAGGTTAGAATAGAGAGGGAGTCTGCTGTTCTGTAACGTCCTTGTACTCGATCTTGATATAGTGAATTGGTTCCCACGGGCTTAGGATAAGCCCCCCAGACGTAGGCTGATTTATAGCTGAACTGGGTAATCTGTCTTGTGCACTTTGTACGTAGGATCGATTACTATCTGTCGTCTCATCATACTACACAGCTTGTCCAATAAATTGTACTACCGACAAGTTGGACAAGTTCCTGTCATCCTGCTTCTAGCACTTTCATAACACAATAAGAAAACTAATGAATTTGGAGTATATACCAAAATCTCAAATTGATTCCAAATACAAGTGTGAATCTTGTGTTGAAAAAACATTAACTGGAAACTTCTTTCAAAGTGTTGAAAGAAAAACAAAACTAAAATTGGCACTGCGTTACTGTAGTCGACAATCCACGGTTTGCTTCAGCAACTTCTTCCAGTAAGTTGCTAACGCTTTGCTTCGGCCAAACCTGAAAAGCATATACGGATTTGTTCACCCAGTTCGGCAACGGCCTACGTCTGGGGAGGACTACTCTCGGTCCTCAAGACTTCACTATCACAGTTAGAGTACAATGGTTACCAACAACTCAGTCACCGCTAGTCTAACCACTACTCCTAACCTAGCCGAAGTCTCTGCTCAATCTATCAACATAGACTAGCCTACACTATCAACACACTCTATTAATAAAGAACTAAATACCTGATCTCACAGACTCAGCCTATCCTAATACAATGTGTTACAACGGATATTACAACAACTTCTTCCGCCAAGTTGCTAACACTTCTGTCGACGACTTCTCCAAGCTCTCCCTGCTGAGTAGTCGAACGCTCTGCACTGCTCCCCCTTAATCAATGACCTTCCGTCACTACCAACAAGCACGCTGGGACAGTCAGCGCAAGCTGCACTTCGCGACTGTCAATCATTTGGTCTGTCTGCAAGGCTTCGCTCCAGTAGACTTCCTCGAATCAATATAGTAATCAGGTTACTCTAGTCCAGGTTACTCCTTAGCTCTAACACTCTCTGCTCGCGTACTCTGCTCTCTGTTTAGTGTGTATGTTTTCTTCAATTGATCGATAGATGTTTTGCTTCGGTCTCTGCCTCTGCATATGTAGCTTTCACACCTCAGCCGGTTTGTCCCCAAAGGATAATTCTATCTTTCACGGATAATCCCACCTTCCGAATCTTCCCCTGAATTCCTCGAAGGTTGTTGGGATTCGGTTTCCTAAACTGTAATTTAGAAACCTTATCTTGTTGGCCTTCATTCGTGTCGCTGCTGAAGATTCCCTAATCATCTAGGCCGTCCACTGCCTGTTGCCACGATTGCAGCAATCTCCTGGACAACCTCCGAGCTCCTCCAGAATGATCTGCTACAAAGATATTCTCTTTAGCTTGAATCTTCAGGGAATGCTGTGGCCTCTTCTAGTTCTTGTATTGATCCCTTCTGCTCATCTGCACCATCTTCAGTCGTCAAGGATGCTATAACTTCTTCTACCTCTTTTGTTTTGTCAGTCTTTATTTGTAACATACCAGCTCCTGGTACCAGAGTTTGTTGTAGCCTCTTCTTCTGCTCGGGAGCTTCCGCTTTATCATAGATGTCATATCCGTAACAGGAACCTCTTGAATTAATCCAGACCGATCTATTTATTTGAAATTCATGCCTAAAGAGGTGGTAATAAATATTTTTTGACTTTAATAAATGGTAATACAACATATTATTATGTATGTTTACTTAAAAGTAAAGATGATGCAATTAATAAGTTTGAAATCTACAAACTAGAAATTGAGAATCAACTCAATAGAAAGATAACGAGGTTGAGAAGTGACCGTGAAGGTGATTTAGTAGAACCGTTTGTGGCATTTTTCGCACAAAATGGAATTATTCACGAAGTCACTCAATCATACTCACCTCGATCGAACAGTGCTACCGAGCGAAAGAATTGCACTATGAAAGAAATGATAAATGCGATGTTGTTAAGCTCTGGATTACCCCACGGAATATGGGTGCTCCATCTTATAAGCTTATTACTTTCTAAATAAGTAGGAGGAAAAGTCTCCTTATGAGCTATTCAAGGGAATGAAGATTTCCTATCAATACTTGCCAAAAAGTGTATGAAAGGTGGAGACAACGGTAATCCGACCCTATTTTGCTAGCCAAAATTGAGGGTGGAGTACACCTCGAATTTAATTGTATTAATCATAATTAAATATAAGCCAACATTCAAGTTAAATTGAATGAAATATTAATGCTCAAAGAGTAGTCTAAAATATTAGAAATGTGAGTCCATAAAGAACAGAACACTCAATCTTGTGGAATAAAATGAAAACAATGTGCAAGTATCTCACATTGCTTGGAAAGTAGATAGAATGCAAGTTTATATAAAACTCATTCTAGCTCCTGGCAATATGTTAGCCAATGAGGTTCATGAGCCGATTCAGGTTCGAAACGAGAGTCTAATAGGTGCCCCCGTGACGTACGGGATGCAAACGGTGGACCGATTTAGTCGCATATGAATAGATTCCTTTTGCATTTTTTGAACATAATAGTGGAGTCAATGCCTCAACATTCATTGGAAGTGACTCTTGAACTGCAGGCAACGCCTGAGTTTTTGGGCTTAAGTGAAGCATGCCTAAGTGATCATTAATTATATTTAACAGCAGTTAAAAGTCTTAAGCATCGCCTGATCGTGATATGAGGCTACGCCTAAAACGATGCATTGCCTGGCAAGTGTTGAGGCGATGCTTGAGTGAATTAAATGGGTTTTAAGAACCATTAACAAGCACAAAGGCGACGACTGACACCAAGTGAGGTAACACCTGAGTGAGGCGTCGCATGGCTATAAGGGATGGGACGCCTGGGGCGTTACTACTCATTTCAACACAACAACTTTATCAGTCCTCCCCCGAAGTTTCAAAGCCGGAATTTTTGAGTTTTTTCTCAATCTTTGAGTTTTTTCTAGTCTTAATATCCTAAGAATTGATTGACCAAGAATCCCAGCACTAAAGAGAGACCAATAACCTTTTAAGAAGATCGTCTAATGAGCCTCGACTCCTTATTCTGAATTTTGTCTATTTTGTCAAATTTATTTAATTTCAATTACTTAATTCCTTAATTATTGGCACTCAAATTGTTGCCTATTTTCGCACAACATAATTGAGGGATACAAAAGGACGGAAATGGCATCTTGCATACAGCTCTGTAACGAGTTAATTAGTGTCGCTATATCAGCCTCGAGTCGGGCTGTAAGAACTTCAAGAACTATCTTAAGCACAGGCGCAAGGAGATGAGTCTTGAAGAGCTGGTTGTTCATTTTCGGATCGAGGAAGACAGCCGATACTCTAATTGAAGGTTTAAAACCCAGTCAGAGAGAGCTAAAGTGGTGGAGCATAGTGGAAGCTCAAAGTTGAAGGGACCCTCCAAGAAGAGTAGGCCCAAGGGGAAACCTTCAATAAGAAGCAACAACCCATGTTCTTGGGTAAATGCTTTAACTGTGGCAAGGAAAGTTAAAGGGCTACTGACTGCAAAAAGCCCTAAAAGAAGAAGAGGGAAGCCAACGCAACCGAGATGGATGGAGACTTCCTCGTGGTTGTAGTCTCTAAGCTCAACCTGGTGGATTCAAATCCTAACGAGTGGTGGCTCGATACTGGAGCAAACAGTCATATCTGCTCAAGCTAGAATGCAATCTCCAAGCTAGAGCTAGCTACAGCTTGAGAAAAGCTTTACATGGATAACGCTGCCACCTACAAAATCAAGGGAAAAGGATGGTGGTCTTGAAGCTGACCTCGAGAAAGGAGTTAAAGCTTATAGAGGTTTCATATGTTCTCGACATACGGAAGAATTTGATTTCAGGGACATTTCTGGATAGCATGGATTTAGGATGGTATTGGAGTCCCAAAAGGAAATTCTTACTAAGAATGAAATGTATATGAGTAGATGGTATGTTAAAAATGACATGTGGAAGATTAATGTAATGGCCATCATACCCAAGATTATCAATAAAGATATTCTTTTGATTATTTGATATTGGAGTATATAGCCAAGTCTCAAATAGATTCCAAATACAAGTGTGAATCTGATGTTGAAGCAAAATTAAAGAAAACCTCCTTTCAAAGTGTTGAAAGAAAAATAGAACCCCTTAAATTAATCCACAATTATCTGTGTGATTTAAAATTTATTCCAACAAAAATTTATTCCAACGAGAGTAGTGAATAAGTATTTTCTGACTTTCATATATGATAGTGAAAAATATTACTATGTGTGTTTGCTTAAAAGCAAAGATGAAGGAGTTAAAAAGTTTGTAGTGTACAAACTAGAAGTTAAGAATCAATTCAGCAGAAAGATAAAGAGGTTGAGAAGTGACCATGGAGATAAACACATAGAACCGTGATGATGCAGTATGGCAGTGTTTGACAAAACCAGCACAAGTGAACAAGCTGCTGCTACAGTCAAAGTTCAGCACAAGTGAACGAGCTAGTGAACAAGGAGTAGCTATAGCAGGAAGAAGCTTTAGCAGGAGCTTGTTCAGAAGAGCTGTAGCGTCTGTCCGTGCAGCAGCAATCTGTGCTTTGGAATGAAGGCGTGACAGTTCATCTAAGAGCGTCAGGAGAGTTTCTAAGTTGCTGTAGAGAATGTTCCAGAGTGGAGATTCCTAGCTGAAGTAGGAGTTTTGGTTTGAATCTCAAATCAAATCTAATCTCCTAGAAATTAGGAGATATTGATGCTGCAAGGAGAACTGCTGTAATCTGATAATGAAGCAGTGGACGCACATATATAAGAGAGACCCTTCAGAGCGATGAAGGGTGATTGCAGAAGAGAGTGTGAACAAGTACACACACACAGAATTCTGAGAGAGTATTTTTGGTGTGCGAGGAAATCTTTGATCTTCACCGAGAGCAGAGCGTGAGCGCAGAGCTGAGGTGACAGAAGCAGAGGGCGATCAGGACTTGCAGAGTCTGATCCAAGCTTGATCGGGAAGCCAATTCAGAGCAGTGGTGCTTGTTGGTTGATCAAGGAAGGCCGCGGAGGAATTGTCGAGTGGAGGGACTTGGGAAATCCATCGAAGGCAAGCTCTTGCTAGTGACAGGAGGTCACTGAGTGAGGAGGAGTATTCCAGAGTGTGTAGCGCTCGTGGAATCGTTCGAACGGCTCAGCGGAAGGCCTTGGAGCGACGCGGACAATTTGTGCATTAGCTGTGTGCTACAGCAGATGCTATAGCAACCCTGCAGAACTTGAGTATTGTTTAGAATAGGCTGAGTTTGAGGAGACAGTAGCTATTCTAGATAGATATCAGTAGAGGGTGTGCAGACACAAGTCAGACCCTGTTCTGATTGTGTGCGAGGATCCACCTAAGGTTGAGTAGCATAGGTTGCGTGGGTTGTAACCGTGGGTACTTGGAAACCTTGAGAATAGTGGATTGAGGACTGAGAAGAGTCCTCCCCAGACGTAGGCAATTTGGCTGAACTGGGTGAACAACTTGTGTCCTTGATCTTTCCTGCTGAAGCAGTTTACTGGTGAACAAGAGTGTGCTGTAGCAACTGCTTGTTCACAAATCAGTTTATTAGAGGCGCTGCGAATTTTCAAACCGTTTGGTGCCTTTTGTGCCCAACACGGAATTATTCACGAAGTTACTCCATCATATATGCCCCAATCTAATGGCATTACCGAACAAAAGAATCGCACTCTGAAAGTGCTTATGAATGTGATGTTGTCAAGCTCTGGGTTACCCCGAGAAATGTGGGGGAAGCCATCTTATCAATGAATTTTCTTTTCAATAAGGTACCTTGTAAGCAGGAGGAAAAGTCTCATTGTGAGTTATTTAAGGTGTCTAAGCCTTCCTATAAATACTTACGAGTGTGGGGTGCCTAGTAAAAGTAATGGCCCCTAGTCCTAAAAGAATGAGGATGGGACCCAAAACCATTGATTGTGTATTCATTGGTTATGCGCATAATGGTAATGTGTATAAATTCCTTGTCTATGAATTGAAAACCCAGATATACACAAGAATTTCGTAATGGAATCAAAGAATGCATTTTCTTATAAGTCTAAGGAATACAATTCTGGTTCATTTCATCAAATACTTAAGCAATTAATTTAATAACTCGAGGAAGAATCTGAAAGGAGATAGAAGCGGAAGAGCTTAGACGAAGTAAGTGAGCTAGGATAAAGAAATCATTTGACCCTTATTTCTTAACCTACATCCTAGAAACTGAACTTCTAACGTATAAAGAGGTTATCAGTTCAACAAAGGGTTCCTAATAGAAAGAAGCCATAAGAAGTGAAATAGACTTCATCATGGAAAATCATACTTGAGAGTTCGTTGGCATTCCTCCTGAAAGTAAACCACTTAATTGGTTCCAAAACGGTCTTCACAAGGAAGATAAAAATGGATGAGTCTATAGACAAGTATAAGGCAAGACTTGACGTCAAAGGGTATAGACAAAAGGAAGGTCTAGACTACTTCGATACATATTCTCCTGTGACTAGTATAACATCTAATAGGATGATAATTGTCATTGCAACCAAGCGTAGTTTGGAAATTCATCTAATGGATATGAAATGGCCTTTCTCAATGAAAATCTTGAAGAATAAATCTATTTGGACCAACCTGAGGGTTGTATAGTGTCGGGTTAAGAAAGAAAAGTGTATGAACTTATAAATCTCTTTATGACCTAAAAATAAGCGCCAAAGCAGTAACGTGAAAAATTTGACAATGTGATGATGTCAAATGGCTTCAAAATCAACGAGTGTGACAAATGTGTGTACATTAAGAATATTGAACACGGACTCGTGATTTTGTGTTTATATATTAATCACATGCTCACCGTGGGAAGCAATGATTGCATGATTAAGTCTACAAAGTCTTTATGGAACTAAGTTCGATATGAAAGATTTGGGACTAGCCGATGTAACTTTGGGTATCAAAACTACACGAATGATTGAAGTTGTCTTAAGTGAGTCACACTACGTTGATAAAATCTTTGACAAGTTTAGAAAGATGGTTTTGGTATATTTAAAACTCTATTTGACATAAGTCGACACTTGTCTAAGAACAAGGGGAAAATCATCTCCCAAGAAAGTTCGATGAACAATTATTTGGTGTAAGAAGAAAGCTTGCTGAGTTATTCTATCCTGAGCAGCGGTTAAGAATCTCAGACCGAAGGGAGACCAATAACGCTTTAAGGAGATTGTCAACCAGTCTCGACTCCTTGCTCTGGTTTTGTTAATCGCACACATATTGTTGCAATTTTCAGCAACAAATATTGATAGGATCGTGATTAGTTCAAAAACTAGTTATAGGAACTGTTAGGGACCTAAACTTAGTTGGCAGGTACGTGTACCTCAGAGTATCAATGCACAGCGAAAATTCGTTTACAGATTATTTTATTAATCTATAGACTGTACAAATACTTACACTATTCGTACACAAGTAATAGTATCGCTAACTATCACAAAATCAAGTCACCTAAGCCTGATGATCCCGGATCACCAATCGTGACTTCCAGAGACAAGTCCCTCCAATGATTCCCCGAATCGTCCACTCGTCTCCAACACTCCAAAGGTCAGCTCTTGATGCACGGATGTCTTACTCAAGCTTCTGCTCACCTTCCTTCTCTGAACTGTCTCAGTCCGTTCACTCGTGTGTCTCTCTTTCACCGGATTTAAAGACTAGCACTTAATCCGTGCATTTACTCCATGCAATTATTGCGAGGCTAGCACTTAATCCATGCATTTAATCCGTTCAATTATTGCGCGCAATTACTGCCCGTATTTACTCCGTGCAATAACTGTCGAGCGCATGGACCTTCGACATCCTCCGAAGTTCTCGTCCCGCTGCCAACACAGGTTCTTGTCCCTCGCGTCCCACTGCCAACACAGGTTCTTGTCCCTCGCCTGACTCTCTGACTTAGAGTCTTTCTGACCATCCTGGTACAGGTTCCTACACACTCAACTTAAAGTGTTAGTCGAGTGTTGTCATCATCAAAACCACATGGGGTACATGACCCTCAGGGTCCAACAATTTCCCCCTTTTTGATGATGACAAACCCTCACGAGATAAAACAAGATAATCAACCAACAATCCTCAGTCCTAGTTATCTAATTAGTCATCTATCCACTGAATCATAAATGGGAACAATTCCCCCTAAGCCCAAGCAGGGACTTGTAAGCAGTATCAAGAACAGATATCTGACATGATTCCCCCTGGATAGATATCCCACTAACTAATATCAATCATAAAATTATCTAAATTTTATATTCGTACATTGATTTGAAATATAAATTTTCATTATTATGAATGATAGTTTGGGAATCAAAATGTACTTTTTTCTAACAAATTTAAAAAAAGTTTGGAGTTTGTTTTATTGTTTGCAATTTCTTCCGAAAAACCGGATTGAGTGACAAAGTTGTACCAAAATACTCTTGATGGTAGAAATGGATTACTTACCGTCACAATTTTGTTGGATGGTTTTCGATTAAAAAGATGTTTGTGACAATTTCTTTAACTAAAATAAATTATGAGAACAAAATCTAAGCAGCAAATGTGTACTTATGAGATTAAATGAAATTTATTTTAAAATATACTTAATTAATGCCCTCTTGATTGACCATCGGAAACAAAGGACTCAAAAACAGTAAAACACAAAAAGATATAGTTTTATTTATGTTTTTATAAAACATCACAATTTTGTAACAAAAAACTATATGACTTTGAAAATAAGAATTAAAACTACATCGTTTCCAGCTTGCTTATGTTTGCCTTTATTGTTTTCAATTTAATTCTCCATCATTGCGGCATACTCAAAAATATTCATTATCGAAAAATTTATATTTACAATAAGAAATATTTGAACACCAAATAAGGATTCAAAATAATTTAAAAATAGGATTCAAAATAATTTAAACTGTGTCCAGAGCTTGGTTTACTGGTAAAAATAACGTCAAACATCCAACACCATTAGAATTCGATTCATAATTGGGCTTAAGAGTAGAATAGTTAAAAGAATCAAATTAATGTACACAAATTTATAAATTTACAAAATTTAATTGCATCTCTCTTCAATATTAAATATGATATTAAAAATAGCATGATATTGATGTAGTTTTGCTTGAAGAATTTTTTTTAAAAAAAATTAACGTCGTGATATAAACTCAGAACACAAAACGACTTCAATAATAATTAATTTTATGTCGCTATGCCTGCACGGGACGTCATTACTCAGTCCCGAATTAGATTATATTATTACCAAATCAATTAGGTTAATCAACTTATCAATTATATTTATGTTTAAAAATTAAATGACTATGTCAGAGAAAAATACCAAAATCAAATTGAAAATAACAAGTAAGCAAAAAATCAATGTCAAACAAATTCTATTATAACAACTTATTAAAATAGATAATATTATAAAGAAAGTAATGTGTTTGAAAATTATAATTATATTGTTAAGGGTTCAATCAAATAATTAATGTATTAATTAAATTCTGACGATAATACACCGTCTTTTAAATTAATAATTTTTTAATTACAATAAATAAATAAATATTTAGTTTAATCGGTATAAGGGCAGTCAATAGCTGTTGCCTGCAGTTCATTCCCGGCTGTTGGTTGTTCTGTCCAGTGTTAGTAGTTGCTGTTGCGATGACGTCATCATCACCGTCGACGTCGCCGTCGCCGATGAAGTTGATCGAGAGAGCTCATGAGATGTACAGAGACGGAAAGCACGAAGAAGCTTTAGGATTTTACACGGAAGCCCTTTCGATGGCCGTCAACAAATCACAGAAGATCGCGCTCCATAGTAATCGAGCTGCTTGTTTTCTTAAGCTTCACGATTTCAAATTGGTACTCGTCGCATCACCTCCCTTACTGCCTGCTGCTCCTTCCTTAGCTTTCACTATTTCATTTTTGATAGATGGTGTTTGAAATGAATATCTTCATCATATGGAACGATTGATGAATTCAGGAATGCTATGTCATTGGCTATATAGATTCAGGAATCATGAAACCGTATTAGAATCCAGTGATGTGTATCAAATGGTTGTTTTACAATTTTCAGCCTTTACCTTCCAGTTTTGTGCATTGGTGAATTTCAGATGGAGACAGTTAGTTTGGTATGGTGATCAATTTTGCTGGATGTATTCTTCTGACGTTCCTATCTTTAAATGTGTACTGTATAGGCAGCAGAAGAATGTACTTCTGTTCTTGAGCTAGATCACAAACACACTGGCGCTTTGATGTTACGAACTCAAACTCTAGTCACGCTAAAAGAATACCAGTCAGCTCTTTTTGATGTTAACAGGCTAATCGACTTGCATCCATCATCAGAAGTGTACCAGAATCTACAAGCCCGCTTGAAGACTCAACTAGTAATTCGTCTTCTACATGCCTTACAAATGCATGATTTTATTTCTTGTGTTTATCCTTGGCCAGGAGCAGCCATTTCACTAGGAATCATGTCAGCTGAGCCTATCTAAATTTCATTTTAGCCCTTTTAGTTCGTACAAATAATATATTTGATCCCGTTGCGTTTCCACCAGAATCTCACTTCACATGCAATCTTAATTCCTTTTTTATGCAGTTATCGAACCCCTAGAGGAACAAAAAATCTATTCCCTGACTATGTTTTTTAATTTGAGGCACTAATTAAAATATATATTCTATTATGTTTGTGAGGAAGATAGAATCATTGCATTATTATGGAGCATGCTCAACACTTGGGATTGTTGAAAATGTGCAGAATATAGTGAGTAGTTTCTTCTTTTGAATATTTGACAGAACTGAACTGAAAGTCTGGCTCCATCCGCGCCCTTGGTTTTTTATTGCTTATTATTTGACTGAAAAGCATCTAAGAATGATTTTCTTTTGCTGTAAATTGTAATGGCACCAAGAGCTGCAGCTGCAAAGTCCTCTTATTTTATAAGATGCACATGCACGGCTCATTTACAAAAATGTTTTATGCCTCAATTTTTGTTTTTGGGTTTTTGCAGAAATCAATCAGCATTATCATAAATTCAACAACCGCATATTGCTTTATTGGTTGACTGAAATTTTAAGTGCTAATCGATGCTTTACCGTCCTAGGGAGTAAAAAATTTCTGACTTTTCTTCTTAATTTTGTTTGCGATCAAGGACAGTCACTTGCTCCAATACCAGAATCTGAACCTGAGGTTGACGAAGATGATATCAACAAAGACGAGCCACAAATCACAAAGAAATGTCCATCTGTAGACATGGGAGAAAAAACTTATACAAGGATGGGAAGTGAGCACCCAATTCAGCCTAGTAATACCCACCATGATGGGAAAGGAATTTTGACAGAAAGAGAGGGGAACAAAGAATGTATTGATCACCAATTCAAAGAATGTCATACCGTACCAGAACCAAAAGAGCACTCCAAATTGGATTACTCGAGATGGGATCATATCGAAATTGATTCTAGTGATGATGAAGATTCTCAGCCACAATATCAGTTTCGTGTCAAAACAGTCAACATTCGACATGTGAAATGAGTTACTCTGAGCAGCTTCCTCCTCCCGTATTATTGTACTCTTGGACATAAAAGACACTGTACATATGTGGTTAAAGTTCATGTTAACTGCAAACATTATTATCTTCTGTAGCATATATTTTATGAGTGTTTTAAGTTATGATACACTGAAATAGAGCCTGATCCTTTGAGCATGTAGGTATGAGATGAAGAACAGAAAGGATTACCAATAAACTCAGCCAGTCATAGCAAGGCTGATTGTACAAACATTGCCATGCTGATTCCTGATTGGACTAAGAGTTACTTCCAAACCATTCTGGAGTCAGTTTGAGATGCAATATGTTGTCATCGTGACAATTTTCGTACCCAGTCTCTGAATGATCCCCTGCTGCTGCTGTTCTGACCCTCAAAAAATCAAGTGTAGTTTTTTGGCCTTCTCCTATACTCACCTCCCCTTCAATCATCTCTGCAGAGTTCATGCTAATAGAAGGAATACACAGAAAACCCTTTGAGTCAAATTGGGGCAATCGAGTTGTTGCTTAATTTGGCTCCCATCTCTGCAGCCTTCTGAAGCAATGCTGTTGCAGATGTGTTACTTGAACCTGAGTTCACCATCAAGGTGTAGTTATTTTTCATCACACTGGGAAGAACCACGTAATAATTTGGTTCCAAGTTAGCAGACATCATAATCCCAGCCGAGTGACAAGCATATGAATTTTGTGTATTTTTATTGATTTGAGGATGAATTCTTTGCGGGCAATGAGGTAGAGAACAGCTCATGAACTTGATTATGTAGCATTATTCCTCCGGTGGCAGCCAAGTTCTGATTCATTTTCTAGTTTTCATCTGTCAGTGCATCACAAAGCTGTCCTTTCTGCACCAAAAATATAAAAGAAGCAAACTTACAAGTATGTGTTTTTAGGCCGAGCATTTGTTGCTGGAAGATGGAAAATATGACATACAAGTCTTTGAAGTGTTACCTGCCATATCTTTGCATGAGCTTTCCAACCTGATTGAACCACATACCGGTTAGTACATTTGTCACACTTCCACTTTTTTTCACAATGTTTTCAGCAGAAGTGCTTCTTGATACCAGTCAAGTCCCCCAATGCGCGAGCTGGTCATGGTGTGAGCAGTTGGCCTCCTGGCAGATGTACACCCTCTTCTTGACTTGTGTGCTTGGCCTTTGATTAAGCTTCCATGGCAAATTATGCCCTCTCCTGTGAAGTTGAAGATTCTGGTCCCTCGGAAATCCTTTGTGGCACACATCACATAAGTATCTGTTCGTACCCATCAATGTCCTCGGCGACATTGCTACCACTTCTGCTTCTGGGTCTGAATCATAAACCAGACCAGAAGTTCAAAGAATTATTAAGCCATAAAATGCAGCCTTAAATAAACATGCTACTAAAAAGCCACTAAATAAGTAAGTTTACTTGCCCGGATTCCCTGGGAGATTTTTTTTCTTCTTTGAAGCAGTTGGGAATGCGAAAGAAGCTTCAGTAACATTCTCCTTCCCCATTCTCAAATCCATTCAAGTAATTAGACATTTTTCAATATAAGCATTTTTGTCCAAGGCGGGATTTTCGTAGCAGAAAAGCAGAAGAATGAGAATCTGGGAAATAATTGTTCTAAATAGAGAATCATAGTGTTGGACCCTGAGGGTCATGTACCCCATGTGGTTTTGATGATGACAACACTCGGCTAACACTTTCAGTTGAGTGTGTAGGAACTTGTACCAGGGTGGTCAGAGAGACTCTAAGTCAGAGAGTCACGCGAGGAACAAGAACCTCAGAGAGTCACGCGAAGGACACGAACCTGTGCTGGCAGCAGGATGAGCACTTCAGAGGAAGTTGAAGGTCCATGGACTCGACAGTTATTCCGCAGAGTAATTGACAGTAATTGCACGCACTAATTGACCGGAGTAAAAGCATGGATTAAGTGCTTGGCACGCAATAATTGCATGGAGTAAATGCATGGTTTAAGTGCTAGTCTTTAAGTTTGGAAAGAGACACAAGTGCACACAACGGTTGGACACACACGAACTAACAGAGATAGTTCAGAGAAGGAGGGGCAGCGCAGAAGCTTGAGTAAGACATCCGTGCATCAAGAGCTGACCTTCGGAGTGTTGGAGACGAGTGGACGATTCGGGGAATCGTTGGAGGGACTTGTCTCTGGAAGTCACGATTGTTGATCCGGGATCATCAGGCTTAGGTGACTTGTTTTTGTGATAGTTAGATATACTATTACTTGTGTACGAATAGTGTAAGTATTTGTACAGTCTATAGATTAATAAAATTATCTTTAGACGAATTCCGCTGTGCATTGATACTTTGAGGTACACGTACCTGCCAACTGAGTTTATGTCCCTAACAGTTCCTATAACTAGTTTTTGAACTAATCACGATCCTATCAATTGGTATCAGAGCCTCTGGTTCTAGATTTTGATTAGCATTGCAGGTATATGGGTTATTCGTTTGCAACCCCTCCAAAGTTGAAGGCAGGCGAATATGACTCTTGGGCTATCAGATTTGAGGAACATGTCCTCTCGCTGGATGGTGAGGTCTGGCAGATCATTGAACAGGGTAAACAACTCATCATGGATGATATAGACAAAACCAAAGAGAAAGGACGAGCTCGGTACACTACCGCGGACTTTAAAAAGCTGCAAAAGAATGCTCAGCCCATGAAGGTACTTCATTCAGCACTGGAACCAGGAGATCTTGCCAAGATCCTGATCTACACAGACCCGTCAGAGGTCTGGAATGCTCTCAGGAGGATCTATGATGGTTCTGCAGACGTTAAGAGGAACAGGATCCTCATTGCATAGATGAAGTACAACAGCCTTCGTCAAGCTAAGGGCGAATCTATACATGGCTACCATTCAAGGTTTCAAGGGTGTTTGTCAATCCTTTCAAGACTGGGAAAGGAGTATGAGCAATGGGAAGTTACTCATCATTTCCTACAAGGACTCGATCCAGAATGGATGACATCTCAAGGACGCTGGCTGCCCTTGCTGAGACAAAGAGAATCACGTTGGAAGAGCTGGTCTCCAAACTGGAAAGCAGTATGCTCATTGAAAAATGCAAGCTCGAGGGACGTGAACCTCAGAAAGAAGCCAAGCAGATTGCACTGGTTACTGAGAAAGGGAAGTCCCCGAAGTCCAAAGGGAAAGAACCTGAGTCGGAAGGAAAAACAGGAGACCAATCTGAGTTGGTACTCCTGACTAAGGCACTGAAGGTCGCGAACCTGAGATTCAATCCGAAGGGTTCACCTTCAAAGCGCACTGCAAAGAAACTGATGAGTGCTTTTATTGTGGCAAAAAGGGTCATTTTGCCAAAGATTGTTGGAAGAAACAGAAGGACAAGTCCAACAAGGAAAAATCAACTGATGAAAAATCAAAAGATAAGAGGGCAATGATCGCTGCATGGGGTGACTCGGAAGATGACAGTGACTCGGAGAGTCAGTGCAGGAACAAGTCCTCACGAAGGAACTTGTGTCTCATGGCCAAGGGGGAGTCATCTACATCAGAGGTAAAACATTCCTCTGAGTCTTCAGATTTTAAATCACGTGCTGATGTATTGCTTATCATTCAAGGTCTTTGTGATAAATATGATGAGTTAACTGATATTATTGCTGAAAAAGATGTTCAAATTGATGAGAAGTCTGCCAAGATTCGGCAACTTCAGAGGGAACTTGCTGGGAAACAAAAGGGTGTTTCCAGATTGCAGGTACTTGAACCCGGTGTTAAAGCGAAGGCAATTGTTCACAGAATAAAGAAGTCCAAACCAGGTCTGGATTATGGTGATGTTACCATCGCAAGGAGAGCTCAGAAAGCTGGAGAGCCTAGGAGTACTCCACGGGTAAAGGTGGATCTCGGAGATGAGGCTAAGACATATGGTAAGGGTTACCATATTTGGACAAAGTTCACTCAGGGACAGAGACCAGCCGGCATAAATTTCAGCAAACAAAAGAAAAAGATCTCTGATAAGGTGAATTTCAGAAGGAAGAAGATCTGTTTCCACTGTGGGAAGGAGGGACACTTTTGGGCAAAGTGTTCTGCGAGGCAAACCTTCAAAGACAAGGTTCAGAGACCTGGTGGTTCCATGCAAGGAACAAGTACCCGGAGAGATCCTACTGTCAAATCAAACACTAATCCTTCAAAACTCATTAACTGTGTTGACTCTAGTTCTGATAGGAAACCCAAAAAAGCTAAGCCAATTTGGGTTCCTAAGAACTGATTTTTTATGTGCAGGTGGGGAGAGGAACAGGTCCCTGGTATGTAGACAGCGGGTGCTCAAGTCACATGACTGGAAGGATGGACCATTTCTCCTCTCTGTAGCAGTATTCCGGAGGTTCCATTACTTTTGGAAATAGAAGTAAATGAGAGATCTTCGGAATAGGTATGGTGAGTTTGAATGAAAAGGTTAGTATGATGGTGTGAACTTTGTTCGCAATTTAAAGTTTGATTTACTCAGTGTATTTCAACTTTGTCAAGGAGGAAACAACAAGGTTGTTTTCACCACTAATGGGTGCTATGTGAAGTCTCTGAGTACAGGTAAGATTCTTCTCAAGGGCACGGTTGAAAATGGAGTATACAAGACCGATCCGGAATGGGATCCGGATGAGTACCTCTGCCTGTCATCTAGGATAGATGATTCCAGCTTGTGGCACAGGCGTCTGGGCCATGTTAATTTGAAGTTAATGAGAAAGCTCCAGAGACTGGAACTTGTCCGTGGTTTACCAGAGGTGGGACATGTACCCGATCAGGTATGTGTTGCTTGTACCAGGGGTAAGCAGACTAGAACCTCATTTCAGCCAAAGAAGGTCGTGAGTACCAGTAGACCTTTGGAGTTGGTGCATATGGACTTATGCGGGCCAATGAGGACTCAGACCATTGTAGGGAACAAGTATGTGTTCGTACTGGTTGATGATTATTCCAGGTTCACGTGGACAATTTTTCTATCTTCTAAGACTCAGGTATTTGAGGCGTTCGAAGCTTGGGCCAAGGCAGTTGAGACGTCCCTCGGTCAGAAACTCAAGAGTATCAGATCAGATCATGGTACTGAGTTTGACAACGCACAGTTCGTCAACTGGTGTGCTAGGCAAGGTGTTCAACACAACTTTTCAGCGCCGAGGACTCCA
This sequence comes from Umbilicus rupestris, assembly GCA_963678935.1. Lineage (NCBI taxonomy): Eukaryota > Viridiplantae > Streptophyta > Magnoliopsida > Saxifragales > Crassulaceae > Umbilicus > Umbilicus rupestris. Next base: position 7,004,007 of record OY787629.1, on the reverse strand, counting down.
CAGCAGAATGGGGTAGTTGAGCGGATGAACAGGACCCTGGAAGATATGACCAGGACCATGTTGCTGGAAAGTGGCTTACCAAAGAGGTTTTGGGGAGAAGCAATGAACACAGCGTGTTATGTGCTGAACAGAGCCTACTTAAGGCCGCTTCTGAATAAAACTCTGTATGAGTTGTTGAAGGTACGCAAACCTAACATATCTCACTTGAGAGTATTTGGGTGCAGGTGCTTCATTCACAACAATGGGAAAGATCAACTAGGGAAGTTAGATCCGAGGAGCGATGAAGGAGTGTTCGTAGGGTATTCAGCACATAGTAAGGCCTACAAGGTGTACAACAAGAAGACTAGGACAGTCGAGGAAAGTGTACACGTGGTCTTTGACGAGAGTGTCATGCCAGGGAATCCAGCAGAGGTTCAGCAACCTGTGGAGGTTCGTATCAGACAGGAACCTGCAGACGAAATCTTTGTGTTAGCACGGCCAGATGCATACAACACAGAAGGTATTTCAACACAAGGAGGTGTTGATGTTCCAGCACAAGAGGATGCTGATGGGGATCAGGAGGAAGCTGATCAGGGTCCAGATGTTGCTGATGATCCAGCCGAGGTACAGGTACCGGATGAACAGCATGAGGATCAGAGTCAGGAACTTGAACCAGATCAAGTATCAGAGGGTGATAACAATGGTGTGGAAACCATAGGATATGTGATTCCACTGAGAAGAAGTACTCGGGTTAGTCAACCTAATTCTAGACTTCAAGATTTTCAGTGTTATTCTGCATTTCAGGGGGAACAAGTTCAGACTGCGTTCGTGTCCCTGATGGAACCCAAGACAGTCCAGGATGCACTCAAGGATCCCGACTGGGTTCAGGCGATGCATGAGGAGCTGCATCAGTTCGAGAGGAACAAGGTGTGAAGACTTGTACCTAGACCGGAAAACAGGAAGGTGATAGGTACTCGTTGGGTCTTCAGGAATAAGCGAGATGAGAAGGGAGCTATTGTTCGGAACAAGGCTCGGTTGGTAGTACAGGGGTACAATCAACAGGAAGGCATCGATTACGATGAGACCTTCGCACCGGTAGCAAGATTGGAGGCTATCAAGTTGCTCATTGCTTACTCTGTCCAGCATGGATTCAAGCTCCATCAGATGGACGTGAAGACGGCGTTCCTGAACGGAAACCTCAAGGAGGAGGTGTATGTGAAGCAGACTCCAGGGTTCGAAGACCCAGAGCATCCAGACCAGGTATATGTCCTTGACAAGGCGCTTTATGGATTAAAGCAGGCACCTATAGCATGGTACGAGAGGTTATCAGACTTTCTCATAGCTCATGGATATGAGCGAGGAGCCGTGGATAAGATGTTGTTTCTTCTAAGGACGAAGAAGCATCTCTTGGTGGTGCAGGTCTATGTAGATGACATAGTCTTCGGGTCGACCAGTGAGGAATTGGTCAAGAAATTCACCCAGCTCATGGAGAGTGAGTTTGAGATGAGCATGGTTGGAGAACTCACTTATTTCTTGGGGCTTCAGATCCAGCAGGAGTCAAATGGGACTCGGATACATCAGGAGAAGTACCTGACCGAGGTAGTCAAGAAGTATGGACTTGATCAGTCAAAGCCCTCGACTACTCCGAGTTCTACTAGTGTCTCTTTGACCAGGGACGAGAACTCGCCTAGGACAGATCCAACACTTTACAGCGGGATGATAGGTTCACTTTTATACCTAACTGCAAGTCGTCCCGATATAATGTTTAGTGTTTGTGTTTATGCCAGGTACCAAGCAGATCCAAGGGAATCACACGTGAAGGCTGTAAAGAGGATTCTGAGGTACCTGAAGGGAACCAAGAAACTGGTTCTGTGGTATCCGAGGTACAAGTCCCTGACACTGGAAGGATACAACGACGCGGATTATGCCGGTGATCGAGCTGACAGAAAGTCCACATCTGGCATGGCTCAGTACTTTGGGTCTTGTCTAGTCTCATGGGGGTCCAAGAAACAAAATTCAGTAGCTTTGTCCACAATGGAGGCCGAGTATGTTGCGGCAGGTTCATGTTGTGCGCAACTCCTCTGGTTGAGGAACCAGCTAAGTGATTTCAACCTTTTCTTTGATCAAATACCTATTTATTGTGATAATACAAGTGCCATCTGTGTTGCTAAAAATCCAGTACACCATAGTAGGATGAAGCACATCGAAATTAGACATCACTTTCTTAGGGATTGTGTAGAAAAGGGACTTGTTTCTATGGAGACCTGCAGAACTGAGGAACAAGTGGCGGACATTTTCACTAAGCCTCTGAGCAGGGAGCCTTTCGAGAAGTTCAGGATGGCGCTTGGCATGATATCTACTCAGTGAGGTACTTCTAACTTAACCTTCAATGATTGGTTAGAATAGGGTAGAGTAGTTATGCATATTAGCCTGAGGTATGTGATCCTGTCAACATGTGATAGATTGATTGCATGTCTCACTTCTTGATTAAATGTGAAAGTGTCATGTTTGTGCTCGAAATATCTAGTTTCCAGCCTATGTACCTTCCGGATCCTGAACCTCATAAACCGCATGAAGGAAGTGTACTAAGCCACCTTAGCCATATACCCATTTGAGACTCGAAAAACACTCGAGGTACATCTTGTGTGATTTAAATGAGTGATTTCAGTTGTGATGTTGTTACATTATATAACCTTTTCGGTTAAGCCGACCCATCACAACGCCCCTTGAGGAGTCTATGAAAAGGTATGGGTATGGCATTCACTTGTTCAGGTCAAAGATCAGATCCAGGTACTTGAGTGAACACTGAGGTATGTGTACCAGTCAGATACCTGTCCAGATGCAATGGGGACGCAAAGGATATTGCGGACCAGCCGACGGTCAAGGGACCGACCGTCGAAGGCACCCAGGATGCGAGATGCTAGTGGTTGCAGGAGGTTCAGGAACGAACCAGGAGGTTGATGTTGCTGAGGTATTCAGCAGTCCGTCCGATGAGGTGGAGGTTGAGAACCTAGATGGTTCGGAGAAGGAACCTAATCCTGAAGGAAGCACCAAGGGAGTGGATGCTTCAGATGCCCTCATTCAAAGAGCTTTGGAGGAGCTAGAAGAGATGAGGACTAAGGCAACACCTCAGACCATGATGGGAGAATCCGAGAAGGATGTCGCCTCGGAGGACAGTGAGGAGGTCAAGATCCTCGAGACCACTGTTCAGTCAAAGAGGAGGGCGGCGAAAGTCAAGCCCACTGCAAAATGAGTCCAGCCTTTAAAAAGATGGGTTCGGGACCCTGTAAAGTTAGATGGTGGACTGTTCAAATGAGGGAAATGAAGCTGAGGTTCAGGAACCTCATGATGAAGAAAAGGTTTGTGTGGAGCAAAGACTTCAGAAGATCGAGAATGGGATCTTGTAATTGAAGGAAGGAATGGCAGGGCTAAACTCAGAGTTTGGTGCTGTGAAAAAAGCAGTCGTTAAGGCGGTGACAGAGATTGTCAGGGTTGGGAACTTAGTGTCCGGGTCAGGTTCACGAACCTGAATCAGAGAATGCCAATACTCCTTGCCCTCAAAGATTTATCCATTTCTTGATTCCCACCGCGTTAATCCTTTGTTTTTTATCTCTGAACTTTGATGAGCACTCGTGACTTTTTGCATTTAATTTTGAAGTTTGATTTGATTTCAATTTTAATTGCATGTGTTGACTAACTCTATTGATGGCTAATATGTTTTAACTGTCTAACCCTTATTTGATGATGCCAAAAGGGGGAAGAGTTAGTGGGGTACCTATCCAGGGGGAATCATGTCAGGTATCTGTTCTTGATACTGCTTAGAAGTCCCTTCTTGGGCTTAGGGGGAATTGTTCCCATTTATGATTCAGTGGATAGATGACTAGGACTGAGGACTGTCACGATTGATTATCTTGTTTTCTCTCGTGAGGGTTTGTCATCATCAAAAAGGGGGAAACTGTTGGACCCTGAGGGTCATGTACCCCATGTGGTTTTGTTGATGACAACACTCGGCTAACACTTTCAGTTGAGTGTGTAGAAACTTGTACCAGGGTGGTCAGAGAGACTCTAAGTCAGAGAGTCACGCGAGGAACAAGAACCTCAGAGAGTCACGCGAGGGACACGAACCTGTGCTGGCAGCAGGATGAGCACTTCGGAGGAAGTTGAAGGTCCATGGATTCGACAGTTATTGCGCAGAGTAATTGACAGTAATTGCACGCACTAATTGACCGGGGTAAAAGCATGGATTAAGTGCTTGGCACGCAATAATTGCATGGAGTAAATGCATGGTTCAAGTGCTAGTCTTTAAGTTTGGAAAGAGACACAAGTGCACACAACGGTTGGACACACACGAACTAACGGAGATAGTTCAGAGAAGGAGGGGCAGCGCAGAAGCTTGAGTAAGACATCCGTGCATCAAGAGCTGACCTTCGGAGTGTTGGAGACGAGTGGACGATTCGAGGAATCGTTGGAGGGACTTGTCTCTGGAAGTCACGATTGTTGATCCGGGATCATCAGGCTTAGGTGACTTGTTTTTGTGATAGTTAGATATACTATTACTTGTGTACGAATAGTGTAAGTATTTGTACAGTCTATAGATTAATAAAATAATCTTTAGACGAATTCCGCTGTGCATTGATACTCTTAGGTACACGTACCTGCCAACTGAGTTTATGTCCCTAACAGTTCCTATAACTAGTTTTTGAACTAATCACGATCCTATCACATAGTATCATGTTCTTGTCCTGCTTGCAGGAATCAGCAAGCCATGTTTCTAAACTTCACACTGAATTGGCTCCAAAAAAAAAAATTATGAAAAAATTTGGCTGACTGCAATTACTACATTTATTTTTGTGAGCTGATTAGAGTCTTATGCACAAGAAACAAATGACTAGTACGAAACGAAAAGGATTACCCTCGAACAAACATCTTATTCTATTGACAAGTTGTTTATATATCTTAGCTCAAAAGTCTCAATCCAAGGCAGTAATAAGAGATGGAACTTAGGTACTGAAAGGGGTATGATAACCTGAAGATAAACAAGACGCTCAAGTTCACGTCAGCAGCAAACACGAAAGAGGCCCCATTTTACAAAATGAAAAGTAGCCGGGTATGAAGTATAATCAACCAGACACATTCGCCTTCAAACCAAGATAAATGATTATTATCATATACTATTCATTTTGCCCAACGTATGTGTTATTTATGTTGGATAAATTGGTGTATTAAGTCCAAAGAAAATGTCATATTTAAAATTATCATCGAGTGTGTTTTATATCTCAATATGAAAGTATTTAATTTGATTTAAATTCCTATTAATGAAAGGAACAAAATCAATTATTTACATGTCCAAATTGAAACCAAAATGAATGAAATAAAAAGTTCAAAATTATAGAGAGCATTTAAATTTCATACAGGTCAAGTGAAAAACCTTTTTTGTTTTCCTTAGAATATAAGAAAGCTTATCTTGATTATGACATTGTCATAATATTTGTGAACTGTTAGTTTTCCAATAGCATGGAAAATTTAATTAGCTAGTCTTGGTAATGGCTATGCATTAATGAGAGACCTATTCATTTTTTAAGAATATTAAAAATTGATTTTGCTCTTCTGAAAAATGAAGGGACTTCATTGTGAGATCAATAATTTCCTTGGAACATTCATTTTGGGTGTCTTGAAGAAACATTATGGCTCCCACAGTGCCATAATGATGGACTGTCACATCCTCCCCTATAAAAGGAGGTGCAAATGAGAGCTTGAAAACACACAAATCACACAACAACATCTCTCATTTCCTCCCTTGATAGACGGCGAATTTTCCTTTGATTTCTACATACTCTTTTGAGTATTTCTTTGGTGATAGTTGCTAGTACAAGTTTGGTTCGCCTTAGTATTACCTTGCGGTGCAAAGAGGTATACTCTGAAGTTGTTGTATCTTGGGAAGCTCTTGTCTTTTCCTAGCACTCAGTAGAACGACAATCTAAGGATATAGTCAAACGAGCCTCAACTCATTCTGCTTTGCTTGTGATTTTATTATCGTTCTTACTTTGAGTAATTTGTATTATATCGATTTGATTATGTTGAATCAAATTAAATTGATTTAAAAATCAATGTAATAAATAGATAAGATAAATGATTTAGTTACTTCATTTGTTTTATATTGAATTGATGTAACATTTTATTCGATATGACAATCATGATACATGTCTAAGTTTTCCTTCATTAGAAACACTTCATTAGATATAATATAATTCTAGTCACAAAATTTTATCTATATGTTCCATCACTCATAGAATAAAATTCATTCTATTCCAACAATTTAGGGGAAAAGTATAAAATAAATTTATAAAAGCCATTATGTAGACCGATCAGACTTAACTTGCCCATTTATTATCGTATTGGCGCTCCGATACATCAACGTCTAAATTTGAGCTCTTCAATTCAATCTTTTGTTTCAAGCCAAACCTTCAGTTTCCCTTTCACTTGCACAGACCTTAGTCTCAATGAAATCGGCAAATGCGCCATTGAACACCCCAGCATGATGTCTGGCTATGATACCAATTCCCATTCTCATGAATTGTCAAAGTTCATCTTAATTTTACATGTGTCTGTTGCCTGCCATTTTCCAGAGTCCTCCTTGAGAAAATGGACTTTCTATTCACAAGCTTTCTGCAATAACAAAAACCAACACGTCTCAATCCTGCTTATCATGCCACAATCTGTTCATTTAAATCCATATCTTCCATACGTCAAACATCAACGTTCTCAAATTCTCTAACATAAATTCAACAACCAATCAACTCGCCCATAATATTCAACATAACTGGATTCAAATGGATAAATGACTTTATCCACCAACAATCTTTAAACAAGAGCAATGCATTTTGTTATAACCCGCATAAATTGTATTTATTACCCAATTATTTTCATAAAAATAATACCTTTTTCTCAATTTCTTACTTTTGATATCGCGTCAAATTAAAATATTATAGTCAATCGCCACCAGAAACTTACTCCAACAGAACTTCAACAAAACAAAAGTGAGAAGGGGATTGTGTGTGTTGGAGTATGTCCACTCCATGTTTTTGATGAGACAAACACCCAACTAATAATACTATTTGAATGTACAGGGAACGATTCTTGGAACGGACATTGCAATACGGAAGCAGGAGCTGATAGAATCTTTGAGATTACGATCTCTATCTAGATTTTCGGAGCAAAATAAGGATCAAGATTGAGAAGATCCGATCAAAGATGGTCAAGATTGTTATGGGATAATTCTTGATAATCTTAGAGATTCAATTTCAAATTTGGAAGGTGGATCTGGGATTTGTTGCCCAACAAATCTAAGGGTTTTTCCAAGGAGAACTAGATAAAAGAAAAGGCAGAGCTTTCGACCTAGGCAGCGAATTGGAAAAGGTCATCGACATCCATCAGCGTAACAGCTAAGGCTCGGAAGACTACACCGCCAAGAAGTTGGGAGAGGAGAAGTTCGCTACTCCGGAGAGAACTAAAGACGGCTCTGGCTGTGTCAAAAGGGAAGTGCTACTTGTGGTGTGGCTGCCTCTTGGAGAATACCCAGCAAACAGTGAACTGGAGTGTCTGGTTGCTTGTGGTATACATCAAGTGTAACCGATCAAACACCTAAATACAAGAGTATTTCGAAACCTTTTTAGCTTGCTAGAAGGTAGTGGTTTTTCTCTCAGGTATCTTTTAAGGTAGCGGAGTTTTCACTATAAATTGCTGAGCAAGTCCATTACTTTCTGCATAATTTACTTTTCGCTGCTTTATTACCTCGCAAGGAACAAAACCCTTTTGTTACTTGCTACGGAACACTAACCACGATCCAACAATGTGCAATAGTAAGATGAAGAAACAAAGCAAGGAAGAAATATTTTACTATTAATGATGAGTATCATTTCAATTTCTTATGGTTAGTCTTTATCTTGTTGCTCTATATTGCAATACTTTGTATGAGATGAATAAAAGAAAAATATTAAAATTATCAGAAAAGGAGGAATTGAGGTTCGTTGAACCATCTCCTTAAACTATTATTGGCCCCCTTCGATGTTGGGATTCTTGGTCAACCGCTTCCCATAATATAATGACTATTGAATAACTCTACATCGTACCGAATAACTTGCTCGGGCAAACTAACTTTGTCTTCCCTATCACCACGACAAGAAAACCTCAAAGAGATGGAAACTCGAAATTAGCCGGCTAAGGACTTCAGGGGAGGACAGCTGAAGAGTGTACTTTTTTTTTTTAGAGAGAAAGATTCTTTTTTTATAGCCTTTGAATAGTAATTCCCCAAGTGTTGCCTCCCTTCTAGGCCGGGTGACCGCGACGCCTCATTTGGTGTCAGGCGTCGTCTTAATGCTCATTATTGTACTTAAAAAGTCTTTAAACAATCAAACATCGCCTCAACATTGAGCCTCAGGCAACAACTCAATCTTAAATGTTATTAAATGTATTAATGTCACTCATGGGTCAACTCGACATTTAGTCTCAAACGACGCCTCAACCTAAATTGTAATTTGTTAAGGATTGTGGAATCCTTGACAAAACAACTATTAGTTGATCTGGCGAGTTGCTACAACAATCTGTGAAGCAAGTAGATGCAGCAACCTGAAGACTTCCGGCGAACGGCCAAAGATTTATAACCGGAGCATGTTTCCGAAATTGTTTAAGGAAACAGCTGCAGCAATAAAATTGCTAACAACCTTCAAAGATTGTGGAGAAGATCTGGTTCCTAAATTATAGGAAAGAGGTTGGTACAATCAAATTTCAATAACTTACTAAGATCTTGGAATAGATCAGGATCGTAAAAAAAGATTTAGAAAGTGTTATAAATCGATCAAATTCTAGCGAGGCTAGGATTTCCATAATCTACATGGGCTGCCAACATATAAGGGTAGCGTCACACACAGACATCACACACACTCACACAGATGAACAACAAGCAAGAACGATAAGCTAAGAGAGAAGAGCTAGAGTGTTGTCACTAATGAGAGAAATCATGACTGCCAGAGTCTGATCGAAGCTTGACCATCGAAGTTCAACTGAAGCGGAGGCTCGTTGAATATCAAGTACAAACCTTTGAAGAATCGCCACGGGCGAGCTGTTTACTGATCGGTTGGATTCTCGACCGATTCTCGCTTGTGTTTATTGGTTGTTTTCATTCATTTTTGGAATATTATGACCATTATGCACTCTCTCCTTCTTGTTTCAGGGCCAATCTGCGCAGGCGCCATGGGGAGTAAAGTTAGAGGCAACTGCATGCAAAAGAGTCGAGGAATATGTCAAATTGCCCAAGCCCGTATTAACCGTATCTCCCGTATCTATACGTTCGGCACGGTCGATACGACCGTGTCGAATCTTCGATTTCCCAGCTGAGGTCGTATCGACCGTAGGGAGTGGATATGATCGTATCGGTCGTATCGACCGTATTGATACGACCGATACGGACAGCTCAGCTTATTTTCATAGAATTTGAAGGGAACCAGAAGAGAAAAGGAAAGCAGATTGGATCGGACGCGAGAGACGAGCTGGGAGGCGAAAAAAGGGTACGAACCAGAGAAGAAAAGGAGGAAGAAAAGAGGTGTTTCGATCCTTGATTACTCAAGTGCATGGTTGTAATCTATTGTTTTCATTAGAGAATTGGATTTGTAACTCGTTCTTTATCTATGAAAGCAATGAAATCATTTTCCATGTATTGTGAGTAATCTCCCTAATTCCAAGGTTTGATGAATCTTGTCTAGTGTGTTTGAAGTATTGTGATGATATTCTAAACGAAAGTTTAGGTGGATGATTGATGGATTACGCTCAAGTATGTCAAGTTATGCATGCTAGATGTTTGAAAGAATGCCAGCATGAATTCCGTTTTAACTTAAGTACGTTATTGAGAGATACATACTTAGGAAGGACGAGAGTAAAATCGGCTTTGCTCTTATTGACATACGAAAGTAGCGTAAAGAGATAAGTTACAGGTTAGGTATGCTTAATCCGAATTCTTTTATTGATCATCATAACGACGGTTTGTGATTAGTGGAGGAAGTTAGAGCGAATCAATATATTGAGAGATTGAGATTCGACTTCCGTAATAGATTGATAATCGAAATTGAGCGAAAGCTAGTTTAGAAGATTGATCTATTCATAACCTCTATAGTCTTCAATCATCCATTCATCTTTGTCACTTTATTTGAAAACACTAGGCAAGTGAAATCAACCTTGGAATCTTCTCGAAATTTGGCAATTTAACCTTAGCTTGCTTGTCTTAATCCAAATCATTACAGAAAATTAATTCACAGATCGAGTTAGCTAAACAAAAAATTAGATTTTGCGTAGTGCATAAGCTTAGTTTACTCCTTGGACGACCCGAAATACTTCGGTTTATAAATTATTTTTGACCTGCATTGGAACTTCATATTCACTGAATTTGGAGTACAAAAATACTACACGTCAAAATGGCGCCGTTGCCGGGGAGTAACGAGTTAGCTTGTCATTATATTAAATTTATCGAATTGTTTAGACTACTCATTTTAAATTTCAGTACTTTTATTTTCCCTATCCCACTTGTGCTTTCACGGTTGTTTTTGTTTGTGATACATTTCAGGGTTCTCTATTATTTGGATGCAAACCCGGTCTAAGAGCGGAATCAACAAGAAAAAGAATCCAGATTTGAGTCACTCAACTCCTCTTGCAGCAACCAGTAGCAAGAGTAAATCAAAGAAAGCCGTCACGCCTAGGGAGAATAAGACACCAGAAATGGAACCACAAAGGAACAATGCAAATGATCCTCCTCAAGAAGAACTTATTCAAAGGATGCCGGACTTACCTGATCAAGGTCGATATCAGCGACGAGAGGTAAAGGGAGAGCTAAGAGCCATGAGGGATTACACATTCCCAACCATGACCACATTGCAATCACCAATCACATACCCAGCAGTGACCGCCAACAATGATGACATCAAACCGGCGCTGCTGGCCTTGGCTTCCAACTCGCCTTTCTCGGGACTTCCGAATGAAAACCCAAGCGCCCACTTGAATTCATTTCTTCAGCTGCTGAATGCATTCAGGATCAATGGAGTTTCTAGAGATGCAGTTTGTCTCAGAGTTTTCTCCTTCTCACTAGCGGAAAAAGCTAAGGAATGGTTGTGGAGCCACAATCCCGGAACTTTCAGTACTTGGGATGACTTGGCACAGGCTTTCTTGACTCAGTATTTTCCGCCTGGGAAAACAGCGCAATACAGAACCAACACCAGCAACTTTGGGCAAAAGCAAGGTGAGACATTGTATGAAGCTTGGGAACGCTTCAAGGGTCTGTTGAGAGCTTGCCCACATCATGGTCTGCCCAAGTGGCTTGTCATTCAATCATTTTATAATGGGTTGGATTATGATGTGCGAGCTACTGTGGATCAAGGAGCTGGAGGATCTCTTATGGATCACACACCGGAGAACGGTGAAAGAATTATTGAGAAGATGTCCAGCAACGCTCACAGATGGACAAGTGAGAGATCCAACCCTCGGAAACACTCCAACACTCAGTCAACCTATGTTGTGGACATAAATGATGCTATTGGAGCATTGTCAAAGAAGTTTGATGCCTTGATCACTACTATAGGTAATTTTAATGCAAATCAGGTCGGTAGTTCTTCGTCAGCAGGAGGGTGTGAGATTTGCACATCACTAGACTATGATTCAACCTATTGTCCGCTCACAATCCCCTAGAAGATGGAATCAACAACGAGGATGTTAACTTCATGGGTAGACAAAATGTAGGTGCTTATGGATCAAGTGCAATCCAAGAACCTAACTTCTCCTAGCAATCGAAACCATCCGAACTTCTCCTACAAAACCCAAGAACCTACCCCTCCTGGATTTCAACCTAGATAGTACCAAAGCAACCAGAGATTTCAAACAAATCAAGGAAGTCAAAATTTTTCTCGGAAAAATCAGCAGGGGCAAGGGAACTATAGTATAAGCCAAGGACCAGTGCAATACGAACAATTATCAAAACCAACCTCCTCAAGGGCACCAAGCACAAGCAGCGCCTCAGGCTTCTTCGAGTAGCTCTAATCCCACCATGGAGGCCATCCTTGCTCAACTTGTAGCGGGTCAAGAGAAGTTGAATGCAAGAATCGATGAGCTTGCTATTCACAACAAACATTTGGAAACACAAATTGCACAACAGGCAGCCTCTTCGTCAAGATCACATGGTAAGCTCCCTTCAAAGCCAGACATGGGTAATAATGAATCCTGTAGCGCCATCACTACAGGAAGTGGTATAGTGATAGACCCCGCTAACGCTAGAACGCGTGCCTTCAAGCCAAGGGTGGTCTTGGATGAGAAATCAGAGAAGGAGAAGGATGTAGCTGAAGAACCTGATGTAGAAGAGGTTGAACTCACACCGGTTGAGAGAGATGTAGCTGTCGAGGTATCGGTATATAAGCCTAAAGTGCCATTTCCACAGCGGCTAGCTAAGAGCAACAAGAAAGCTCACTTCAAGAGGTTCTCGGACATGCTAACAAAGCTTCAGGTAACACTGCACTTCACGGAGGTAATCTCTCAAGTCCCTACTTACGCAAAGTTTTTAAAAGATATCATTTCTCAAAAACGTAGGATTGATGTGCATGAAACTGCTGTATTGAATGAGATATTGTAGTGCCGTAGTTCAAAATGCATTACCTAAGAAGTTAGGAGATCCGGGTAGTTTTGCCATCCCTATCAATATTGGTAATGTTATCATCGAGCGTGCACTGTGTGATCTAGGAGCTAGCATTTCTCTTATGCCTTATTCACTTTGCAAAAAGCTAGATCTTGGTGAACTTACTCCTACATCTATTTGTTTGAGATTGGCGGATCGCTCTTCAAGATTTCCTAAAGGAGTTCTTGAAGACGTTCCCATTAGAGTAGGGAATTTCTACATTCCTGTTGACTTTACTGTTTTAGAGATGGAGGAGGATAAGGAAGTACCGATCATTTTAGGTAGACCATTTCTAGCTACCGCTGGAGCCGTGATTGATGTTAGACATGGCTCACTTGTGTTGCATATTGGTGAAGAAGAGATTGCATTTAGTCTAGAAAAGTCATGCAAGACACCAAGCTCATCATTTGATTGCAATCGTATTAGCTCATGTGATTTGATATATCATTGTGTTTTATCTTCATCTAACCTTCTGAGTTTTGAGGATACTAATGAGCATAGCATGAGGGCTATTGATTTGGGAGAAGGCAGCACGGAAGAGGATAAGGGGAGCAAGATCTCGAAGATGGTCCAAGAAGGTAAGGAGTCTTGCAAGGTAGAGCTCAAAGCTCTACCGGCAAGCCTAAGGTATGAATTCCTTAATGAAAATTCAGCGTATCCGGTGATTGTGAATTCTGCTTTGAATGGGGATGAGACTTCTAGGTTGTTGCATGTTCTTAGGAAGTATAAGAAGGCTTTGGGATATTCAATTGATGATCTTACCGGTATAAGTCCTAGTATTTGCATGCATAGGATTCAGTTAGAAGATGAGGCTAGGTCATCCAAGGAACATCAACGTAGGTTGAATCCCAACATGAGTGAGGTAGTGAAGAAGAAGATTATGAAATTGTTGGATGCTGGCATTATCTTTTCTATTCCTAATTCAAACTGGGTTAGCCCAATCCATGTTGTCCCGAAGAAGGGAGGATTTACTGTTGTGGCTAATGAACGGAATGAATTGATACCTACACGAACCGTAACTGGTTGGCATATGTGTATCGATACCGTAAGTTGAATAAGGCCACAAAGAAAGATCACTTCCCTCTTCCGTTTATTGATCAAATGCTAGAGAGGTTAGCCAATCATAGCTTCTTCTTTTATCTTGATGGATACAGTGGGTTTTTCCAGATACCCATTCACCCACAAGATCAGGAGAAGACGACGTTTACTTGTCCTTATGGGACTTTCCCTTATAGGCGAATGCCATTTGGCCTTTGTAACGCCCCTGCAACTTTCCAAAGATGCATGATGGCAATCTTTTCTGATCTTATAGAAATGGAGAAGTCTTTATGGATGACTTCTCGGTTTACGGGTCTTCTTTTGATCATTGCCTTCTTAACCTTTCTCATGTTCTTGAGAGATGTATTGAGACTGATTTAGTGCTTAATTAGGAAAAATGTCATTTTATGGTGCAAGAGGGTATAGTCTTGGGACATCTAGTTTCCAACCGAGGGATAGAAGTAGATCCAGCTAAGATAAAGGTCATAGCCAAACTTCCACCTCCTAGGGATGTTAAGGGGATTAGGAGTTTTCTGGGTCATGCTAGGTTTTATAGGCGTTTCATTAGGGACTATTCCAAGATAGCTAGACCCCTCATTAATCTCTTATGCCATGATGTTGATTTCCATTTTGATGATGCTTTTTTTAAAGCCTACATTAGGCTTAAAGATGCCTTGACCTTCGCTCCTATTATTCAGCCTCCCAATTGGGAACTCCTGTTTGAACTTATGTGTGATGCAAGTGAATATGCAGTAGGTGCCGTGTTAGGTCAACGAGTTGATAAGAAGCTACACGCTATTTACTATGCTAGTAAAGTCCTTGACCAAATCCAGGCCAACTACACCACCACTGAAAAAGAGATGCTTGCCATCGTGTTTGCCTTTGAAAAATTCTGACAATACCTTGTAGGATCGCATACCATAGGCTATACCGATCATGCCGCCATCAAGTACCTCATAGCTAAGAAAAATTCTAAGCCTAGATTGATTAGGTGGGTACTCCTACTCCAAGATTTTGATATTCTCATTAAGGATAAGAAAGGGGTAGAGAACCTAGTAGCTGATCATCTCTCTAGGTTAGAAGAAGATACCCAAGCTAGGGTGGCAGCAACTCCCATAGATGATTCATTCATAGGAGAGAGCTTAATGGGAGTGGAGCTGCAAGCAGCTCCTTGGTATGCAGATTATGTGAATTATTTAGTTTGTGGTCTACTTCCTACTGATCTTAATCATCACAGGAAGAAGAGGTTTCTGCATGATGTGAAAAAGTATTATTGGGACGAGCCTTACCTTTATAAGCTTTGTGCAGATGGAATTTAAAGGACTTGTGTGGCTGAGGAGGACATGATGAGCATTCTTGCTCAATGTCATGATTCTCCCTATGGTGGGCATGGTAGTGGAAACAAGACTGCATCGCGAGTTCTCCAATGTGGATTCTATTGGCCCTCGCTATTCAAAGATGTCTACGAGTACGCCAAGAGATGTGATAGTTGCCAAAGGAGTGGTAATATTTCTAAGCGCAATGAGATGCCCCAACATCCTATTCAAGAGGTAGAAATTTTTTATGTTTGGGGGATAGATTTTATGGGTCCCTTTCCCACCTCCTTTGGAAACTCATATATCCTAGTAGCTGTAGACTATGTGTCTAAGTGGGTAGAAGCTGTAGCCTCTCCTACTTGTGATGCTAAAGTTGTTACGAAGCTATTTAGGAAGATCATTTCCCTAGATTTGGCGTACCACGTACGGTTATTAGTGATGGAGGGTCTCATTTTAAGGAGAAGAATTTTGAGGCTTTGCTAAAGAAGTATGATGTTTACCATAAGATTGCCACCCCTTATCACCCACAGACAAGCGGGCAAGTGGAGGTTTCGAATAGGGAAATTAAGATCATTCTCGAGAAGACAGTCAGTCGGTCTAGAAAAGATTGGGCTTCTAAGCTAGATGATGCACTTTGGGCATACCATACTGCATTTAAAACCCCTATTGGGACGTCTCCATATCGATTGATTTATGGAAAAGCATGTCATCTTCCTGTTGAGTTGCAGCATAAGACTTTTTGGGCAATTACACGATTGAACTTTGATTTACGTGCTGCAGGAGAGAAGCGGTTGTTACAATTGAATGAATTGGACGAGAGTCACTTGGATGCTTATGACAACGCGCTCCTCTACAAGGAAAGAACCAAGAGGTGGCATGATAGGAAGCTGGTGAGGAAGAGCTTCAAACAAGGAGACCGAGTCCTTTTGTTCAATTCAAGATTGAGACTCTTTCCCGGTAAGTTAAGGACTAGGTGATCGGGACCTTTTCATGTTCAGAATGTATTTGATGATGGGCATGTGGAGCTCTTAAATTCTGAAAGGGAGTTGTTTAAGGTTAATGGGCATCGGATTAAATTGTATCATGGGCTAGAGAAAGAGGTAGGCTATGTGAGCTACCACTTGGATTGATCCTGCGCGCCCTTAGCTACGTCTCGCCAAGACTTTAAACTAGGCCTTTTCGGGAAGTAACCCGCTCTGTGAGTTCCTCTTGTTTCTTGCTTTTGTTTTTCTTCTTCTTTTAGTTGCGTTAGGAGTCATGTGCTAGGCTTGCATCTTGGTCTTCTTATTTTATTTCTGTGTTTGGGGTTTAGTTCTTCTCGATATCGTCTTGGTTCGCCTGGGTCATACGGCCCGTTTTGGCCGTCAAGACGTGTCGGTCGTATTGATACGGTCGATACGGTCCGGAAAATCTCCACGGGGGTCGTATCGACCGTAGTGTGTGGTTAATGTCGTATCGGTCGATCTAGTCGTACCGACCGTATCGATACCGTCAGTCGACTGTATTTTGACCTAAATCGCGATTTCAGATTTTGAAATCGCGATTTCCACAAATTCCCCAAACCTTCTCCACCCTCGCTCGACCACCGTTCCGCACCAGCCTCCGACCACAACCCCAGCGACCTTCACTGCGCCGGGCTTGTTCGCCGCACCAGCCTCCACCGTTCCGCACCAGTCGGACCACAACCCCCGCGACCTTCTCCGCGACACCAGCCGCGCTCGCCCGTTTCGCGCCAGCTCGACCATTAGTGCCCAGTTCTCCGTCACTCGACCGCCGTGCTCCAACCCTAGCGCCGCTATAACTCCGTACTCAGCCCTCTTCAACCAAACGCCGCAACAGCTCTATTAACTCTCCACAGGGCAGCAGCTTCGCACACTCAACCTCTTCCCTCAGCCTTCAACCGCATAGTTTCTCAGCTCCTCGACCAAAATGCCGCCCACAAAACAGCCCACAGCCGGCAGGAAGAAGAATGTTGTCCGCCGCCCAGGTCTGCCCCCTCCATTCCCTAAGACATACAAGTTCATCAATCCAAGGTCCGAGGAGCGGCTTCAGCGCATCCTCGACGGGAAGAAGGAAATTGTGCCCACCTCCATGCCCGACATAACGACAATGCACAGGTTCTCCATCTTTGACTCAGTTAATAGCCGGCTGCAGCAGTTCGGTCTTGGGGTGCTTGTAGGGGCTAAATGGCCGACTCATAAAAACATGGTCCATGAGTTTATCGCTTCCTTTGAAGCTGTGATCGAAGGGCAGAAGGTGACTGCCTGGAAATTTCAATTGGGGAATGAATAGCACCAGCTATTCAGAGAGGAAACCCATGACATCCTAGAATTTCCTTTGGAGGGCATTATTCCTGTGGTTAGTGATATTGAGCGGACAGAATTCTGGCGGAAGTTATCCGGGCAAGACGCGGTGTTCACTCCTAGCCCACCCTCCACGTGCATTAGAGACGCGGAATGGAAATATATGCATCGTATCATTGCGACATCACTCAATCCGCGTGTTGAAGGGGAGAGGAAAGTGTCTCAACAGGATTTGGACCTCCTCATCGCACTTGATAAGGGCGTGGAGTTTGACGTTATATCATACTTGACCTTCCGCTTTGAAGAATTCCAAAACAACGATCAGAGATACGTTCTTGGTGGTGGCGGCTTCATTACTGCGCTCGTCGAAGCTTTTCGCTATGAACTTCCACCCGCCGCCCCGGGCATGTTCCCAGTTTTGGACCTTTCCGCTCTTAGCAAATGCGGATGGTGTTACCTAATGGTATATGGTATCATAGGACAGATGGCCCTTCTGCAGCGGCTGGTCGTGCTTCGAAGCGCTGACACGAGACTGCGCCTCCACCATCAGCGGCGTAAGAGGATGCTCAGCCCACACATCAAGCTCCAGACTACAGTCCCCAGCTGGACTATCTTATGCGCTCTCAGGAGTGGACGACCAGGGCTATCACCGCTTTACTTCAAGCCGGAGGAATTCATGATTTTCCACCACCTCCTGCTACTCCCGGATAAGAGACTTTTGAGCCGCAGGATCCTATGCGATGGACCGGCCCGGGTGATGATGATGCATGACCTTCCCAGCGCGGCGCTGAGTGACTACCATTGGGTGCCATGCTATATTGACTTGACTGCTTTTGGTGGTTATTTTTGGCTATGTTGGTTGTGGACATTTACTTGTTGCTGTTTTGTGTCCTTATGGAATTCTGAACTGTTTAAATCTCATCGTGAGGGCTGTTTCATTGTCCTAGATATATATGTTTCATATCTCATTTTGGCGATGAATTTGATGAACTTGATTATGCTATATTTGTCCACCTCTATTCCCATTTTCAGGTCATCACGGTGGCAGCAATATGTTGACTCTAGCACGAAATGGCCATGCTCACTAGGGGAGTTCCTATGCACTCTTCTCATTTTTAATTTTTAGCTTAGGGACTAAGCTTTATTTTAAGTGTGGAGTGGCTGGTGCATATTAATTGAGTGTTTCATTGATTAACTTGCTTGAATATGCATTGAGTGCTTGGTGCCAAAATATTCATTGATTCCATACTATGCATATTGTTATAAGAGTGTTTGACCTCTTTTAAGCTTGGGATCAACGTGCTTGAGTTTCACATACCGCATCTAGCCTGTTTCATTTTGCTGATTTAGAGCCTAGGGCCGAGTAAGTTCTCATGATTGCGCCTTCTTGTGAGTCATTATTATTGCTATCCGTTGCCTATCTCGCATTCTACGAATTTTTCATTGCTTGCTTTGGACCTTGGTATAGCTTGCATTTTTTAAAACCATTACATAATGCATAAATCTTGGGATTGCTTTTAGGTGACTCTTGTTTGCATGCGTAGCTCCTCGCTTGTAATTGTTTCTTGCGCGTCCTCAACCTCTATTTGGGCTTATTGTCAAGTTCTTATTGTGTGATTCTGGCTGCAATGCCGAGGGTTAGGAAGAAAAGTTCCGCCTCGAATGTATTTGCACCCAATGAAAAAAAAAAAAAAAAAAGCAGGCCGAGTTTAGGAAGAAAAGTTCCTCCTCGAAAGCTTGAGAGAAAAAAAAAGAGAAAAAAGAAATAGTAAGAGCTTGACTTTATGCCTATCCGCCATATCATTCTTGTGCAAGTCTACAATTTGCTTGTGTGCTAGCATGCTATACTAGAGAATGACCCTTGTGTTAGCACGTACGCATCAATTGGTTTATGACTGTTTTTGAAAAATAATTTTTGCCGAACTCCTCTTTCCTTATGAATTGTGATGCAAAGTCTAAGGCTTGGATATGAGTTCTGCATGTTGTGTATAAACCCTTGTTTCGAATGCTTTGCCTTGAAAATGAATAGATTGCGAGATTGGTTTTAGTTGGCTCTAGTATTGATTTTCTTGAGTGTGTGCCCTCATGTATTCTATGGCGGCTCGAAAACTCTTTGATTGCAATTTGTTTGAAGTGTTAGTGTGAGGTGTGGGGCTCGAGTTCGTGAAGCCCGTGCTTTGGTGGTCATCACTCTATTATTCAAAAGCTTAAGTTGGGATAGAGAGTCTTGAATATAATATAACATGTCCTGATTGTTTGCTCGAGACGATCAAATTTTAAGTGTGGAGTGTTTGATCGGTTGGATTCCCGACCGATTCTCGCTTGTGTTTATTGGTTGTTTTCATTCATTTTTGGAATATTATGACCATTATGCACTCTCTCCTTTTGGTTTCAGGGCCAATCTGCTCAGGCGCCATGGGGAGTAAAGTTAGAGGCAACTGCATGCAAAAGAGTCGAGGAATATGTCAAATTGCCCAAGCCCGTACTGACCGTATCTCCCGTACTGCCCGTATCTATACGTTCGGCACGGTCGATACGACTGTGTCGAATCTTCGATTTCCCAGCTGAGGTCGTATCGACCATAGGGAGTGGATATGATTGTATCGGTCGTATCGACCGTATTGATACGACCAATATGGACAGCTCAGCTTATTTTCATAGAATTTGAAGGGAACCAGAAGAGAAAAGGAAAGCAGATTGGATCGGACGCGAGAAACGAGCTGGGAGGCGAAAAAAAGGCACGAACCAGAGAAGAAAAGGAGGAGAAAAGAGGTGTTTCGATCCTTGATTACTCGAGTGCATGGTTGTAATCTATTATTTTCATTAGAGAATTGGATTTGTAACTCGTTCTTTATCTATGAAAGCAATGAAATTATTTTCCATGTATTGTGAGTAATCTCCCTAATTCCAAGGTTTGATGAATCTTGTCTAGTGTGTTTGAAGTATAGTGATGATGTTCTAAACGAAAGTTTAGGTGGATGATTGATGGATTACGGTTTTACTCAAGTATGTCAAGTTATGCATGCTAGATGTTTGAAAGAATGCCAACATGAATTCCGTTTTAACTTAAGTACGTTATTGAGAGATACATACTTAGTAAGGACGAGAGTAAAATCGGCTTTGCTCTTATTGACATACGAAAGTAGCGTAAAAAGATAAGTTACAGGTTAGGTATGCTTAATCCGAATTCTTTTACTGATCATCATAACGACGGTTTGTGATTAGTGGAGGAAGTTAGAGCTATATATTGAGAGATTGAGATTCGACTTCCGTAATAGATTGATAATCGAAATTGAGCGAAAGCTAGTTTAGAAGATTGATCTATTCATAACCTCTATAGTCTTCGATCATCCATTCACCTTTACCACTTTATTAGAAAACACTAGGCAAGTGAAATTAACCTTGGAATCTTCTCGAAATTTGGCAATTTAACCTTAGCTTGCTTGTCTTAATCCAAATCATTACAGAAAATCAATTCCCAGATCGAGTTAGCTGAACAAAAAATTAGATTTTGCATAGTGCATAAGATTAGTTTACTCCTTGGACGACCCGAAATACTTCGGTTTACAAATTATTTTTGACCTGCATTGGAACTTCATATTCACTGAATTTGGAGTACAAAAATACTACACATCATTTACTGACGATCAAAGAGCAGAGCAACATCCTGTAAGCTTACTGGAGGTCACTGATCAAGGGGTAGCATCACCGGAGTTGAGAGAAGTCGCGGAGATCCGACTAAGCAGCTGGAAGAGCTTGGTGACTTGGAGAAATTTGCTATGGGAGAACAACTTGATTGAGTAAGTTGTTGTAGCAACCTGTTATACACTGAAATTCGCAGCGCCTCTTGACAGACAGATTTGTGAACAAGCAGTTGCTGCAGCACACTCTTGTTCACTCGGAAGTTGTCTCAGCAAACAATGAACAAGACAAAAGTTGTTCACCCAGTTCGGCCAACTGCCTACGTCTGGGGAGGACTATTCTCCAGTCCTCAATCCACTAAACACAAAGGTCTCCAAGTATACTCGGTTACAACTCCACGCAACCTATGTTACTCAACCTTGTGTGGATCACTCGACACAATCAGAACAAGCTCTGACTTGTGTCTGCACACCCTATACAAATGTCAATCTAGAATAGCTACTGTCTCCCCGAAACTCAGCCTATTCTAAACTACACTCAACTCTGCAGGGTTGCTGTAGCACACAGCTGATGCACAATTGTCCGCGTCGCTCCAAGGCCTTCTGCCGAGCCGATCGAACGATTCCATGAGCGCTGCACACTCTGGAATACTCCCCCTCACTCACTGACCTCCTGTCACTAGCGAGAACTGCCGCTTAGACACTCGACCGAGCCACACACTCGTCAGTTCTTCTGCGGCCTTCCTTGATCAACCAACAAGCACCACTGCTCTGAATTGGCTTCCAGATCAAGCTCAGATCAGACTACGCAAGTCCTGATCTCCTTCTCCTTCTGTCACCCCAGCTCTGCACTCACGCTCTGCTCTCGGGTGAATGATCGAAGAACTCGTCCGTCGCACACCAAAATTGCTCTCTCTAAATTCTGTGTATGCACTCGTGTATCCCTCAGCTTCGATCAACCTCTCTGCTCTGAACTCCTCTCTCTTAAATAGCAGCACCAGCTTTAAGCAAGACCAGAATTTAGCAATGTCCCAAAAAGAATAATTATCTCCTAAAATTTAGGAGATTAGATTTGTTTTTGATCTCCAACACAAATCTCCTTCTCTAGCTAGGAAACTCCACTGGAATATTCTCCACAGCACTTTAAAATATTCTTCTGGCGTTCTCCGTAGAGCTGCCAGGCCTTCTAGCCAAGCCCAGGCCACTGCTGCTTCTCGGACAGATGTTGCAGCAACTTGAACAAGCTCCTACTATAGCATCCTGATGGAGCGTATTTATACGCTCCATTGAGTTATTTATTCCCATAGTTTTATTACATTTTGCGTGAATCGATTACTCTTTTGTAGTGTTTTCGTATCGCAGGTGTCTTCAAGATCGCATCGGATTTTATCGCGTATTGGAAGCACTCATTCAAGATCAAAAGAAGTCAACAGCGGTCAAAGTCAACTCTGCTGGTTCAATTACTGGTTCAATAATGTGGTTCAATGAAGATGGTTCAACCCAAAAAAACCCTAAACCTAAGACATGGACAAATTGGGAAAAGTTTCATCTCTCTTCAACACTCCATTTCTGGGACACTATTCACGGGAGCTACTGTTCACGGCGTGGAGGAGCTCTAGAGAGAAGCTGCTGGAAAAGTCGCCGGAGTTACTATTCACGCCGGTTACTGTTCACATTTCACTGTTCACATTCACTATTCACTGTTACTATTCACGGCCGCCGGAACACTGTTCACGGCCGGACTTGTTTGAGCTCAGTTTGTGTATTGTAGTGTGATGAACCTAGTTTCTATTGTATTCATGGATATTATGAATAGCTAAATCAATATTTCAGTTTGGGGATTTATAGTGCAACAATGGTTGGAGGTCAATGAGTACATGATTTGAGCTATGGATTGCTGCCCTTGTATGAATGAAATCGAATGCTTTGATTGACAATTTAGTGCAGCTTAGCGGTGAGCTAAATTGATATCAATTGCGTTACACTTGACTTGATTGCATTGTTGGGGAAAACCTAGCGGTAGAACCAATTTGTAGTATTAGTCGAGTAAGTATTGAACTTGTTCGAAGGCCTAGCAGTTAAGAATAGGTAGAATTGATTGTCGACATATCTTTAGCGGGAATGTTGAACTAAGGCAGAATTCACTAGCTTACTCATGTATTCGATCGGTGATAACTAGTTGCATTGTATTCCCCGAACTGATTTTCTTTGAATTGATTTCCTCTCTTTGATTTTCTGTGACTCTCATTGAACTCCGACTCATTTGCTCTCTTTGGGTTCGACCCTGCTTACCGCTTACTAGTGTGTTACAGGAGTTATAAATTCTAATTTGAGGCGCACGACGACGCGCTGTCAAATTTTGGCGCCGTTGCCGGGGAGGGCAACATTCAGTCTAGAGTTCTAAACTTTGTTTTTCTTGTTTTTATTGTTTTACTGTGTTCAGCTTGCTTGTTGTGCAGATTGGAAGAGAAAAAGAAAGAGTTTTAGCCAGCGGTGAATAGTGCTGCCGAGAAGGGTATGAATAGTGTCACCGGAGTCTGATTGAAGATCAGGACACCTTTCTTTGAGCGGAACGGGCTCCCGATCAGGACTCACCCTCCCTAGCGTGAGCTGTGTGCTTTTTTAGCCATCCGAGTTCGTTTACATTTTCTTTTTGAATTGTTTAGTTATTTAAAATCTGCATTTTGTGCTTTTGAGTTGTTTGGTAGTCTACCTTTGTATTTCACTTGGCTTTCCAGTATGTCTCATGCAGGAAGTGTCCATGGTGATCATGAACCTGATCAAAACAACAACAACAATCCAATTGCTCCCCCTTTTTATGATGAGCCGGAGAGAGTCTTTAATCAAAGGCAAAGGGCAGCTCGTTACAATAGAGAAGAGAGGAGGGAAGACCAAGATGATTATGCATATCCACCCCCTCCTCAACAACAATATGCAGTTCCCCCTCAACAACAGCAACATTATCCACCTCAACCTCAACAATATGCACGTGGAAGGATGAGACCACCTACACTTAGAGAGCTTTCAGCCCCAACATTCGACAATGAACCATGGTGCATTAACACTGATCAAGATGAGGATGACTTTGAAGTGAAGACGGCAGTGGTCCATCATCTCCCAAAATTTGGAGGGCTGCCAGGAGAAGTAGCATCAAGGCATCTACAAGAATTCAACGGGATATGTCGGACTCTCAAACCATATGCTGCCCCAGAAGAGAGGTTTAAGTTAAAAGTGTTTCCCTTCAGTTTAACTGACCTTGCAAAAACTTGGTTTTTATCTTTGCCTTCAGGAAGCATTAGAACTTGGGAGCAAATGCAAAGGAAGTTTCTCGATAAATACTATCCACCTGCTAGAGCTGCCCAAGTAAGAAGAGAGCTTTCCAACATTAAACAAGGCCCAAGTGAGTCAATGTATGATTATTTGGGGAGATTCAATGCCTTAGAACAAAGCTGTTGTAATTTGAGTATGAGAGAAGAAATGCTTGTGGAGTACTTATTGGATGGATTGAGACCATTGGAGAGGATGCTCTTGGATGCAGCAGCCGGGGGCACGGTTTTGAATTTAACACCTGCTGAGGTGCGAGAGCTTATCAATGAGAATGCCGAGAGTGCCAGATTTAGAGATGATACCGGTAGAAGAGATGATACAAGCCGAACAAGGAATGTCTCCCAAATGGATTCCAATTCAAATCAAATGGCAACTGAAATCAAGGAGCTTAAGCAAATGGTGCAGAAGCTTATGGTTGGCCAAGTCAGTGAAGTTAAAGCGTGTGGACTTTGTGGAGCTGCGAGCCACAAGACAGATGAATGTCCTAGCCTACATGAGGAAGAGGCTGCTGATGTCAATGCTATGGGAGGATTCCAGCAATTCAACAATAGGCAAGCACCAAGGCAATTTGGATTAGCAGCCAATGGTTTCAGTTGGAGAAATGAAGGAGGATTCAATCAAGGACAAAATCAGAATCAGAACCAAGGACAAGGACAAGCCTACCGCCCACCATTTCACCAACAAGAGAGATACAATGGAAGTGGAAATGGAAATTCTTATGGGCAACAACAAAGGCGCAACTACAACCAAGCTGGCCCGAGCAATGTCAATCAAGGGAAGTCATTAGAGGAAGTTGTTAAAGAGATGGCGATGACTATGCAAAATAATCAAGCCAAGACCGACAGCACCCTAGCCGAGTTGACAAAGCAAATGTCCCAATTGGCGGCTACCGTTTCCGAATTGAAGAATGACAAGGACAAAGGAAAGCTTCCCTCACAAACAATACCCAACCCAAGAGGAAGTGTCAATGCGATTACCTTGAGAAGCGGCAAGAAGATTGCAGAAGAAGCGAGACGGGAAACGGAAACAGAGAGTAGCGCGCCCCAGGAGAACATTAGCTCGGCGCGCAGACCCTTAATGTCTTCATCTGGAGCGCGAATAATGTCTTCATCTGGAGCGCGACAGACTGCCTCAAATTCTGAATTTCGCCAAACTGACCCTCCCCTTCCATTTCCTATGCAGATTTCAAAGTCAAAGAGGAGCCCAACAATGGATCAAGAGCTTCTAGCGCTTTTCAGCAAGGTGGAGATCACAATCCCCCTCCTCGACGCAATCAAGCAAATTCCAAGGTATGCGAAGTTTCTAAAAGATTTGTGCACCACTCGTAGAGGAGGAATTAAACCAGAGCAAGTGAGCTTCAAGCCGAACATCTCAGCCATCCTTCAAGGCAAGGTTGCACGAAAGTGCAAAGACCCAGGTACCTTTACAATATCTTGTATTATCAATAAGGTTCGGGTGGATAATTGCATGCTTGATTTGGGTGCTTCTATCAATGTGTTACCTTATTCATTGTACCAAGTGTTGCAAATTGGCCCTCTTAGACACACTGACTTGATTATTCAGTTGGCTGACAGATCATGTACCAAACCTGAAGGTATAGTAGTCGATGTGTTAGTGCATGTAGGCAACCTTGTATTTCTTGCAGATTTCTATGTGATGAAGATGGAAGGTGAGGTAGATGCCTCTCAAGTCTTACTAGGGAGACCCTTTATGGTGACTGCACGAACAAAGATTGATACACATACGGGTGATCTTTCTATGGAGGTAGATGGGGAAGTAATCAAATTCAATATTTATCACTCTATGCGATTCCCACCTGACCTTGCAGGAACACATGCCTTGGATACTATTGAGGATGCAACATTGATGAGATATGGAGAGGATATATCAGAGCTGAACATTGAAGAAATTGGTGATGGGCAGTGCACCTATGATGCTGCCAGGTATGAGGTTAATGCGATTAAATTGTGCAGTGAAACAAAACTTGTCCCATCTATTGTGCAGGCCCCTGAGATTCAATTGAAACCTCTACCGGAGCACTTGAAGTATATTTTTCTAGGAGATGGTGAGACGCTGCCAGTCATCATTAAGAGTGGGCTAGAAAGCGATCAAGAGATCAAATTGGCGCGCGTGCTAAAGGAGCGCAAAACAGCCATAGGTTGGACTTTGGCTGACATTCGAGGAATCAACCCAGCAATTTGCATGCATCGAATCCTGCTAGAAGAGGGAGCAAAGCCAGTGAGACAACCTCAAAGGCGTTTGAATCCGATCATGATGGAGGTTGTCCAAAAAGAAGTGCAAAAGCTCCTTGATGCAGGTATCATCTACCCAATTTCGGACAGTCAATGGGTAAGCCCGGTGCATGTAGTGCCCAAGAAAACCGGGATGACGGTAGAGATGAATGACAAGGGAGAGCTGGTGCCCAAGAGAGTGCAGAATGGCTGGCGGATGTGTATTGATTATAGACAACTTAATGCAGCCACACGCAAGGATCATTTTCCCCTTCCATTCATCGATCAAATGTTGGATAGACTTGCAGGTAAACCATCCTTTTGTTTTCTTGATGGATTTTCAGGTTATAACCAGATTCCCATTGCGGCTGAGGACCAAGAAAAGACGACATTCACCTGCCCCTTTGGTACATTTGCATTCAGACGCATGTCCTTCGGATTGTGTAACGCACCAGGTACCTTCCAGCGTGTGAGCATATTTTCAGATTTATTGACTGATTGTGTTGAAGTATTTATGGATGATTTTACCGTGTATGGAAATACTTTTGATGAATGCTTGCACAATTTAGATAGAGTGCTCACACGTTGCATTGATATGAACTTGGTGCTTAACTATGAGAAATGTCATTTCATGGTCACACATGGCATTGTTCTCGGACATATTGTTTCTGAGAAGGGCATTCAAGTAGATAGAGCAAAAATTGATATCATTGGTGGATTGCCTTTTCCTACTGACCCGCGTGCTATCAAGTCTTTCCTAGGACATGCAGGTTTCTATCGCAGGTTCGTTAAAGACTTTTCGAAGATTGCCCTACCATTGTCGCGGCTGCTGCAAAAGGATGTCCCATTTGAGTTTGATGATCATTGCAAGATAGCTTTTGAAGAGCTCAAGGCAGCCTTGACCAGCGCCCCAATTCTGCAAGCTCCAGATTGGACACAGCCTTTTGAGATCATGTGTGATGCCAGCGATTATGCTGTGGGTGCGGTGCTTGGACAACGGAGTGAGAAGAAACCAGTGGTCATCCATTATGCGTCTAGGACTTTAGACGTCGCTCAGAGAAATTATTCCACCACTGAAAAGGAGTTTTTAGCAGTTGTCTTT
The DNA here is from genome assembly GCA_963678935.1 of Umbilicus rupestris. Lineage (NCBI taxonomy): Eukaryota > Viridiplantae > Streptophyta > Magnoliopsida > Saxifragales > Crassulaceae > Umbilicus > Umbilicus rupestris. Next base: position 6,976,367 of record OY787629.1, on the reverse strand, counting down.
GCGCTTGAAAAATTTCGGTCTTATATACTTGGCTCTAAAGTTATTGTGTTTTCTGATCATGCAGCCATTCGGTACTTAATGACAAAGAAAGAATGCAAACCGCGGCTGATTAGATGGATCCTTCTTCTTCAGGAGTTTGATGTAGAGATCAAGGACAAGAAGGGGATTGAAAACACGGTGGCTGACCATTTGAGCAGATTGGTGCGAGATGAAGAGGCGCTGCCCATAGTTGAGACATTTCCCGATGAGCACTTATTCGCTATTAGTGACAAAGCACCATGGTATGCTAACATTGTTAACTACCTGGTGGCAGGTAAATTCCCTCCATCCTTCAGTAGAGCTCAAAGATTAAAACTCAAGCATGATTCAAAGTATTACATTTGGGATGATCCATGTTTGTGGAAGATTGGGGCTGATCAAATTGTTAGACGTTGTGTGCCCGATGTTGAGATCCCATCTGTTCTTTATTTTTGCCATGAACATGCTTGTGGTGGACATTTTGGTCCTAAGAGAACTGCTAGGAAATTGCTTGATAGTGGATTCTTTTGGCCCCATTTATTTAGAGATGCGCATAACCATTGTAAGAATTGTGATAAGTGCCAAAGAGTAGGGAACATTTCAGCTAGGAATCAAATGCCCCAAACTCCAATAGTTGTTGATGAGGTGTTTGACATTTGGGGCATAGATTTTATGGGACCTTTCCCTTCTTCTTTTGGTTACCTATATATATTGGTTGCGGTTGATTATGTTTCCAAGTGGGTAGAGGCTAAGGCCACTAGAGTTGATGATGGAAAAACTGTTGTGGATTTCTTGCGCACTAACATATTTTGCAGATATGGAGTCCCAAAAGCGGTGATAAGTGATCAAGGCTCGCACTTTTGCAACAAATGGGTAGCGGCTGCCTTTAGACATTTTGGAGTGCATCATAGAGTTTCCACAGCCTACCATCCACAGACGAATGGTCAAGCTGAGATATCAAATCGGGAGATTAAGTCCATTCTAGAGAAAATGGTTAAGCCTTCAAGGAAGGATTGGTCCACGCGATTAGATGAGGCATTGTGGGCGTACAGGACAGCCTACAAAACACCTATTGGGACTTCTCCTTTCAGACTCGTCTATGGCAAGGCTTGCCACTTGCCGGTTGAGGTAGAGCACAAGGCCTATTGGGCAATTAAATCATGCAATTTTGATTTGGCTAGTGCAGGTAGTGAGAGAAGGCTACAACTGAATGAGCTGGAGGAGCTGCGTTTGGAGGCTTATGAGTGCCAATCGGATTATAAAGCACGCACCAAGCTCTACTATGACAAGTTTATTCTGAGACGCACATTCGACATTGGGCAGAAGGTACTATTGTTTTCATCTAGACTTAAACTTATGCCTGGCAAGTTGCGTTCTCGTTGGACAGGTCCATACACCATTGTCAAAGTTTTCAATCATGGAGCTCTTGAGCTTGAGAAGCCAAGCCGAGAGGTTTATGGTGAATGGGCAGCGCGTCAAACACTACCACGGGGAAGAAATCCCAGCTGATGAGGAGTTTCAATTGGCCGAACCGGCATGTGCTTGAAATGGGAGGTATCGTCGAGCCCAAGACGTTAAACAAAGGCGCTTGCGGGAGGCAACCCGGTGCTTAATTTTAGAGTTTTAGTGTGAGTCTATTTAGTGTTTAAAAGAGTCATGCATGTTAGAAGTCATTAGAGTCTTAGAGTGTTTGAATAGCAATTTTTGGTGTTTTCCATCTCAGTGAGTCACGCTCCTCCAGGCAACATTATTCCGCGCGTCGGCTTCACACTTTAGCAACTTAATGTCTTCTTGGGGCGCGTGGGCTAATGTCTTCTTGGGGCGCTTTTTTCTCTGACTTTTTTTTTTTAGCCATGTTAGTTGTTTAATTCTTGTGTGTATCTTGCATGAGCTTCCTTTCCTTCCCTAGCTTATACCATGAGGATACGGTTTGATTCAAGTGTGGGGTGGGAAGTTAGTATGCGCGCTACGTTCATCTTGTGTGCCTTTGTTAGCTTGCATTAGTTAGTAGTAGAGCACGTTAGTTTTTTTTTTATGAGTTGCTGAGTTTGTGAGCATTTGCCGCCATGTTTATGAGGATTATGCTACTGAGTTGCTGCTGGATTAATGAGATGATGCATTGTGCTGTGATATAAATGCTGATTTTATGAGATGATGCCCTCTCTTTGAAGTTTTGATATGTATGCTTTCCATGAATTCCAAAATATTGTGATGCTTGCGCTTTAATGTTATATGTTCTTTTGAGCTGAGATATTTCAGGATGTGGAGTTGATAGAAATGTCCTAGAGGGACTTGACATTCATTTGGAGGTTCAAAGGATTAGTCGCGTAGCGCACTGTATATGTGGAGGTTGGTGCTTCGGGTTATGAGGGGTGATATTGACTCCATCATTGCAGTGTTATGCAGTGGTGGGACGGGAAAACAAACCGTCCTATCTCTAGTCCGAGTAACCGGGAATGGGTGGGTAACCCCTATCCTGCCTCGCGCTGAAAGGGCAAGGATGAGAAAGAGCGGGACGCGTTCCTTATGCTGCCATTCGAAGGCTATGATTGGAACGGTTCAAATTGGAGAGCAAAGCTCAAAAAGGACAAGAAGCAAACATTTCACATTAGAAGCTCGAAAAAGAAAAAAAAAAATCAGATTTACAAGAAGTGAAAGAAAAGCAATCGAAAAAAGAGCAAAGTCCAAAAGCAAGAAAAAGAAAAGGTTGATCCTCTCATAACTCGGATTCATCACGTGCCAAAGAAAGCAAATTCAGTTGTATGCGCGTGGCTATGAAGTTGAACCAAAGAGTGAAGTTAGGAGTCTAAAAAGGACTAACTCCTAGTCATCCATTAAATCCCATTCCAAGCTTAAAGGTAACATATATCATTCTAGTTCTTGTTGATCACTATTTGAGAATGATTGTGAGCATGTATTGATTGACTGATTAGGGATGACTTCTCGAGTAATTTCAAAGTTTATATCATGGCATGATAGGAATGATTTGAGTGCTTGCGTGTCTTGTTGTTGTTCGGGGACGAACAAGAATAAGTGTGGGGTAGTTTGATGGAGCGTATTTATACGCTCCATTGAGTTATTTATTCCCATTGTTTTCTTACATTTTGCGTGAATCGATTACTCTTTTGTAGTGTTTTCGTATCGCAGGAATGTTCAAGATCGCATTGGAATTTATCGCAAATTCGAAGCATTCATCCAAGATCAAGAAGTCAACAGCGGTCAAAGTCAACTCTGCTGGTTCAATTACTGGTTCAATGTGGTTCAATGAAGATGGTTCAACCAGAAAAACCCTAAACCTAAAACATGGACTAATTGGGAAAAGTTTCATCTCTCTTCAACACTCCATTTCTGGGACACTATTCACGGGAGCTACTGTTCACGGCGTGGAGGAGCTCTAGAGAGAAGCTGCTGGAAAAGTCGCCGGAGTTACTATTCACGCCGGTTACTGTTCACATTTTACTATTCACTATTCACTGTTCACATTCACTATTCACTGTTACTATTCACGGCCGCCGGAACACTGTTCACGGCCGGACTTGTTTGAGCTCAGTTTGTGTATTGTAGTGTGATGAACCTAGTTTCTATTGTATTCATGGATATTATGAATAGCTAAATCAATATTTCAGTTTGGGGATTTATAGTGCAACAATGGTTGGAGGTCAATGAGTACATGATTTGAGCTATGGATTGCTGCCCTTGTATGAATGAAATCGAATGCTTTGATTGACAATTTAGTGCAGCTTAGCGGTGAGCTAAATTGATATCAATTGCGTTACACTTGACTTGATTGCATTGTTGGGGAAAACCTAGCGGTAGAACCAATTTGTAGTATTAGTCGAGTAAGTATTGAACTTGTTCGAAGGCCTAGCGGTTAAGAATAGGTAGAATTGATTGTCGACATATCTTTAGCGGGAATGTTGAACTAAGGCAGAATTCACTAGCTTACTCATGTATTCGATCGGTGATAACTAGTTGCATTGTATTCCCCGAACTGATTTTCTTTGAATTGATTTCCTCTCTTTGATTTTCTGTGACTCTCATTGAACTCCGACTCATTTGCTCTCTTTGGGTTCGACCCTGCTTACCGCTTACTAGTGTGTTACAGGAGTTATAAATTCTAATTTGAGGCGCACGACGACGCGCTGTCACATCCCCTGCTGTAGCTGCTCCTTGATCACTTGTGTTGGTTTTGTCAAACATTGCCATACAGCATCATCAATCTCCCCCTTGGCATTTTGACAAAACCCTAAACCAGTTTCTTAACCTCCCCTTCTTCTCCTCCCCCTTTTTGGAATAAATGACAAGGGGGTACTCCTGGCTGCCCTAGGGAAGCAATACACAGAGCCCCAGAGAGGCTCTCAGGTCTTCGAACCGGACTGCATCCAGAGCTTTTGTGAAGATATCAGCAAGCTGTTTGGCAGACACCACATGCTGTAGCGCAATGATATTCTTTTCAACTAGATCACGGATGAAGTGATGACGAATGTCAATGTGCTTGGTTCTTGCTGTGCTGAACCGGATTCTTAGATATGCTGATGGCACTCATGTTGTCACAGTAGAGAGTCATTTCATCTTGATCAAGACCATACTCACTCAGCATTTGCTTCATCCACAGCATTTGTTCCCAGCAGCTATGTATTCAGCCTCGGCTGTGGATAATGAAATGTTGTTTTGCTTCCTGCTGAACCAGGACACCAAGTTATTTCCTAGGAAGAAGCATCCTCCCGAGATGCTCTTCCTGTCCTCTGAGCATCCAGCCCAGTCCGCATCACTGTATCCTACCAGATTAGCATTTGTGTCCTTAGTATACCATAAGCCATAGTTCACAGTTCCTCCAACATACCGAATGATTCGCTTGACCAACTGCAAGTGACTATCTTTGGGACAGGCTTGAAATCTGGCACAGACTCCTACTGCAAAGGAAATGTCGGGACGGCTGGCAGTCAGGTACAGCAAGCTCCCAATCATGCTTCTGTAGATGGTCTGACTCACTTCCACTCCATGTTCATCTTTGATGGCTTTGACATGAGTGGCAGCAGGGGTTCGTTTGTGACTGGCCTTATCTAGCTGAAATTTCTGCACAAGATTCTTGCTGTATTTGCTTTGTGCAATAAAGATGCCATCTTCTTTCTGGGTAATCTCCAGACCAAGAAAATATGACAGTTCTCCGACCATGCTCATTTGAAATTCCTGCTGCATGTGATCCACAAACTGCTTCACCAGGTGCTGAGACTTTGATCCAAAGACAATATCATCCACATAGATTTGTGCAATGATCACATCTGACTTGGTTCTTTTTACAAATAGAGTTTTGTCAGCTCCCCCTCGTTTGTAGCCATGTTTTTCCAGAAACACTGTCAACCTCTCATACCATACCCGAGGAGCCTGTTTCAGTCCGTATAAGGCTTTCTTTAACTTATATACATGATCTGGGTGATGAGGATCTTCAAAGCCTTTTGGCTGAGAAACATACACTTCTTCAGAGAGGTCTCCGTTCAGGAACGCACTTTTGACATCCATTTGATACAGTTTAAACCCTAGGAAACAAGACATGGCTAGGAGTCTGATGGCCTCCAGACGAGCAACTGGAGCAAACGTTTCTTCAAAATCTAGGCCCTCAATCTGAGAGTATCCTTGAGCAACCAGTCTGGCTTTATTTCTCGTGATGTTTCCCTTTTCATCAGTTTTGTTTTTGAAGATCCACTTTGTGCCTATAATATTCACTCCATTGGGTCTGCCCACCAGGTCCCAAACAACGTGTCTTTCGAACTCTGCCAGTTCTTCTTGCATCGCCATCATCCAGAATTCATCACTCATGGCTTCCTTGAAGTTCTTAGGTTCAATGCTGGACAAAAAACATGTATTGAGGTAAGCATGGCTTCTGGTTCTTCTTCTTTCTGCCGGGTCTCCAATCACATTTGTCAGGGGATGATTCTTCTGAATCTTCTTCGGAGGCTGCCTTGATGGTGGATCAGGAGCCTCAGTATTCAGATCTTCAGACATGCTTTCTAATTGTTCATCTGCATTTTCTGCTTCAGCACTTGCTGTAGCATCTTCTGGAGCTACAACTTGTTCACTTCTGTTCTGACTGACAAGCACCTCTTCAAGGTCAGAGTCTTCATCATCAGTGGCAGTATCAGTGGCAGGGACTTCTTCAGCATCATTGACTACTACATTTATGGATTCCATTACTGTATTTGTCCGCTGGTTATAGACTCGATAAGCCCTGCTGTTTATCGAATAACCCAAGAACACTCCAGGATCACTCTTTGGGTCAAGTTTCTTCCTATACTCCCTATCTCTCAGAATGAAACAGTCACTTCCAAAGATGTGGAAATATTTAACTGTGGGCTTCTTCTGATTCCAGAGCTCATAGCAGGTCTGGTTGGTTCCTCTCCGTAAGGTGACTCTATTGATGATGTAACATGCGGTGTTCATGGCCTCTGCCCAAAATCTCAGGGGAACCTTCTTAGCATGAATCATGACTCTGGCCATTTCTTGAATTGTTCGATTCTTTCGTTCCACTACACCATTCTGCTGAGGGGTGATGGGAGAAGAATACTGATGTGAGATACCCCTTTGACGACAGAAATCATCAACGGCTTCGTTTTCAAATTCCCTACCATGATCACTGCGAATGCTGCTGATTCTGAGATTTTTCTCTTGCTCTAGACGGGACACCAGTGACACTATAACTTTCACAGTGTCTGATTTTTCTCTGATAAAATCAATCCAGGTGAATCTGGAGTAGTCATCAACTCAGACGAAAGCATACCTCTTTCTGCCTAGACTCTCAACTTCCATCGGTCCCATCAGGTCCATGTGAATCAACTGTAGAGGTCTGGTAGTACCTACATCTTTGACTCTTGGGTGTGAAGCCTTCTTTTGCTTCCCAATTTGACAATCTCCACAGATAGAGTTTGTCTCCCCTCTTATCAGCGGTATTCCTCTGACTAGCCCTTCTGTTGCAATTCTCTTCAAAGTTCTCAGGTTAACATGCCCCATCCTTCTGTGCCATAGAATCATTTCCTCGGCCTTTGTCAGCATACATTTCGGAACCGGTGAGTTTGAACTCACGTTGAGAAGATAACAGTTACTTTTTGATCTGCCTCCTTCCATTATACATTTTCCAGATTTGTCAAAAACTTTGCACGAGTCTTTCGTAAATTTCACCTGTTTAGTTCCATCACAAAGTTGACTAATGCTTATGAGGTTTGCCTTTAGTCCTTCCACTAGCAAGACATTGCTCAGGTTCGGCATTCCTTCAACTGCCAAAGTTCCCTTTCCTAGAACTCTTCCTCTCAGGCCGTTTCCAAACTTCACACGTTGTTCCAGGCAGGGTGTTATGTTTTTCAAGAAGGATCTTTCTCCTGTCATGTTCCCTGAACAACCACTGTCAAAATACCAGCTTATCTTGTCCGAGGTGCTTGCTGTGCTGACAAGCGCGAGAAGCTGAGTCCGCGCATGTTTCTGCTTGATTGGTTTCCTAGCTGAACCTTTTCCGGAATATGCTGAAGAACAATTCCTTTTTATGTGACCTTTGTGCCCGCAGTTATAACATCTTTTACATTTTGAGACTCTCTTGTCAAGGTGATACTGAGGTTGCTGTAGCAGGTGCTGGTTCACTCTTCCTTTTGTTTTTCTGCCTCTTCTGACTGATCTATATCTGGCCAAGTTGCATTCATCCTCACTCAGATCTTTCTCGTCTTCACTTCTCCACCTCTTCTGAATTGTTTTCGTGAGGATGAGCTTTGCCCAATTCTTGAGTCCAAGTTCTTCAGGAGCTTTCCAAGGTTCTTGACTAGCATACTCAGCTGATCATCTGGAACTGGCTTCTTAGCTTCTGTTTCAGCCTTCAGTCCAATATTCTTGTCCTTAGGTGTGGGATCTTCTTTAACCAGTTTCATCTCAAATTGTTTGAGGGATCCCATCAACTCTTCCAGCCTCATGAATCTGACATTTTGAGCTTCTTCAATGGCCGTCACTTTCATGTCAAATCTTGTGGGCAACGATCTGAGGACCTTCCTGATCAGCTTCACTTCAAGGATAGGTTCACCAAGAGCATGGGCTTCATTTGCCAGATCACAAAGTTTAGCATTAAACTCAGTGACAGTCTCTTCTTCCAGCATTCTCAGATTCTCAAACTGTGTGGCAATGATCTGGAGTCTTGACAGCTTTACTCTATCAGTTTCTTCATGTGCAGTTTGCAGAATTTCCCACGCTTGTTTGGCCATGTCACAGTTTGATATCAACCTGAAATTGTTAGCATCAACTGCAGCAAAAATCGCATTAAGAGCCTTTGAATTACCAGTTGCTGCAGCTCTCTCTTCAGCAGTCCATTGTTCTTCAGGCTTTATCCGTGTGACTCCCTATTCATCCATGGTGATTGGGGGAGACCACTGGACCACGATAGCTCTCCAGGTCTTCTCATCGATGGCCTTGAGAAAGGCTTTCATCCTAGCCTTCCAATATTCATAGTTGCTTTCTTCCAACAATGGAGGTCTGCTTGTGCTCTGTCCTTCCTTCATTGTCTTGGCTTCTTCAGAGACACTGTAGGATCTTTTACCCTGTGTGTTGAGCTCCCGCTCTGATACCAATTGAAATTCGCAGCGCCTCTTGACAGACAGATTTGTGAACAAGCAGTTGCTGCAGCACACTCTTGTTCACTCGGAAGTTGTCTCAGCAAACAATGAAAAAGACAAAAGTTGTTCACCCAGTTCGGCCAACTGCCTACGTCTGGGGAGGACTATTCTCCAGTCCTCAATCCACTAAACACAAAGGTCTCCAAGTATACTCGGTTACAACTCCACGCAACCTATGCTACTCAACCTTGTGTGGATCACTCGACACAATCAGAACAAGCTCTGACTTGTGTCTGCACACCCTATACAAATGTCAATCTAGAATAGCTACTGTCTCCCCGAAACTCAGCCTATTCTAAACTACACTCAACTCTGCAGGGTTGCTGTAGCAACTGCTGTAGCACACAGCTGATGCACAATTGTCCGCGTCGCTCCAAGGCCTTCTGCCGAGCCGATCGAACGATTCCATGAGCGCTGCACACTCTGGAATACTCCCCCTCACTCAGTGACCTCCTGTCACTAGCGAGAACTGCCGCTTAGACACTCGACCGAGCCACACACCCGTCAGTTCTTCCGCGGCCTTCCTTGATCAACCAACAAGCACCACTGCTCTGAATTGGCTTCCAGATCAAGCTCAGATCAGACTACGCAAGTCCTGATCTCCTTCTCCTTCTGTCACCCCAGCTCTGCACTCACGCTCTGCTCTCGGGTGAATGATCGAAGAACTCGTCCGTCGCACACCAAAATTGCTCTCTCTGAATTCTGTGTATGCACTCGTGTATCCCTCAGCTTCGATCAACCTCTCTGCTTTGAACTCCTCTCTCTTAAATAGCAGCACCAGCTTTAAGAAAGACCAGAATTTAGCAATGTCCCAAAAAGAACAATTATCTCCTAAAATTTAGGAGATTAGATTTGTTTTTGATCTCCAACACAAATCTCCTTCTCTAGCTAGGAAACCCCACTGGAATATTCTCCACAGCACTTTAAAATATTCTTCTGGTGTTCTCTGTAGAGCTGCCAGGCCTTCTAGCCAAGCCCAGGCCACTGCTGCTTCTCGGACAGATGTTGAAGCAACTTGAACAAGCTCTTGCTATAGCATCCCTGCTGTAGCTGCTCCTTGATCACTTGTGCTGGTTTTGTCAAACATTGTCATACAGCATCATCATACACTGTGTAGTGTAGCAGGCACAGTAAGCTAATTTGTGTGATCAGATTGAACTGAGATAGCTAGTATGTGTGATCAGACTGAGCTAAGATTCTAACCATGCTAGAAGTAGAGGTTGTTCTAACATAGGCTGAGAACTGGTACCCCTGTACTTCAACCGGTTATAGTGGAATCTTGGAGATTGGAGGGTAGTCCCTCGAGAGGTATTTACTTCATTTTAGTTGAAGTGAATTTTTCACGCAACGAGCTTTAAAATGGATTCGAACGACCTCTAAACGGGTTTGAATAGGTTTTAAATAATTTTTGACTGGCTTAAACACGCTATTTACTTAATTAATTTACTTTTATAACTAAAAACTATAATATTCATATGAAAAATACTTACATCGAGATCACAAACGAGTTTAAAACTAACTATAAACGATCTTTTATCGAGTTTATCAATGAGCTCATAAACGATCCGTTCACGAACATAAACGAATTGAACTCTCTTGCTCGTATTCGGCTCGTTTATTTACCGAGCCCAAATACTTGTTAGAGCTTGGTTTATTTGTTATCGAACAATATTTTGATCGTGCTTGCTTGCACCAATTTGATAGGCGTACAATTTGATAGCTCGTTTTCCCTTTCTCGCACCAAAAACCATAAACTCTTACTTCTGATTTCTTTTGAAGAGAGCTTTTATACCTTTGGGATTCTGACAAACCACAGTCGTAGAAGCTTTCACCAGACGCTTCATTCTTCGATGGCCGACTCCAGATCCTCATCTGTGTCGTGAGAGAACAAAGTAGTACTGTTAGTATAAGCATCACTTGGATCTGAAGCCACTGCATCAATTCCAAAGCTCAAACATTTGGAGCGGTCGGTGGTCCAAAGTTCTTCTATTGCTACTGGTTGCTGGTTTAGAGATGTTCAAAGTTCAAACATGAGTTCAAACATTTTTCAGAGATGATGACAGTTTATTGAGTTCTCGTGTTGGGCTGGGCAGTAGTGTTTTGGAGGTGAAGTAGTGTTTTGGAGGGTGTTATTGTGCTGGGCAGTAGTGTTTTAGAGGTGAAGCCAATTTCATTTTGGTTGCTGATTTGCTGGGCTATGGGGTGGGGTTGAGTGAGTTAGGGTTAGGTGTGTTTTGATGCTGGGCAGTTGGGTTTTTTGCTAGAGAGTTGGCGGCCGGGCATGTGAAGGGTTGGCCATGGTAGGAGTGGGTTTATCTCATTAGCATGTTGAATACCAAAATCAGTTTTAGCTTAAGAAAGCTGTGGAAAGATGGAGTCTCAAGACAGTGGCCTTGTTAATGACGTGTTGGGCAGTTTGGGCCTGGGTTGGAAGTGTCCTTTTTCGTTTTGTCCAAGGTTTGGCGCGAATTTGAAGAGCGGTTTGCGAGATCACGTGTCTTGTCACTTGAGGAGGTCGCAGTGTGAGTGCCTGTCGGGAAGGGGGCTGGTGGAGTTAGTTCAGCACCTTCGTGAGTATGGGAGATGGTTGTGCGGGCGGTGCAGCAAGACGTACAGGGTGGGGACTCGTGTCATGGTCGAGGTTGTGGGGCCACCTTTGTTGGTTCCGAGGAGTTGCCGATTAGCATGCCAGCTGGTTCGGCGGTACCAATTTTGGGAGAGGTGATAGCTGTGCAGCAGGACCAGACGGTCCTTGGGGAGGTTCCCGATAGTTTTGACTCGGTTGATGAAGATCCTGAGGTTCTCAAGAAATTGAGGTGTGCAGCGATCCCAACCCTGAACTTCATTCCTAGAGCTGGTAGAAGAGGGGTGGCTAAGTGTTATGTCGAAGCAGTTAGAGCAGTTAATGAGTTTCCTGGTGACCTTAACCGGTGGGGGCTCATGCAGATTTTTGTTGTGTCAGTTCTTCGGTCAGTCAAGAAGAAAGGGATGGAGTCTCCTTGGCTGAGTTGGTGACTCACAGGTTAGAGGTGTGGGAAGGGGGAGGGGACGGTCAGCGTCGCCTTTGGCAAGAGGCTTTGGGTTTGGGGACATCTAGGAGACGGGTGCCAGTTTTTTTTTTGAGGAAGACCAGAAGAAGATTAATGTGAAGCGCTGCGGGAAGTTAGCGGCGATGGGTCATCTCGGTGATGCGGCGGGTGCTTTAGTTAGTGGTGGGGTATTGCAGCGGTCTCAAGAGGTGATGTATGAGCTCGTCCGTAAGCACCCACATACTGCACCTCCAGGGATTCCCGTGGGTCTGTCTCCTTATTCGGTGGTGCCTTCTTAGGAGGAGGTGTCGTGGGCTCTTCATTCTTTTCCCAGCGGTTCCGCCGGGGGGCAGGATGGACTAAAGCCGCAGTTGTTGTTGGATATGGCTCAGGGGAGTTACAGAGAGTTTTTACAGCCAATGTCTCGCTTTTGCTCAGTTAGAGAGCGCCTCTTAGTTTGACTCCCCTTCTTATGAGTGCTCCAATTATTCCTTTGGCTAAACCTGGAGGAGGGGTTAGACCGGTCGCTGTGGGAGAGATGTGGCGGCGTCTTACATCGAGGGTGGCTCTGAATGCTGTTAGAGCTTTAGCGACCTCTTATTTGTTGCCTTTTCAGTTGGGGGTGAGAGTGAAAGTGGCCATAGAGGCTATTACACATTCTTTAAACCACTTAATGGGAAAGCATTCAGCCGATGAGGAGGGGTTGGGAGTTTTGAAGGTGGATCTCAAATGCTTTTAATCTGGTCAGCAGAGAGGTTTTCTTGGAAGGAGTGCGAATGCATTTCCAATCGCTGAGCGCTTGGGTTGAGTATTGTTATAGATCTCAAGCTTTGCTCTTTGTTGGAGAGTCGACAATTCATAGTTGTCGGGGGGTGTAGCAAGGCGATCCTTTGGGGCCTTTGCTTTTTGCCGTCGCTTTGGCCTTTGCTTCGTCGGATTGGAGAGTTATGTCCTCGTTTGATGCTCAACGCTTGGTACCTGGACGATGGTTTATTGATGGGACATAGAGAGGATTTGTCGATGACGTTTGGGGTCATTCAGGATTCGGGACCACGGCTTGGGTTAGTGGTGAACCATAGCAAATCCTTATGGTGGTGGTCAGGGGGTGGCAGGAACTGACCTCCTAAGGTGCCAGACGGGGTTGATGTCTCGGACTCCTCGGCTTTATCTATTTTGGGTAATCCTATTTCAACGGATGGGAGAGGGGCCGATGAGGTGGTGGGGAAGAGAATTCTAGGCATTCAGGCCATACTAACTGAGGTGCCTAAATTGGATAGTCCGCAGTTGGAGCTGTTACTTTTGCGCGCTTGCGTAGGCATGCCGAAGATGATGTATAATTTGCGGAGTTCACCGCCCGATTGGATTTAGAGGTCGATTCGCTCTTTCAACGCAGCAGTGCATCAAAATTTGGTGCATATCTGGAACACAGGTTTCACGGTGGAGCAAAGAAAGTTGGTGGGTTTGCCTCTTAAGTTTGGTGGGCTTGAAATTCCGATGGGGAGCGATGTGGCTCTCTCAGGTGCAGTGGCCTCCTTGGTGCAGGCTGGGGGATTGTGGGAGAGGCTTACAAAGGATTCGTTCTCTTCGTCCAGGTGCGGAGTCTTGCTTGAAAGGTGGAATTTGAATTTTCGTCCTACCTCCCCAGTTGGATTGGAGGAGCTTAGGTCGAAGGCTAAGCCACAGCAGTGGCTTACCGGCCTGGCTACAGAAGTCATCAGGGTAGAGATCAAGGGGTAGGGAGGGGTCCGGGTGAGTACTCTGGTGGATGCTGTTTCTGCGTCAGGGAGTGGTATTTGGACCACATCGATACCTACGCCTTTCTCTGGACTTCATATGAGTCCGGCAGCGTATCGCTTGGCCCTCAGGTACCTTACCGGACACGAATTGTTTGTATTTTCTCGGGCTTGTACGGCTTGTAGGGGGTTGCACACGTCCGACCCGGCTGGGGATCACGATTTCCATTGTCCGGGGGGTGGGAGGAGGATTCGAAGGCATAACGCGGTGAGAGATGCGTTATACACTTTTTTTAGGGAAGCTAATATGGGGCCTAGGCTAGAGGTGGCCGGCCTTCTCGATGGGGGGAGAAGCCAGCGGACATTTTAGTACCGACTTGGGATGCAGGAAGAGATCTTTATGTGGATGTGTCTATTGTCTCTCCTTTTGTGGGAGGAGGGACAGGGCTAAGGTCAGGGGAGGCTGCTAGGAGATCAGAAGAGAGGAAGATCTCTAAGTATGGGGCCGTTTGTTCAGCCAATGGTCTTATGTTCGTGCCTTTCATCATGGAATCTGTAGGAGGTTTTGGGGCCAGGGCGGCGAGGTGGGCTGAGGCTAAGGGTATGGAGCCGCCGGTAGCGCTCTCCATTTTGAGGCAGAAGTTGTCTTTTGTTTCGCAGAAGGCATTAGCGGACGGATTTTTATTAAGATATGACTACGATTAGCTCCGTCTTTCCCTCTTTGTTTTGAAATCTCATTTGTAACTGTCTTTTTTTGAATTATAAGAATAAATATATTTATACACGGACTTGTTGCGTTGATTTTTAGTAGTATGTAGGCTAAATTGGGCCTGGCTTTATATGAATTGGGCTGGGTAAGATTTCTTCGGTTGAACCTTCACAAACGCGAAACGACGTAGTCGAGGGTGGACCACTGTGAATAAAATCTGGGTTAATCCCCTGCTGGCACACAATTTTGCTCGAGTCGCAGAGATTGAAAAGAAGAAGGAAAAAAACCCTAAATCATTTTATTCCCCTCCTGCAAAATCACCCAAGCGATGGGATCCATCAAACCCGAGCTCGCCACCAAAGCCTCAGCTACCGCCGCCGACCTCAAGCCCGTGTTTCTCACCAAAGCTCAGCGCGAGCAGTTAGCCTTGCAACGCCGCCAAGAAGCCACAGCGGACCATAAGCGCACATCTCAGCAGATGATCGACGACGCTCGAGCGGAACACGGCTCCAAGCCTGATACTGAATCCGACTCCCGTCACCACCACCACCACCGAGACCATCGCGACCACCGGGATTACCGCGAGTACGACAGGGATCGGAAGCGCGAGAGAGATCGCGAGAGGGATCGGGATAGAGAGCGCGAGAGGGAGCGTGAGTCGGAGAGGCGGAAGAGGGAGCGAGAGCGGGAGGAGGAGGCCAAGGCCAGAGAGCAAGCTAGGTTGGATAAACTTGCTGAGAGGGAACGGGAGAAAGAGCTAGAAGCAATCAAGGAACAGTATCTCGGATCCAAGAAGCCGAAGAAGCGAGTCATTAAACCCAGCGAGAAATTCAGGTTCTCTTTCGATTGGGAGAACACCGAGGACACCTCTCGCGACATGAATTCCTTGTACCAGAACCCTCACGAGGCTAGGCTGCTTTTCGGACGAGGGTTTCGTGCTGGGATGGATCGCAGGGAGCAAAAGAAGCTGGCTGCCAAGAATGAGAAGGAGATCAGGGATGAAATCCGTAAGAAAGAGGGGATTGAGGAGAATCCTGAGGAGGTTGCTGCTCAGAAGCTCAAGGAGGCTGCTGCTGAACTCTATGATACGTTTGATATGAAAGTAGATAGGCATTGGTCTCAGAAGAAGCTTGATGAAATGACTGAGAGGGATTGGAGAATTTTTCGTGAGGATTTCAATATATCTTACAAAGGCTCAAAAATACCTCGTCCTATGAGGAACTGGGCGGAAAGCAAGCTGACTCCTGAGCTACTCAAGGCTGTGGAACGAGTTGGGTATGACAAGCCATCCCCTATCCAGATGGCTGCTATTCCCCTTGGACTGCAACAAAGAGATGTCATTGGGATTGCTGAAACAGGTTCTGGTAAGACTGCTGCATTTGTTCTTCCTATGCTCACTTACATATCTAGACTCCCACCAATGACTGAAGAGAATGAAGCGGAAGGGCCATATGCAGTTGTTATGGCGCCTACTAGGGAACTTGCTCAACAGATTGAGGATGAAACAGTCAAATTCGCTCACTATTTGGGTATAAAAGTGGTTTCAATAGTTGGTGGGCAATCTATAGAAGAGCAGGGGTTTAAGATTAGACAGGGCTGTGAAGTTGTTATCGCAACACCAGGACGTCTCATTGATTGTTTGGAAAGGCGATATGCAGTTTTAAATCAGTGCAATTATGTGGTTCTTGACGAAGCTGATAGAATGATCGATATGGGTTTTGAACCCCAAGTTGTTGGCGTCTTAGAGGCAATGCCTTCTAGTAACCTGAAACCTGAAAACGAAGATGAAGAGCTTGATGAGAAAAAGATATACAGGACTACATATATGTTTAGTGCTACTATGCCATCTGCTGTTGAGAGGCTTGCCAGGAAGTTCTTGAGAAATCCAGTTGTTGTAACTATTGGTACAGCTGGAAAGGCCACTGACCTGATCTCTCAGCACGTCATCATGGTGAAGGAATCTGAAAAAATGTACAAGTTGCAGAAATTGCTTGATGAACTTGGGGATAAAACTGCCATTGTGTTTGTCAACACCAAAAAAACTGCTGATGGTGTTTCAAAAGGTTTGGATAAATCAGGATATCGAGTGACAACTCTGCATGGCGGGAAATCACAAGAGCAGAGGGAAATTAGCCTTGAAGGCTTCAGGGCTAAGAGATATAATGTCCTTGTTGCAACAGATGTAGCGGGTCGTGGTATTGATATACCAGACGTGGCTCATGTCATAAACTATGACATGCCTGGAAATATCGAAATGTACACTCATCGTATCGGTCGCACAGGTCGTGCAGGCAAGACTGGTGTTGCCACAACATTTCTCACATTGCATGACACTGAGGTGTTCTATGATTTGAAACAGATGCTAACACAAAGTAACAGTCCTGTACCCCCTGAATTGGCTCGACACGAGGCTTCCAAGTTCAAGCCTGGATCAGTTCCAGATAGGCCACCAAGGCGCAATGACACTGTGTTCGCTCATTGAGAACTGATTTGGTGTACCCGTGGAACCAGAAGACTCGTGAAGGATTTTAGTTTTTCATTGTATGTCACATTTTACTTTGTCAACATGTTTTTACTGTCATTGTTGATGGACCCAGTGTTTATCCCTTAAAGACTTTATATCCATGTCTCTTGCCCTAGGCGAATGTTGGTATAAGCTATGTGGATCCTGTGGCCATCCTCAGCATATGGAGAATGGTACTCTTTGTTCCTTGAAGTCATAGAAGTATATATTGAACTGTGTTTCATTTATAGGGAACTGTAATGGTAGTACAAGTTGTGTGAACTAATCTCGATCTACAGGAACCGGCGGATATTAATACTTTCTGATTTGCCAGTTATTTGTTAAGTAGATTATATTTACGCTTAACATTTTGTAAAACTAATGCAGAAGACTCGGAATAAAATATTTGGAAGTTGAGAGGATGCTGCTATAGAGATTATGGTATATGGATGATCAGAAACCGCATCATCTGACAAATGCTGAGCAATAACTGGTAATGAAATTATTTTCTTCATCAAAATGTGCTAGAATTTCCATAATTAAGGAGGAACAAAAGATGGTGCAAGATGAAGTCGTGAAGCCACTGGTTTGCTGAAGCTCCTCCATCTATGCTAATCCAAGTAAGTACCCAAGGGTGAGAGTTAAGACAACTTGTGTTTTAAATCTGAAGTATATGCTAAACCGACTAAAATAAGAACTCGCAGAAAAGCTTAAACAGTTCAGTCAGAATGAACGTCTGTTAGCATATAATTATGTGTAGCTTCCTTTTGGTCATAATAGTGACCAGACCTCACAACAGGCTTCTTCTAATTTTTTATACTCGGATTATTCAGCAGGCTCGACATGTTGATTTTGTCAGAAGGCAAAGGTGGCACATTTTCTCAAAAATGCCCATGCAAATAATGGTCGAGCCAACTGTTTACTAATATTTTATCTGTAACTGTTATGTCCTTGGAGGTTTTCTTAGTATGTATATGGATACATGTTCATACTGTTGCCTCACCATCAAGTTCTAACAATCCCCAATTATTGTCCTCGAAGATCCTGACCTTGTAGCCATTTGCTTATTCGCCATCTCAAACCCTTCTATACGACGCTTCCCTTCCATCCCCAGCCCTAATAACGGTGAATAAAACTGTTGACAGTATCATACAATGAATGTGTTTTTTGATCCATAATCCTTTTTGAATGAAATTTCGCTTGAACTTTTACAAGGTATGTTAAAAACTGATACAACTAGTCCACGATCCAATTACTAAATAAGCGTCGAAACGAAGCTACACATCTTCATTATAAATGAAGGGCAGTCCAATGTTCAGGAGAAGAAGATAATGGAGTTATATTTACCTGGTTCCCCTGTTCTTTTTTTGAATGGAACTAATCATCTCACAAGAGGTTAAGGTTTGCATAGTGTTCGACGTAAATCTTAAACGTTAAGTTACATGCCAAGGAGCTTTGAAGAGACGTGCAATTGTTTTACCCATAATCCACTCTTTATCAGATTGGGACAATAGTATTTGGTCTGCGATTTGATTGACGGCTTCTTTTGCTCCTTTATATCCACACTCGGAGAGAACAAAAGGAAAGTCACTGCCAAATGAATTTTGATATCGTTATACTGAGGGGCATGGTCCTTTATTATGTAATAATGCTGGAATGATCTCAAAAAGAGTTATATTTACCTCCCCCACATGACACGCTGAGCGCCAAAATTGGACACGATTTGGGATACAAGGTCTGACAAATCCAGATATGGAGATGGCATTCTGGAAACTCTGAATAAAGCACTGAATTTCACATACACCTGTTCATTGCACGAGACAACGTCTAATAATCAGTATCTTCAAAGCAAAAACTTTAACTGCATCATACACCAACCTACAAAAGAGTAGCCAGTGGCTAAAGAAGAAACTCATAAAACAAGGACTGGGTGTGGAAGTAGCCTACATATTTACAACAAATTTATCCTCTTACAATTTCAATTTCCATTCATGATATTTTCCGCTGCACATTATACTGTTGAAACATCCAATTCATTATTGATCTTCTTGATGATGTCTACTGACTTAAAACTCTCTTGATCTTAAATTCACGTTCTTCATGCTTTTCTTAACTAAAAAGCTTTTTTCCTGTCCTCTAAAGCTTTTTTTATATTTCAATCACATTGCTACCACAACACCAGGCCTCTCAACCTCCAACATCATGCTAGTCCATATGTGCAAGCCCATTGTTTTTGTTTAGTCCAATTTTTTGGATGCAATCAGAAATCCACAACCAACATATGAGCCACATTGGACCCTTTTCACTTAAACCAAACCTTAGAACTCATCTGAATCCAACCAACACTCGACGAGGCACCCACACTAAACTCATCTTCTTTCGGACACGAGACATGAAGAAAGAATAATACAAATGGAAAACTGAGAGTCAAGTAAGAAGGTCTCCAAAGTGGACCGTCTACCGGAGAGAAATAACAAATCGAAAAAACTCGCCTTGGGTCACGAGTGGGAAATGTATCCATTGATTAAGAGTTCTTGGACATAACCATTTTCTACATCATCTATATCAACCATTTTCTACATCATCTATATCAGTAAGAAAAGTATAACAATGTGAATACAAAAAAAAAAAAAAAAAATTCAGGACAATACCTGTGGAAATCTAGATAGCTTTAGGAGGCCGGCCAAAGTACGGCGGTCTTCCTCATTCCTGAAATGTGGTTTGTCCAGCTCAATAAGATAAGCTCCATAGTGAAGGATAATTTTTGTAAGTTACTCACATTGGGGGTTTGCAGAAGGCCAAGTGATCCAGTAGAACAGTGGTTGAAGGATATTCAGTGCATAATTGTTCGATTTCAAACATATGTAGATTTAGACCCTACAAAAGAAAAATGGATATTTTTCCATAAACTTTTCACGATATTAAATTAAGCCTGATTCAGGAAAAAAAACACTGGTTGGTGACAAATGAGTAATGAAGAAATAGACAATCAGAATGAAGTTCACTTGACAGCCCGTCCTTCAACTTAAGTAGCATGTGTTATTTTTATGTGTGTCCCATCAAAACTGAATGTCAATACCTTCATACACATAAAACCGACTGGCACTCCAAGTTCTCCTGCTTTAGAAAACATTGATCTTCCGATTTCGTTAGTCATCTGTCCACATAATGAGATGCCTTTCTTATAAACTTAATTTGCATTGTAACGATTACTATATGTCTATTATTTTTTAGGAACAAAATCAATATACTCAAAGAGTTAAAGGCAATGTATTGGCAACCATGGCCCAATGCGGATCATTATGCACCTAAAAGTAGGGACATTTGCAAAAATAAAAAGAAAAGTTATACTCAAGGCTCCGAGGCTGTAGGTGTAACTCCACAACTGATATATGAAAATACAATATGGCCAGAATCCAAATCAAAGCTGGCAAAACTTTTACCAAAGGATCTTCAACAGTATGCTATCCTAGCTCCTAGGTTCCCCAACTGTGATCGATAGTGCAGTTTACAAAGTGAAGCTAATTTTGCACAATATAAAGAAAGTGAAGAACAATGGCAAAGACAGGAGGTGCAATGTTGCTGGTATTCAACCTGACTTGTACCGATCCTTGGTTAGTCTATAACTTAGTTTCCCACAAAAATAGAGCCATAAAAACATTATCATGTTAGCCATCCTAACTTTTTGATTCAGTTATGCTGATGTTTTGGCCTTGCCAACGCCGATGATGTCTAGACGGATCTAAAATGTCTCAAACTCTTGGTTTGGCTTCCCAGCCATGTTGTATATTTCATACTAATCCATTTTTTGCCAGAATGTGGTAATAATAATCCACTGAGGCTCGCATTTCTTACCCTACCATGACTTGCACATTTCTAAGGACGCCATATTTGATCATAGTTTAAACCAATTTCATACTTCCAAGATCATCTCATGCATAAACAGGTTCTTTTTAAAATTATATTTTAAACCAAGTTAATACTCCAAGATCCACTCCTACATAATCAATTTCCTTGAAATGATAGAATAATATACATACCTTTTCATTAGATGGCCATAAATATGGATTAAAGCGAACTGCACGGTAGCCATCCTAAAAATTGCCAAAGATTAATTTTGTATTTAAAATATTACAATATTCATCAGAACGAACCTTCAGCACAAGACATTCAAGCTCATTGACGCCACTTCCATCATTTGCTGGATTTGCAAGGCAACAACCAATGAACTTGGTTGGATACTTTTTTATGACACTATAGAAGAATCAACAGCAATAAGATGCATGAAGATTGAAACAATTTAGAGGCTCGTGATCGTGATGATGACAAAGAAACTTATTGAGGTGCGGATGAACTTCTTGATAATCACAATTTGTCAAAAACATGATTAATAGCATTACTACATAGAATTATATATAAGATGCGAATGTAAGACTTCAAAACAAACGAACAAAAATTGAAAGTGTTGTCATCTGACCTTGACACATAAGAATGATCAAATTTATGATTAATGGGTTGCACAACGAGTGCCCCATCAACACCTGCTTCCTCCATGCACTGGATATAAAGTGAAGTAAGATCATCCCTTACGACTAAAAATCCAAAATACTAATTCATTAGTGGACGAAAAGTATATGATACATCTGGGAGAGCATGAAAAAAATGCGATGTTGAGAAATTGATAAAGTATATAAGCATTGATTGAGCAAGATGCGAAGAAACCTTTTAATCATAATAATACGAAGATGCTAATTAACTTTGATCAAGTAAAGAACAAGTTACAATGTTATCAAGGAGTTTTACTTTGGTTGTGGCCTGTTAGATATCAAGCATATTATCCATGTCTTGTCTAGTATAGCTTGCATTCCCTAATTTGTTGGGCTTGTCTTTTCCTTTTCTTCTTTTCAGCAATAACATAAATAGTTTCACGAAAAATGAATTATTTTGTTGATAACAAACATGTTTAACAACTTGGGGATGCGAGAATTCAATGTGGTATCAGTTTGAACACCTACAGAGTTTATTAATTGAACAAAAGTTATGCTTATTGATTCTGTTCTTTCATCAGATTGATGCATTGAAGCCTGAAAGAAAACAACTCACCCACCTGTAAATGATGATTTCAACTGAAAAGTAGGTGCTCATTTGAATTCAACTTAGCCCAGTTCACTAGAAATATGATTAGTTGAAAAAGAAGAAGAAGAAATTACCTGGATTAGTAAATGGACATTCCCAGGGATGGTTGGCTCTTGACCAGGAAAATAAGGGTACATATTGGCAGCCTTGTTGCAAGGAAATGAAGAGGATCAAACCCTTGGTATTACGAAGTGGTTATGAAAAAAGCAGCAAGCTAACTAAACTAACCTCTTGGGGAGCCGCCCAGACATGCAAGTGTGAGTCAATAATTGGCATCTGTTTGGCAGCGGCCATGAAAGCAGAAGGCGGTTTGATGGTCAAGGGTTTACTGGGGGTCGAGAGTAGGGAATGAGAGAAATGGAGGAATGAGGAGGAGGAGGAGGATGCGTGCGGTGGATTTCTTATTATTCTCAAAGCCACCATGTCAGTACACCACTCCTCCCACAAATGATGCTCAAAACTTCCTTTTTTGCCCCAAACATTCCGATTACACCCTTTTTCGATAAAGGGCTCTTTCTAAACGCTTTGTTTCTGACCGTAGTTGTCGGTCTCACACATCACCTTTTTTTACATAAATAAAATTATGACATAACAAGTCATGGCTTCTTCAAAAAGGACATAAAACAATTAAATTTTGGAGCTCATAAAACATCTCAAAATTTTAAACATTAGCCACACATCAAATATATAAATTATTCAAATAAAATATTCACCTAAAAATGTTATATTCTCGGAAATGTGATGTGTCTGGCACTCATTCCAATTAATATGTTTAAAAATATAACTCGTATAAGTATGCAAACGAGTAGAATCATGAGTGTTACTTAAAAATGAAATAACTGATCAATAATATCATATGAAAATGTGTCAATATGGATGAAAATAAGGAGACATATTGCGAGCGAGGGAAGGAAATTTGAAAAGGCAGATCCATTTTCAAAACTTACAACACAAAGCACATTATGTAGTGAAACGAAATCATATCAAATTTAAAGCTTGCAATTTCGTATGCATCTCTATTTACCAAATGAAATTGTACTCAATGTGTCCACTCTTGCGCCTCTTATCAATATTTTCAAAGCTACAACGTTGCCGTAACAGTTAACACTATCAATCTTTTTGCTTCGGAGATGATAAGAAAAGCATGCTTATGACAAAATGTGGTCTCCACTCAGCTTCCTTTTTTATGGTTCTGTTTTTTGCATTTTAATTATAGCAAATGTTAGAAACTTAATGAAAAGGACAATTCATGTTTACGTGAATTATGCATTAAATTACCATCAACCAAATACTGCACATACAAATCTATGACTAACAGATACCCAATGAATGTTAGAAAATTCATCAATCAAAGGAGGACGAAAGTAATAATAAAATTAAGGAAACACAGAGAAGAGATACAAAACCGAATTAAGGTTGAGGCTTGCTAGGCAATTTCTTTAAAGTCAAATTGCCCCCGTCTGGTGCTGGGTGTGAACTTGCAATCGACCACCCAGAATATAACAACCGGACCTTCTTTCACTTGCACCGATATGAAGAAGGCAAAAGGCAGGCTGACTTCGCTATCACCAAATATGCACACAAATCGAACTCACCGAAAAAGTGAGAAGAAGAGAATTGTAGTCGTTGTCTGATTGATTTATTTCATAAGAAGGAATCAACCTTCTTTTATAAAGATGATCTTCAAACGGTCATCCCATGAATCAAGAAACCACTCATCTTCATCGTGGTTGGAATACCTTCAACAGCATGAAACTGATTCCCAACAATAAGAGGACGATGTGAAGATATGGCTTCTAGAAGCCCAACTTCGTTT
Organism: Umbilicus rupestris; assembly: GCA_963678935.1. Classification (NCBI taxonomy): domain Eukaryota; kingdom Viridiplantae; phylum Streptophyta; class Magnoliopsida; order Saxifragales; family Crassulaceae; genus Umbilicus; species Umbilicus rupestris. The sequence goes on along the minus strand of OY787629.1, from coordinate 6,952,781 downwards.
CCCACAAAACTACGTCGTTTTATATTCAACTTCCTTTTCACAAAACTACGTTGTTTTTGGACTATTATTTTTCTTCACACCAATCAATACAATTTTTCCAACAATCTCCCACATGAAGAAAATCGAGTGGTGAAAACTAAAACAAAACCCGACTCAACGTGGTGATAGTTTCTACAGTCTATACCTGCACAGGATAGGTAGGCAACATCCTTGAACCTTCCCTTTAGATGATATGCATTGTTGACTGTCTCTTCAGTAGACGCGAAGTTTATGAACTGTTCGTCATTTTATTTCAACAAATACATATCTCCTACATATATATTTCTGACAGCCTTCCATTTCTCATTGGTAGGCTCATTTCGGCCATGAAACCCCTGCCTGGTTCAGCGAGAGTTGTTAAAGAATTAAGCTCTTAATTAATTCTCCTTGAAGCGGCCACACTTCTCTCTCACATAGGTGATTTACAAGGTAATCTCGTATTACCAGTTTCTGGTTTTCAAACCACAGAATCATTACAAGCTAATAGTTTAACCTCGTACGGAAATCATTGTTTGATAAGGAATGGGTTGGGGGAAACCTCCACAGTGACTTCTGATAAAGCCTATTTATACACATTATTTAGATCCTAACCCTATGCTTGTTTGCATTATTTTGTGTACAAGATTACTGGTTTCCAGTGTTTTTGTATTTTAGGACAAAACGAGAGCCTAAGTCGGATACGCGCTAACAGGCAGCTTTTAAGGAGCGCATCACACAGCCTACGGAGCTAGCAGCGCAAACAGATAGGAGTTGGCAGAAACAGCTACGGTGCGCTAACCGATTGCGCTAACCAAGGAGCAGTGCGCCATGCGCAGATGGTGGTGTTTCCAAATCCTGACACCACCAGATTTGGAAGTTGCCAAGGATGAGCCTGTTGAGCAGTATATAAAGAGAAGAAGGCTAGGGTTTGAAAAGAATAATCCAGATACCACGAGACACATGACATATACAACTAAGGAGGAGAGAGCGGCAGAACTGAAAAATACACGAGCTACTGCGAGGACCTGCGCTAGCCGAGACACTGCAACCTGCACGCACCTGCTTGTTGCTGTTTTCTGTGATACTTTAGATATTATTTACTGTTTCTATGATGTTTGCTACTAGCATGTCTAGCTAAACGCTTGGTATCGGTTGGGCATGAATCTATGAGTATTTCCTTTGAGACTTGCGCTTAATGCATAGCTTGTTTGCTTATATTAATTCTGTGCACACTGTTGACAGCTAGTTGCATGAGTAGGGGAAGCCTTGAACCGCAATCTTACTCTTGTTGCTTGTTTGTTATATGTTAAACTAGTTGAATAGCCTGACGGTGACAACTAGGAGTAACGCGCTAGGATAATCAGTTGCTACTGTAACAAGATTCGTAACTGCTTAGACTAGTATTAAGAATTAATAGCTCATGAACTTTGATCGGAACATGCGCACAAGTTAGGAAGCCTTGACCGGACACTAACTTCAGTAAATCAAACTATAGACGTTTAGAGTCGATGATAAGGAATACGCTCATAGAGGATTGTCTGCGCCGATACTTTTCATAGTCATAGTACTTAATCTCTACTGCCTGCGCACGTCTAGTGCAATTCCTGCGTTTACTACTGTTTACTCGCGCATTGCGCAACCCAATCATTCACACCCCCAGTTTTCGTAAGTGCAGGATTCTAGTTAAAGCTAATCTATTTGCTCCCTGTGGATTCGATCCCGACTTAACCGCTGTACTAAGTGGAAGAGGAAGGAATTAATTTGAACGCGCACAACGACGCGCGCATCAAATTTTGGCGCCGTTGCCGGGGAGCAACACAGATAAGCTTTAATTAGCTTAAGTTTTCTTTTATAATAGTTAGTTATTTCTGTTTGCTTTATTTTCGTTGTTGTTTCTGACAGCGCGCAATCAACATCAGCCTACGCAACCCTGAAATAGTTGCGCTGCGCAGATTCTAGTTGCGCACTGACAGACGCAACATCTTAGTTTTCTTTTAATTCCGTTTTCTTTAAAGTTTAGAACAGGTCATGGAGGATAACAGTGTCGTTGGAGATAACTTAGGGGACAGAACTCTAGAGGAAGCGAGGGCACATAGCTGCGCAGCCCTGTTCAGAGAGGAAGTGCAGCGTGAGGTTGAAGCAAGGATGGCCGCTGAATTGTATAATGCGCCACCCGCGCGACAAGCTGCGCGACGCAGAACAGTGCGCGAGATGTCAGCCCCACTCACGGTTAACCAGCCATGGTGCATAGTGCTTCCACCAGACGGTCATTTTGAGCTGAGGAGCTCGCTCATTCATCACATGCCCAAGTTCCACGGGATGAACAACGAGAATCCGGTCAAGCATGTGCGAGAATTCCTAGTCATTTGCGAGAACATGAAGGCCGAAGGGGAGAGCGATGAAGCGCTGAAGATGAAAGCGTTCCCATTTTCACTGTGTGACACGGCCAGGCATTGGCTAATGAACTTACCAGCAGGATCAATTCACACATGGGAGCAGCTGCAGAAGAAGTTCCTGGACAAATTTTATCCCGCAGCAAAGATCGCGCTACTCAGGAGGGAGCTGGCCGCACCTAGGCAGAGCGCAGGAGAGTCGCTGTCAGAGTATTACGAGCGTTTCAGGGAGCTGGAGGCCAACTGCTACAATCACGGCCTACCCCAGAATGTGCTGATAGAGAATTTCCTGAATGGATTGCTGCCCATGGAGCTGAGATTATTGAATGCATGCGCAGGAGGCGACATTTGCAACATGTACCCAGAGGACGCATGGCAGCTGATAGAAGACTCTGCTAGGGAGGTAAGACATCAGCTAACACTTGAAAATAGTCGTGCTCGTTCTGTGCATCAGGTAGAAACAAGCGCTGAGATCAAGGAAATGAAGGCCATGCTGCAGAAGTTGATGAGTGCGCAAGGCCCACAACCAGTTGCGCCAAAGGCATGCGAGTTCTGCACATCCCCTGAGCACAAAATCGACGCATGTCCCACGCTTTTCGAGGAATCAGGAGATGTCAATGCTCTTGGAGGATGGGATAATAGAGGACCACAGAGGCAGAATCAGCCGCGCTTTGGACTAGCCGCAAATGGGTTCAGATGGAAGGAGGAAAACAATTTCCAGAGGCAGTCCACGGATCAACGCGCGACACAGCAGACGCAACAAGCTGCGCCCTACAATCCACCGCACTGACGCACCAGCGCAGAACAACCAGCAACCGAGGCGATCCTTAGAAGATATCGTGGGGCAGCTAGCAGACACAGTGCGCAAAAATGATGAGAAGTATGACAAGAGGTTCGAGTCCATTGAGAAGCAGCTATCACAGATTGCTACCAAGGTGTATGAGCTGAAAAAGAGCGATGGCAACCTGCCTTCGCAAGTGATCCAGAACCTTAAGGGAGGAGTCAACGCCGTGACACTGAGAACTGGGCGCACAATAGGAACAGAGCAGACCACGAAGGCGCCCGCGCCACCAGTTGCGCAAGTCCCAGATCCAACCGGAGCAAGACGCGCAACCAGAAGCACCAGCCACAAGCCAGCAGGGCGAAGCGCCAGGTATGACACAATTAAAAGACAAGGGCACGAATCGTACTAACATACCTGCACCTTTCCCTGTACAGGCACCATCGGCTAGGAAGGAAGCGCTTGACAAGGAGCTCTACGAGTTATTCAGCAAGGTGGAAATAAACATTCCTCTTATTGAAGCAGTTCGGCAAATCCCTAGGTACGCCAAGTTTTTAAAGGAGCTGTGCACAAACAAGAGAAGGAAGGGCGAGTGCGCACAGGTAATGCTAAATGCGCAGGCCTCTGCAATCGTGCAACATAAGGTACCACCTAAGTGCCGAGACCCAGGTACGTTCACCATCACATGCACTTTAGGTAAGACCACAGTGAGCAATTGCATGATTGACTTAGGCGCGTCTATAAATGTGCTACCCTATTCCCTATATGCGTCATTACGCCTTGGACCACTAAAGCCTGCAGGTCTCACCATTCAGCTAGCAGACCGGTCGTGCAAGCAACCTACGGGCATGATAGAGGATGTCCTTGTCCGAGTAGGAGAGCTGGTGTTTCCAGCAGACTTCTATGTCCTAGAAATGGAGGGAGAGTCGAGCATAAGCAGTGCGCAGATCCTACTGGGCAGACCATTTCTGATGACAGCGCGCACAAAAATAGATGTATGGAGGGGCGCGCTCTCTATGGAGGTTGATGGCGAGGAAATTCATTTTAACATATTCAAAGGGATGCAGCACCCTCATGAAGACGCCACAGTGCACGCAATGGACAGCATAGATGACTTAGTTGCAGATGCGCAATGTGCGAGCGCAACAGAAGAACCTGAAACGTTGGCACAGGCAGAGGTGGAGGCGCAAGAGAATGAGCTGAGCAGCGCTGAACCAGAATCCAGACAGGTACATGATATAATTAATGTCTACGCTGCTAATAAAATATTGCCCTCTATTGAACAGGCACCCAAGGTCGAGCTGAAGCAACTCCCAGAGCACCTCAAATACATATTCTTGGGAAATGAAGACACCCTGCCAGTAATCATAAAGAGGATTAGAAGAGGAGCAGGAGGCGCAACTACAGCAGGTGCTGCGCAGGAACCAGCGCGCTATAGGATGGACACTTGCTGATCTGCGCGGAGTGAGCCCGGACGTATGCATGCATAGGATTCTATTGGAAGATGGTGCCAAACCATCCAGGGAGCCTCAGCGCAGATTGAACCCGAATATGATGGAGGTAGTGCAGAAGGAGATCCTGAAGTTGCTTGACGCAGGAGTCATTTACCCTATTTCAGACAGCAAATGGATAAGTCCAGTGCACGTTGTGCCAAAGAAAGGAGGAATCACAGTAGAAGAGAATGCGCAGGTCGAGCTAGTTCCCAAGCGCATACAAACTGGATGGCGCATGTGCATCGACTACAGGAAGCTTAACGCAGTCACGCGCAAGGACCATTTCCCGCTACCCTTTATGGATCAGATGCTAGATCGATTAGTGGGGAAGCCCTACTTTTGCTTCTTGGACGGATATTCAGGGTACAATCAGATACCCATAGCTGCGGAGGATCAAGAGAAGACCACGTTTACCTGCCCATTTGGTACGTTTGCGTTTCGGCGCATGTCATTTGGGCTGTGTAACGCGCCAGGTACGTTCCAACGTCTAGTCATGAGCATTTTTCTGATATGATTGGTATATACATAGAAGTGTTCATGGATGATTTTACTGTACACGGAAGTACCTTTGACGCATGCTTAACTCATCTTGATAAGGTCTTAGCGCGCTGCATTTCGAAAAACCTAGTGCTCAATTATGAAAAATGTCATTTCATGGTATCGCATGGTGTAGTACTAGGACATATTATCTCGCAGGAGGGGATCAAGGTAGATAAGGCCAAGATAGATCTTATTTCTAATCTGCCTTATGCCACTAACGTGCGCGATGTGAAATCATTCCTTGGGCATGCCGGGTTTTACAGGCGCTTCATAAAAGATTTCTCTAAAATTTGTATACCCCTGTCTAACCTCTTGCAAAAGGATGTGCATTTCGAATTTACTGATGAGTGCAGGGCTGCGTTTGATAAGCTGAAGGAGGCGCTGACGAGTGCGCCAGTGATGCGCGCACCAGACTGGAACCTGCCTTTTGAACTAATGTGCGATGCAAGTGACTATGCAGTAGGTGCAGTCTTGGGACAGCGCGTGGACAAGAAGCCGCACGCCATTTATTATGCATCGCGCACACTGGACGCTGCGCAGAGGAACTACACCACCACGGAGAAGGAACTTTTGGCAATTGTGTTTGCGCTGGAGAAGTTCCGCGCATATGTTCTAGGCGCCAGAGTCATCGTCTACACAGACCACGCAGCAATTCGTTACCTAATGTCCAAGAAGGAGACTAAGCCGCGCCTGATGCGCTGGGTGCTCCTACTTCAGGAATTCGACTTGGAAATCAAAGATAAGAAGGGCACGGAAAACACAGTCGCAGACCACCTGAGCAGGATCGTGAAAGTGGAGGAGCCAGGGCAGATCACGGAGACGTTCCCTGACGAGCATCTGATGGCGGTAACAGGTAAGGTACCATGGTATGCGCACATTGCGAATTACCTGGTCACAGGTACGTTTCCTCCTCATTTCACTAAAACCCAATGCATGAGATTAAAGCATGAGTCCAAGCATTACACTTGGGATGATCCGTATATGCTCAGAATAGGACCTGATCAGATTTTGAGGCGCTGCGTGCCTGACCATGAAATTAACTCTGTTTTGATGTTTTGTCATGCGCACGCATGTGGAGGGCACTTTGGTCCGAAGCGCACGAGCAGAAAGATCCTGGATTGCGGATTCTATTGGCCGCACTTGTTTAGTGACGCGTATAACTACTGCAGGAACTGTGACAGGTGCCAGCGCACAGGAGGCATATCAGCGCGCAATGAGATGCCGCAGACGCCAATTCTAGTGGATGAAGTATTCGATGTTTGGGGGATTGACTTCATGGGGCCATTTCCTCCATCTTCCGGATATGAGTATATATTGGTCGCGGTAGATTATGTCTCCAAATGGGTTGAAGCCAAGGCTACACGGAAGGATGATGGTAAGACGGTCGCTGACTTTTTAAGGACTAACATATTTTGCAGGTACGGAGTACCCAAGGCAGTCATCAGCGACCAGGGGACGCACTTTTGCAACAGGATATTGGCGCAGATATTCAAGCATTATGGAGTGCGCCACAAGACGTCCACCGCTTATCACCCTCAGACGAATGGACAGGCCGAGGTTTCCAACAGAGAGATCAAGCGCATCCTGGAGAAAACTGTGAGACCGTCATGCAAAGACTGGAGCCAGCGCCTGGACGATGCTCTATGGGCATACTGAACTGCGCATAAGACGCCAATTGGGACTTCGCCGTTTCGGTTGGTTTATGGAAAAGCGTGCCACCTGCCAGTGGAGTTAGAGCACAAAGCATACTGGGCATTGCGCATTTGCAACCTGAACCTAGACGAGGCCTGTAAAGAGCGCGCATTTGAGCTAAGCGAATTAGAAGAGCTGCGCCTGGATGCATATGAGGGACTGCGCGATTACAAGGCGCGCACAAAGGCATTTCACGACAAACATATCCTCAGACGCACTTTTGAGCCAGGAGACCAGGTATTATTATTCTCCTCGCGCCTGAAGCTCATGCCTGGGAAGCTGCGCAGCAAATGGACGGGACCGTACACAGTCACCAAGGTTTTCCCCTACGGAACAATCGAGTTAGAAAACGAACACCGACATCGTTTTCAGGTCAATGGGCAGAGAGTCAAAAAGTATTTAGGAGAACCTTGGGATGGCACAGCGCGCGAAGTTGAATTGGCGGAGCCTGAGATAGCAGATGCACAGGTTGGTGCGCCAGAGTCACCACGAGACGCGCCAGAGGGAGAACTGGGAACTATTGCGCATATTTCTTCTTCCTCTTTACCTACCCTCGTTACTTATGATTTATCACATACTTTTACTCATGCTGACCACCCTTCCGATCCTTTGGGCAGGACCAAGAAGAACACAACACATGCACAAGCGCAGGGTCACTCAGGAGCAAGTGTGGGGGAGGTCGCTGGTACACTTTCACGAAAGTAACGAGGTACAGTCGAGCCAACGACGTTAAACAAAGGCACTTGTCGGGAGGAAACCCGACACGTTTTACTTTTACATATTTTTCTTTTAGTTTTTCTAGTGTCTTTTAGCTAGTTTAGGACTTGTAGTTTTTTTTAGTCGAGCAGCAGTGTGCAGGTCCGTGCGCACTTCAGTGCGCAGGACGGCTGCGCCAGTCGGGAGGGTATATAAGGACAGTACTTAGAAAATTTTAGCACTTTTCACACTCGACCGTTGCAAGAGAAACTCCCGTCCTCAGCAGCCGCTCACCGTCCGGGACTCAACCCAGCTTCCGTTTAGAGAGATTCGACGAGCACACAGTCGCACACTCACCAGGTAACCTTTCCCCTCAGATTTCGGCCGATTGAGTTAGGGTTTGTGCACCGATTGGAGGTTTGGTTAGTGGGTTTTGTAGGCGGGCAGTAGGCGCCCATTTGGTGAAAGTTTCAGGGCATTTGGAGGAGTTTGGATTTTTTGAGCTTTTGTGAGTGTTGACCGTAGTTGACCGGAGAGACCCAGCGCACGATGCAGCCTGCCGAGGATCAAGCGACCCCAGCTCACTTCGCCAGCAAGTACGAAGCCTTCCTGAGGCTTGAGATGTACGGGACTCCGTACATCAGCAGGGAGTTCCTGCGAGAGGTCGGTATAGAGGACCTCATCATGGAGAAGCTCGCGCTGGCGAGCTGGGAGGCGCTATTGGAATTCAACAGCGCAGCAGACAAGGAGGACACCTGCGAGTTTCTGGCGTCACTGGAGACGTTCAATATGGAGATAAGGTACCGGCACCGAGGGGTCTGGTACATGGCCTCGGCTAAGAGGCTGAAGCGCACACTGAGGTGCGCTAAGATGCGAGAAGCTGATATAGACACACACACGAATCGGGAAGCGTGGCGTGAGATGGCGACCGGCCCAATTTTTGCCGCGGGGCGCAGCCGAGGACGCGAGCTGCGCAACCCGTGGATGTTCTACCTGTGGCGTCTGGTCGCCTATGCGATCATTGGGCGTTTTAATGGTGCGCCGAAGATCAGCTTGCTGGATATGGAGATTTTGAAGGGCTTTTATTATGGGAAGAGGATGCTGTTTGTCTTGAACATGGTGATTCATTGGAGTCGGGTCAGCACCAAGGGGCCGCTAACTTGTGGAGGGATGATAACGCACCTACTGCGTGCGTTGCACGGAGAGCCTGAAGTGCCCGAGCACAACGTGGTGCCGGCTGTTCCCTTGGACCGCGCCCATATGCTGCAGATAAGAGTGGTAGCCGTGAGATTGGATGGCACATTGGAGTGGTGCTACCGGCTGCAGCCGGCCATAGCGCTGAGGCATAGAGCGGAGAGCAGCGCCCAAGCAGAAGAGGCTGCGGAGGAGATGGAGGAGGACGAGGCCCCAGAGCCAGTTGCGCCTCCAGTCAGGCGCATGAGGACTCTCGCGCCGAAGGGCAAGTGCACCGCAGGGGGAGCCAGTTACCATTTCCATTGAGGATTCTCCCCCGCGTGCACGAGGAAAGCGTCCCAGGACTGAGGCAGAGGAGGCGCCTGAGGAGGTATCCGAGGAGCAGCGCATGATGTTCAACGTCATGCGCGTGCTCGAATATTTAGCGCCAGAGGGGGCAGATTTGAGTATGAGCCCACCATCTGGGTGGAGATTTGGAGATGCTATTCCCCCTCTCTTCAGCCTGCGCAGGCCACCTCCAGGATCGCCTAGCGAGCCGCACCAGCCAGCCAGCCCTCCTACCCAGTCCCTAGTGCATACAGCAGAGCCAGCTCCAGCACCAGAGCCCACCCCAGCAGCAGACCCAGTACCAGCACCTGCACCACCCCCTGCACAGCCTTCCATTCAGAGGTCCCCTGAAGCCGAACCCATCATTAGTACCAGCTCAGATTCACTATGGGATCCTGTCTCAGAGGACGACCTCGTGGCTCAGCCCGCCGCCATTTCTGTAGTGCCGCCAGCCTCCAGCACCGAGTATGTGACGGATTCTTCAGATGAGGAGGCGCGCGGATCAGCGGCTGAGTCCAGCTCCGAGGACATCTAGGGCTGCAGTGGGGGGCGCGCATTTCTTTCGGGTGGTTTTCTTTTCTTATCTTTTGAAAACTGTTGCTATATTTTGCTGACTATTGTGCTGAATATTTTTGTGCCCCTTGCTATATTGTGCGCTGCGTTGACTATATGTTTTTTATATTCTTTCTTTTGCTTGCATGCATGTGTGTGCTCTCCGTGCGCTTGAGCTTGAGTCGTGGGGACACGTCTCTGTTTAAGTGTGGGGGGGGGGGGGGGGGCGTTACATTTACATTTCACGTTTTTTGAGCTTTTTAGTGTAGCTTAGTTTAGTTGAAGAAAACAGTAGCAGTGGTGCGCTTGTGTGCGGGTTGCGCACACTGTTCAGCTTGTTTTGCGCTATCCATATTGCATGCGCTGCTATCAACTGTTTTAGTATATTTTTTTTCGTTTTTTCTGCTCCTTTTAGTTGGGATATACAAGGGATATGGAGTTGACAGAAACGCTCTAGAGAGGCGGTTAGTCGTTTGAGCTTCGAAGGTGAGGTATATGGTCGAGAGCGCTAGTGGAGGCCGGTGCTTCGCGACCTTCGGAACAAGAGAGCGCGCTCAGTCATGCAGATGCCGAAGGCGAATTACCCAAAGCGTGGCGAGGTGGGAAAATAGACCACCTTTCCTCTAGAAGTCGAGCTATGGAAGGCGGGCGCGGGTGTAAACGCGTGCGCTGACCAGCGCAAGTAGACCAAGGAGGGAGAGCGGAGCGTTGTTCCATAGCTGTTATCCGGAGGCCGAGACTGGAACCGTTCTGAGAAACATAGGAACCGTAGACAAAGCTGTACAAAAAAAAGAAAAAAAATACCAGCAGATGATATGCGCTACAAAAGAATCAGCATGCGCACAAACACGTACCAGCTTGCGCAAAGTTCACAAGAATATCATCAAAAAGGCTTGAGTTCCCAGAAAGTGCGCGGAAGAATCACGCACCGGAAGAAGCTGCGCTAGTAACCATATACCCGTCCTCGAAGTAAAAGCTGACAACCCGGAGCCTATGAAGAGCTATCTCCCAGCCATCCGAAATGATATTCATCCCAGCTGAGAGGTAACGAATTGCGAAATTATTATATTAGAACTGTTGAAGGCAGATGCGCGCAGGTGGTAGAGCAGCGCAAGGTGAATAGTAGTGCAGCACGCGCTAAAGTGCAAGACTGTGCGCTAGACTCCAGAGAGGTAATGATATCCGTGCTTGAGTGCTTGTTCGGGACGAACAAGGGGCAAGTGTGGGGAGTTTGATAGAGCCTATTTATACACATTATTTAGATCCTAACCCTATGCTTGTTTGCATTATTTTGTGTACAAGATTACTGGTTTCCAGTGTTTTTGTATTTCAGGGCAAAACGAGAGCCTAAGTCGGATACGCGCTAACAGGCAGCTTTTAAGGAGCGCATCACACAGCCTGCGGAGCTAGCAGCGCAAACAGATAGGAGTTGGCAGAAACAGCTACGGTGCGCTAACCGATTGCGCTAACCAAGGAGCAGTGCGCCATGCGCAGATGGTGGTGTTTCCAAATCCTGACACCACCAGATTTGGAAGTTGCCAAGGATGAGCCTCTTGAGCAGTATATAAAGAGAAAAAGGCTAGGGTTTGAAAAGAATAATCCAGATACCACGAGACACACGACATATACAACTAAGGAGGAGAGAGCGGCAGAACTGAAAAACACACGAGTTACTGCGAGGACCTGCGCTAGCCGACTGCGCCAGCCGAGACACTGCAACCTGCACGCACCTGCTTGTTGCTATTTTCTGTGATACTTTAGATATTATTTACTGTTTCTATGATGTTTGCTACTAGCATGTCTAGCTAAACGCTTGGTATCGGTTGGGCATGAATCTATGAGTATTTCCTTTGAGACTTGCGCTTAATGCATAGCTTGTTTGCTTATATTAATTCTATGCACACTGTTGACAGCTAGTTGCATGAGTAGGGGAAGCCTTGAACCGCAATCTTACTCTTGTTGCTTGTTTGTTATATGTTAAACTAGTTGAATAGCCTGACGGTGACAACTAGGAGTAACGCGCTAGGATAATCAGTTGCTACTGTGACAGGATTCGTAACTGCTTAGACTAGTATTAAGAATTAATAGTTCATGAACTTTGATCGGAACATGCGCACAAGTTAGGAAGCCTTGACCGGACACTAACTTTAGTAAATCAAACTATAGACGTTTAGAGTCGATGATAAGGAATACGCTCATAGAGGATTATCTGCGCCGATACTTTTCATAGTCATAGTACTTAATCTCTACTGCCTGTGCACGTCTAGTGCAATTCCTGCGTTTACTACTGTTTACTCGCGCATTGCGCAACCCAATCACTCACACCCCCAGTTTTCGTAAGTGCAGGATTCTAGTTAAAGCTAATCTACTTGCTCCCTGTGGATTCGACCCCGACTTAACCGCTGTACTAAGTGGAAGAGGAAGGAATTAATTTGAACGCGCACAACGACGCGCGCATCAACTTCACTTCGTCTTAGCAATTAGGTTATCCCATTGAATCAAGTTCTTGGGATCTTCAGTCATCTTGGTTGGGTTTTCATTCGCCTCGACATATATGACTCTAGGGCTTTAACCCCATTCCTAATGTCGTTTTCTCTACTTGGTCTCTATTTAACCCTTTGGTTAGCGGATCTGCAATATTATATTTGGACCTTACATAGTCAATACTTATGACTCCGAGAGAAGATGTCTAATGGTTTTATGTCTTCGAACGTATATGTCTAGACTCACCATTATACAGCACACTCTGTGCTCTACCAATGGCCGATTGATTATCGCAATATATGCATATTGGTGGCACAGGTTTTGTCCATTAGGAATATCCTCAACAAAAAATTTCTCAACCATTCAGCTTCTTCGCCACACTTATCTATTGCAACGAATTCTGCTTCTATCGTGGATCTAGTTATCACAGTTTGCTTTGACGATTTCCAGGACACAGCAGCTCCTGCCAAGGTAAACACGTAACCATTAGTGGCTTTTGAATCTTGTATGTCAGATATCCAACTGGCATCACTGAATCTCTTAGTGACTTCTGGATACATGGTATAATTCAAACCATATTCACGAGTATATCGTAAATACTTCAACAGTTTAACAACTGCCTTCCAGTGTTTAAATCATGGATTACCCATGTATTTTGTAAGTCTGCTCACTGAGTAGGCCAAGTCTGGTCTTGTACAATTCATTTAAGTGCATCAGACTGCCTATAAATCTCGCATACTCTAACTGATTGACATAGTCATTTTTGTTCTTAGATAAGATTTTGTCCAACTTCGATTGGAGTTCTAGAGCTACCAAAACTATCTTTGCCTGCGAGTCAGTTTCAGTTACAAGCTCATCTTCTTGATTTTGAGATGACTCCTCAACCTCTTGGATTAATTCCTGGTGTTGATAATCCATTTCTTTGTAAGGAAACAGACGTTCAAAGAATGATGCATTCTTAGATTCTATAATGACATTTTCCTCTACATTTAGATTCTTTGATTCATACACCAAAAATCTATATGCATTGCTATTCCGAGAATAGCCAATGAAAACACAGTCAATCGTTTTTGGTCCTATTTTCGTTCGTTTAGAGCCTTGTGCCACTACTTTAGCTAGGCACCTCCACACTCGCAAGAGTTTATAGGATGGTTTATGTCCCGTAAACAATTTATAAGGAGAATTATCCTTCTACTTGCGAGGTACCCTATTTAATAGGTAATTTGCTGATAAAATGGCTTCCTCCCACATTGACTGGGGTAGCCCAGAACTTAACAGCATTGCGTTCATCAACTCTTTAGTGTCCTATTTTTCCTTTCAGCAACACCATTAGATTGAGGCGAGTATGGCGGAGTAACTTCGTGAATAATACCATGTTGTGCACAAAAGGCCCCAAATAGTTCTACATATTCTCCTCCACGGTCACTCCTCACTCTTTTAAGTTTCTTGTTGAGTTGGTTCTCAACTTCTAGTTTATAGATGACAAACTTATCAATAGCTTCATCTTTGCTCTTAAGCAAATGCACATGACAATACTTTGTACTATCATCAATGAAAGTAACAAAACATTTATCGTCAACTACTGTTGGCATGAACTTTAAATCACATAGATCACTATGTATTAATTCAAGGGGTTCTGTTTTCCTTTCTACAGTATGAAAGGATGTCCTCGTTATTTTTGCTTCGACACATGTTTCACATTTGTGTTTAGAATCAAATTGAAATTTGGGTATACATTCCAAATTCATTAACTTTCTTATTGACTCATTATTCACATGTCCTATTCTTTCATGCCATAAAGTAGAAGACTCAACCAAATAAACAGAAGAATCATTCTTATTCATCTTTTTCAGGGCTATTACATTCATTTTCCATAACCCCTCATGAACATAACCCCTCCCCACATACATGTCATTCTTAGTGAGGACAACTTTATGGGACTCAAAGACCATTCTAAAACCTTGGCTAACCAGCAACGTCCCGGAGATGAGATTCTTCTTTATGTCTGGCACATAGAGGACATTTGTGAGCTTCAGCTCCTTCTTAGTGGAGAACTTCAAAACCACAGTGCCTTTTTCTTTGACTTCAGAAGTCGCTGAGTTGCCCATATAAACTTTCTCTCCAGCTTGAGAACGCTCCAGGGTGGAGAAAGCATCTCATTTGAGCAGATGTGGCGGGTAGCTCCAGTATCTACGAACCATGCCTTCCTGGTAGTGTCCACCAGGTTCAACTTAGAAATCATAGCCACAAGTCTTCATCGACATCGGCTATGTTGACATCCCTCCTCTTCTTTAGGCAGTCAGTGGCTTTCTGACCTTTTTTGTTACAGTTGAAGCATTTCAATTGAAACTTTGGCTGCTACTTCTTCTTAAATGGTTTACCCTTTGGAGCCAGCTTCTGAATAGATTTCTTCTTCTTTGAGCTATCACCATGCTCCACCACATTCGCCCTCTCGGTTGTCACCTTTCTTCCTCAATCCGGAGCTTAACATATATCTTTTCAAAGTTCATTGATAGAGGCTATTTGTACGCATTATTTAGATCATAACCCTATGCTTGTTTGCAATATTTTATGAGCAGGACTACTCGTTTCTAGTGTTTTTGTATTACAGGGCAAAACGAGTCCTTGAGTCGGATACGCGCTAACAGGCAGCGTCCTAGGAGTGAGAGATCCGCCTGCGGAGATAGCAGCACAAGCAGAAGAGAAGTTGGTGAGAGTCGGTAGCGGTGCGCTAGCCGATGCGCTAGCCGAATGCCATGCGCCAGGCGCAAAAAATCCAGTGACCAGATTTGGAAGTTGCCAAAGGAGAACTTCCTGGGCAATATATTAACAAAGTAAGTCTAGGGTTTCAAGAGAGAGACATCACAGCCGTCATTGGACAACGCACATCAGAGAGAGCGGCAACACTGGAAAATACACGGACTTGTTGAGAGGACTTGCGCCAGCCAACTGCGCCAGCCGAGAAGACAATCTGCACGCACTGTTGCTACTGTGTTTCTCAGACATATTAGACCTTATTTACTATTCTATGATGTTTATTACTAGCATGTCTAGCTAAACTCTTAGTGTTGGTCGGGCATGAATCTATGAAGTATTACCTTTGAGACTTGAGCTTAATGCATAGTTTATTTACTTGTATTAATTCTGTGCACACTGAGACAGTTAGTTGCATAAGTAGGGGAAGCCTTGAACCGCAATCTTACTTGTGTTGCTTGCTTGTCGTATGTTAAACTAGTTGCATGAGTAGGGGAAGCCTTGAACCGCAATCTTACGGTGACGACTAGGAGTAACGAGCTAGGGTAAGCAGTTGCTACTGTGACAGGATTCGCAGCTGTTTTAGTCTAGTTCTAGGATTAATAGCACATGAACTTTGAACGGAACATGCGCACGTGTTAGGAAGCCTTTACCGGACACTAACCCGAGTAAAACACAAACTATAGACGTTTAGAGTCGATGATAAGGAATGCACGCATAGAGGATTGTCTGCCCAATACTTCTCATAGTCATAGTATCTAATCTCTACTGCTTGCGCACGTCTAGTGCAATTTCCTGCGTTACGCTAGCTACTGTTCATTTGCGCATCGCGCATCCCAATCTCACACAACCCCCATTTTTAGTGTAGACGACAGGATTGAAGACTGAACTACTTGCTCCCTGTGGAGATCGACCCTTACTTAACCGCTGTACTGGTGGAAGAGGAAGGATTATATTTGACGCGCACAACGACGCGCGATCAAATTTTGGCGCCGTTGCCGGGGAGCAACACAGCTAAGTCTTTAGTCTGAGTTTTTTTTATATATATAGTAACTCTTTCAGTTTGTTTTGTTTTCGTTGTTGTTTCTGACAGCGCGCATTCACATCAGCCTGCGCAACCTTGAAACAGTTGCGCTGCGCGTATTCTAGTTGCGCACTGACAGCCGCAACAACATTAGTTATCTTTTAATTTCATTTTTCTTGAGATTCGGAACAGGTTATGGAGGATAACAGTGTCGTAGGAGACAACTTGGGGGACAGAACCCCAGAGGAAGCAAGGGCACATAACCGCGCAGCCCTGTTCAGAGAGGAAGTGCAGCGCGAGGTTGAAGCAAGGAGGGCCGCTGAAGTGTATCATGCGCCACCCGTGCAACAAGCCGCGCGACGCAGAACAGTGCGCGAGATGTCAGCCCCTATCACTGTTAACCAGCCATGGTGCATCATGCTCCCACCAGGCGGTCATTTTGAGCTAAGGAGCTCGCTCATCCATCACATGCCCAAGTTCCACGGGATGAACAATGAAAATCCAGTCAAGCATGTGCGAGAGTTCCTAGTCATTTGCGAGAACATGAAGACCGAAGGGGAGAGTGATGAGGCGCTGAAAATGAAGGCATTCCCATTTTCATTATGTGATACAGCTAAACACTGGCTAATGAATTTACCTGCAGGATCTATTCACACATGGGAGCAGCTGCAGAAGAAATTCCTAGATAAATTCTATCCAGCAGCAAAGATTGCGCTGCTCAGAAGGGAACTGGCCGCGCCAAGGCAGAGCGCAGGGGAGTCTCTGTCAGAATACTATGAACGTTTCAGGGAGCTAGAAGCCAACTGCTACAATCACGGGCTTCCCCAGAATGTGCTGATAGAGAACTTTCTAAATGGACTGCTGCCCATGGAGCTGCGACTACTGAATGCATGCGCAGGAGGGGACATTTGCAACATGTACCCAGAAGATGCGTGGCAGCTGATAGAAGATTCTGCTGGGCAGGTAAGACATCAATTGACGCTTGAAAGTAGCCGTAATCGTTCTGTGCATCAGGTAGAAACAAGCGCTGAGATCAAGGAAATGAAGGCCATGCTACAGAAGCTGATGAGTGCGCAGAGCGCACAACCAGTTGCACCAAAGGTATGTGAATTCTGCAGGTCCACTGAGCACAAGACAGACGAATGCCCAACACTTTTCGAAGAGACTGGAGATGTCAATGCTCTTGGAGGATGGGACAGCAGAGGACCGCAGAGGCAGAATCAGCCGCGCTTTGGGCTTGCCGCAAATGGATTCAGATGGAAGGAGGAGAACAATTTCCAGAGGCAGCCCACAGATCAGCGCGCACCACAGCAGACGCAACAAGCTGCGCCCTACAATCCGCCGCACCGCCGAAATGACGCACCAGCGCAGAACAACCAACAGCCGCGGCGTTCCTTGGAAGACATCATGGGGCAGCTAGCAGATACAGTGCGCAAAAATGATGAAAAATATGACAAAAGGTTCGAGTCCATAGAAAAGCAGCTATCACAAATAGCAACCACGGTGTATGAGCTGAAAAAGAGCGATGGCAACCTGCCTTCGCAAGTGATTCAGAACCCTAAAGGAGGAGTCAATGCAGTGACACTGAGGACTGGGCGCACATTAGGAACAGAGCAGACCGCACAGGCGCCCGCGCAACCAGTTGCGCAAATCCCGGATCCAGCAGATCAGAATGCGCAACCAGAGCAAGATGCGCAACCGAAAGCGCCAGCCACAGACCAGCAGGGCAAAGCGCAAGGTATGTCTCACTCGAAAAACAAAAACAAAAATTGTACTAACATACCTGCTCCGTTCCCTGTGCAGGCACCACTGGCGAGAAAAGAAGCGCTGGACAAGGAATTATATGAGCTATTCAGCAAGGTAGAAATCAACATACCTCTCATAGAAGCTATTCGACAGATCCCCAGGTATGCGAAGTTTTTAAAAGAGCTGTGCACAAACAAGCGAAGGAAAGGTGAATGCGCACAGGTAATGCTAAATGCGCAGGCCTCAGCGATCGTGCAACAAAAGGTACCACCCAAGTGCCGAGATCCAGGTACATTTACTATCCCATGCACGCTAGGTAAGACCACAGTGAGTAATTGCATGATCGATTTAGGCGCATCCATCAATTTGCTACCTTATTCTCTATATACGACATTGCGCCTTGGACCACTTAAGCCTGCAGGTCTCACCATTCAGCTAGCAGACAGATCGTGCAAACAACCTGCAGGCATGATAGAAGATGTCCTAGTTCGCGTAGGAGAGCTGGTCTTTCCAGTAGATTTTTATGTGCTCGAAATGGAGGGTGAATCAAGCGCCAGCAGTGCGCAAATCCTCCTAGGCAGACCATTTCTGATGACCGCGCGCACGAAGATAGACGTATGGAGGGGCACGCTCTCCATGGAGGTAGATGGCGAAGAAATCCATTTCAACATATTCAAGGGGATGCAGCACCCACATGAGGACGCTACCGTGCACGCGATGGACAGCATTGACGATTTTGTCACAGAAGCGCAGTGTGCGAGCGCAACCATAGGACCAGAGCTACTGACACAGGCAGAGCTGGAGGAGCAAGATGAGGAGCTAAGCAGTGCTGAACCAGCACCCACACAGGTACTTAATACAGTTCATATTTGCACCGCTAACAAAATCTTGCCCTCTATTGAACAGGCACCCAAGATCGAACTGAAGCAACTCCCAGAGCACCTCAAGTACATTTTCTTGGGCGATGAGGACACCCTGCCAGTGATCATCAAGAAGGGATTAGAAGAAGAGCAGGAGGCGCGCTTACAACAGGTACTGCGCAGGAACCAGCGCGCTATAGGATGGACTCTTGCTGATCTGCGCGGAGTGAGCCTAGACGTGTGCATGCACAGAATTCTGTTGGAAGATGGTGCCAAACCATCCAGGGAGGCTCAGCGCAGGTTGAATCCAAACATGATGGAGGTAGTGCAAAAGGAAGTCCTGAAATTGCTTAGCGCAGGGGTCATCTACCCAATTTCGGACAGCAAATGGGTCAGCCCGGTGCATGTTGTGCCAAAGAAAGGAGGAATCACAGTGGAAGAGAATGCGCAGGGCGAACTAGTTCCCAAGCGCATTCAAACTGGCTGGCGCATGTGCAAGGACCACTTCCCGTTACCCTTTATGGACCAGATGCTGGATCGCTTAGCAGGTAAGCCTTATTTTTGTTTTCTGGATGGATATTCAGGGTACAACCAGATACCCATAGCTGCGGAGGATCAAGAGAAGACCACATTCACATGCCCGTTCGGTACGTTTGCGTTTCGGCGCATGTCTTTTGGGCTGCGCAACGCGCCAGGTACATTCCAACGCTTAGTCATGAGCATTTTTTCTGATATGATTGGTATATGCATAGAAGTGTTCATGGATGATTTCACTGTATATGGGAGTACCTTTGATGCATGTTTAACTCATCTAGATAAAGTTTTAGCGCG
This sequence comes from Umbilicus rupestris, assembly GCA_963678935.1. Taxonomy (NCBI): domain Eukaryota; kingdom Viridiplantae; phylum Streptophyta; class Magnoliopsida; order Saxifragales; family Crassulaceae; genus Umbilicus; species Umbilicus rupestris. The sequence goes on along the minus strand of OY787629.1, from coordinate 6,933,396 downwards.
CTGCATCTCTCAGAATTTAGTGCTCAATTACGAAAAATGTCATTTCATGGTCACGCACGGAGTAGTACTAGGACATATTATTTCAGAGGAGGGTATTAAGGTAGACAAGGCTAAAATAGATCTCATTTCTAATCTGCCTTATGCCACCAACGTGCGCGACGTGAAATCATTCTTAGGGCATGCTGGGTTTTACAGGCGTTTTATTAAAGATTTCTCTAAAATTTGTATACCCCTGTCTAACCTGTTGCAAAAAGATGTGTGTTTCGATTTTACTGATGAGTGCAGGGCGGCGTTCGATAAGCTGAAGGAAGCGCTGACCAGTGCGCCAGTGATGCGCGCACCAGACTGGAACCTGCCATTTGAGCTGATGTGTGACGCAAGCGATTACGCAGTGGGTGCAGTCTTGGGGCAGCGCGTGGACAAGAAGCCGCACGCCATTTACTATGCATCGCGCACGCTGGACTCTGCGCAGAGGAACTACACCACCACGGAAAAGGAGTTTCTGGCAATTGTATTTGCGCTGGAGAAGTTCCGAGCTTATGTCCTAGGCGCAAGAGTCATCATCTACACTGACCACGCAGCTATCCGCTACCTCATGTCCAAGAAGGAGACCAAGCCGCGCCTGATGCGCTGGGTGCTCCTGCTTCAGGAATTCGACTTAGAGATCAAAGATAAGAAGGGCATGGAGAATACAGTCGCTGATCACCTGAGCAGGATCGTCAAGGAGGAGGAGCCAGGTCAGATCAAGGAGACATTCCCTGACGAGCACCTGATGGCGCTGACAGGTAAGGTACCATGGTATGCGCATATCGCAAATTACCTGGTCACAGGTGCGTTTCCTCCGCATTTCAATAAAACTCAGTGCATGCGATTGAAACATGAGTCCAAGCATTACCTTTGGGACGATCCTTACATGCTTAGAATAGGTCCAGATCAGATATTAAGGCGTTGCGTTCCTGACCATGAGATTAACTCTGTCTTGATGTTTTGTCATGCGCACGCTTGTGGAGGGCACTTTGGTCCCAAGCGCACGAGTAGGAAAATCTTGGACTGCGGATTCTACTGGCCACACCTATTCAGAGACGCATATGACCATTGCAGAAATTGCGACAGGTGCCAGCGCACAGGAGGAATATCCGCGCGCAACGAGATGCCGCAGACCCCGATTCTGGTGGATGAAGTGTTCGATGTTTGGGGAATCGACTTCATGGGTCCATTTCCCCCATCTGCCGGCTATGAGTACATACTGGTGGCCGTGGATTACGTATCCAAATGGGTCGAAGCTAAGGCCACGCGCAAAGATGATGGTAAGACTGTCGCTGACTTTCTCCGAACTAACATATTTTGCAGGTATGGTGTACCTAAGGCAGTCATCAGCGACCAGGGGATGCACTTCTGCAACAGGATTGTGGCGCAAGTTTTCAAGCACTATGGGGTGCGCCACAAAACGTCCACCGCTTACCATCCACAAACGAATGGGCAGGCCGAAGTGTCTAACAGAGAAATCAAGCGCATCTTGGAAAAGACTGTGAGGCCATCGCGCAAAGATTGGAGCCAGCGCCTGGATGATGCGCTATGGGCATACCGCACTGCGCATAAGACGCCCATTGGGACTTCACCATTTCGGCTGGTCTATGGGAAGGCATGCCACCTGCCAGTAGAGCTCGAGCACAAGGCATATTGGGCCTTGCGTATTTGCAACCTGAACTTGGATGAGGCAGGAAAAGAACGCGCATTTGAGCTGAGCGAACTAGAAGAGCTGCGCCTGGACACCTATGAGGGACTGCACGATTACAAGGCGCGCACCAAAGCATATCCTCCGGCGCACATTTAAACCAGGCGACCAGGTATTGTTATTTTCATCACGCCTGAAGCTCATGCCTGGAAAGTTGCGCAGCAAGTGGACGGGACCATACACCGTCACCAAGGTTTTCCCCTACGGAACAATCGAGTCAGAAGACGGGCACCGGCATCGTTTTCAGGTTAATGGGCAGAGAGTCAAACGGTACTTAGGAGAACCTTGGGATAACACAGCGCGCGACATTGAGCTGGCAGAACCAGAGATAATCGATGCGCCAGCTGACGCGCCAGAGGCACCACCAGATGCACCAGAGGGAGAACCAAAGATCATAGCTCACATTTCTTCTCCCTCTGCATCTACCTTCGTTACGCATAATTTATCACATACTGACCTTCCATTTTACCCTTTGCGCAGGACCAATGAGATCGCGACACACACGCTGGCGCAGGAACACTCAGGAGCAAGAGTGGGGGAGGTTGCAGACACACGTTTTGGCACGTAACGAGGTACAGTCGAGCCAACGACGTTAAACAAAGGCACTTGTCGGGAGGTAACCCGACACGTTTTATTTCCGCCTATTTTATTTTTCTGTTTGTTTTGTGTTTTTTTTTTGAGTTTTTGGCTAGTTTAGGACTTGGTAGTTTTTTTGAGTCACACAGTAGTGCGCGGGACCGTGCGCCTAATGCGCAGGTCAGAAGCGCTAGCCAGGGGGGTATATAAGGCAGGACTTAAAAAAAATTCCAACACTTTTTCACTCGACCGTTGCACACGAGCTCCCGCCGTCAGACTTCTGCCGTCGATCAGCGCCGAACCCAGCGTCCGTTTGGAGTGATTCACGGACCGCACAACCGCACAACACCCAGGTAACCTTCCCTCCCCGCTTTGAGCAGTTCCGGTTAGGGTTTGCGCTGTGGAGGCAGTTTTTAGGGTTTTGCAATCGCACGAGGGTAGAGTGCGCGGATCAGAGCGGTTTTTAGTGCGTTGTGTCGGCGCGTAGTAGGCGTTCGTTCGGTACAAGTTTCGGAGATTTCTGGGCAGTTTCGATTTTGAAAGTTTCTAAGGAGCGTTGACCACAGTTGACCAGAAAACCAGCACAAGATGAGACCTGCCACAGACCAGGAGACCCCAGCTGCGTTCAGCAACAAATATGCCGCGTTTATAAGCCTGGAGATGTACGGGACCCCGTACATCAGCAGAGAGTTCCTGCGCGAGGTAGGACTGGAGGACCTTGTGGCGCAGAGGCTGGCGATCGCAGGCTGGGAGGCGCTGTTGGACCTCAATAGCGCATCTGACCAGGAAGATACGTGTGAGTTTTTTGCATCTCTGGAGGTAGGAGACAGGGAGATCAGGTACAGACACAGGGGTGTCTGGTTCATAGCTTCGGAGAGGAGGCTGAGGCGCGCATTCGGGTGCGCCAAGGTGCGTGAAGAGGAGTTAGACACGCACACTAACCAGGAAGCCTGGAGCGAGATGGCGACTGGGCCAGCATTTGCCGCGGGGCGCAGCAGGGGTCGAGAGCTGCGCGACCCGTGGCTGTTCTACTTGTGGCGCATAGTCGCCTATGCAGTCATTGGCCGTTTCAACGGCGCACCAAAGATCAGCCTCCTGGATTTGGACATTCTGAAGGGGCTGTACTATGGACGGAAGGTGCTATTTATCCTGAACATGGTGCACCACTGGAGCCGCGTCAGCATGAAGGGGCCGCTGACTTGCGGAGGAGTCATAACGCACCTGCTGCGGGCATTACATGGAGAGCCCGAGGTGCCAGAGCACACTTTGGTACAGGCTGTCCCTCTAGACCGCGCCCACATGCTGCAGATTAGGGCGGTAGCTCTGAAGGAAGATGGCACACTAGAGTGGTGCTACCGCCTGCAGCCGGCCAGAGCGCCGCGCCCCAGAGCAGAGAGCAGTGCACAGGGCGCAGCAGCCGCCGCGCAAGCCATGGAGGAGGATGAAGAACCAGAAGTGCCTCTGGTCAGGCGCCCAAGGACCCGGGCGCAGACTGGAGCGCACCAGAGGGCCCGTGCACCACAAGGGGAGCCAGTAACCATTTCTATCGAGGATTCTCCCCCTCGTGCATGTGCCAAGCGCCCAAGGACTGAGACTGAGGAGGCGCCCGAGGAAGCAACCGCCGAGCAGCGCATGTTGTTCAACGTCATGCGCGTGCTTGAGTACTTGGCACCCGAGGGGGCAGATTTGAATATGAGCCCACCATCAGGGTGGAAATTTGGAGACCCTATTCCCCCTCTCCTCAGCCTGCACCATCCACCTCCTACCCGAACCCCAGCAGCCTCGGCAGCCCCAGTCCATCCAGCAGCGCCTTTTCCCGCGCCAGCACCAGAACCAGCAGCCCCCGCAGCAGAGCCCACCCCTGCACCAGCACCGATACCACCACCAGTAGCTTCCCCTGCCCGGCCTTCTGTTCCGGAGTCCCCCATAGCCTATCCCAGCGTAGACTCCGATTCCATTTGGGATTCTCTTTCCGAGGACGAGCAGCCTAACCCCCTCGCCATAGTGCCACCAGCATCCAGCAACGACTACGTGACTGATTCTTCAGAGGATGAGGCGCTTGGCTCAGCAGCTGCGTCTAGCTCGGGGACCTTCTAAGGCCGCGGGGCAGCCGCATTAGTTTTCTTTAGGGTGGTGTCTCTTATTTTTGCTGCGTCTTATTGGATATTATGTGCTGAATATTTGTGCCGCATATTTTTATGACCCTGTGCTAATGTTTGTGCTGTGTGACTATTTGTTTTTGTTCTCATGTTCTTTATTTTTTTTTTGCATTACCTGCATGTGTGCGCTCTCCGTGCGCTTGCGCTTGAGTCGTGGGGACACGTCTCTGTTCAAGTGTGGGGGGGGGGGGGGGGGGGCGTTACACTTACATTTCACGTTTTTGAGCATTTTTAGTAGACCTTAGTTTAAACTGAAGAGAATAGTAGCAGCAGTGCGCTAGAGTGCAGGATGCGCATGCGCTCCAGCTTGTTTTGCGCTATCCATATTGCGTGCGCTGCTATCTACTATTTTAGTATAATTTTTTCGTTTTTTGCTCCTGTTAGTTGGGATATGCAGGGGATGTGGAGTTGACAGAAATGCTCCAGAGAGGCGGTTAGTCGCTTTTGCTTCGAAGGCAAGGTATATGGTCGAGAGCGTTAGTGGAGGCCGGTGCCTCGCAGCCTTCGGGACAAAAGAGCGCGCTCAGTCACCCAGATGCCAAAGGCAAAACACCCAATGCGTGGCGAGGTGGGAAAACAGACCACCTTCTCTCTGGAAATCGAGCTAAGGAAGGCGGGCGCGGGTGTAAACGCGTGCGCTGACCGGCGCAGACCAAAGGAGAGAGAGCGGGGCGAGTTCCATAGCTGCTATCCGAAGGCTGAGACTGGAACTGCTCTGGGAATATAAGAAATTAAAGATGAAGCTGCACAAAAGAAAAATACCAGCAGATGATACACGCTACAAAAGAATCAGCATGCGCACAAACATCAAAATGCGCAAAGACCATAAGGAAATCATCAGAGAGCTCAGGTTCCCAGGAAGTGCGCGGGCAAATCACGCACTGGAAGAAGCTGCGTTATCCACCATATACCTATCTTCGGAGTAGGAGCTGGCAGCCAGGAGCCTAAGTAGAGCTATCTCCAAGCCATCCAAAAATCTTCATCCCGGCTGAGAGGTAATAAATTTCGAAATTATTATATTAGAACTGTTGAAAGTAGTTGTGCGCAGGTGATAGAGCAGTGCGAGTTGAGCAAATTGCGCATTCGCATCAGAGTGCAAGACTGTGCGCTAGACTCTAGAAGAGGTAATTGTATCCGCGCTTCAGTGCTTGTTCGGGACGAACAAGGGGCAAGTGTGGGGGGTTTGATAGAGGCTATTTGTACGCATTATTTAGATCATAACCCTATGCTTGTTTGCAATATTTTATGAGCAGGACTGCTCGTTTCTAGTGTTTTTGTATTACAGGGCAAAACGAGTCCTTGAGTCGGATACGCGCTAACAGGCAACGTCCTAGGAGTGAGAGATCCGCCTGCGGAGATAGCAGCACAAGCAGAAGAGAAGTTGGTGAGAGTCGGTAGCGGTGCGCTAGCCGAATGCCATGCGCCAGGCGCAAAAAATCCAGTGACCAGATTTGGAAGTTGCCAAAGGAGAACTTCCTGGGCAATATATAAACAAAGTAAGTCTAGGGTTTCAAGAGAGAGACATCACAGCCGTCATTGGACAACGCACATCAGAGAGAGCGGCAACACTGGAAAACACACGGACTTGTTGAGAGGACTTGCGCCAGCCAACTGCGCCAGCCGAGAAGACAATCTGCACGCACTGTTGCTACTGTGTTTCTCAGACATATTAGACCTTATTTACTATTCTATGATGTTTATTACTAGCATGTCTAGCTAAACTCTTAGTGTTGGTCGGGCATGAATCTATGAAGTATTACCTTTGAGACTTGAGCTTAATGCATAATTTATTTACTTGTATTAATTCTGTGCACACTGAGATAGTTAGTTGCATAAGTAGGGGAAGCCTTGAACCGCAATCTTACTTGTGTTGCTTGCTTGTCGTATGTTAAACTAGTTGCATGAGTAGGGGAAGCCTTGAACCGCAATCTTACGGTGACGACTAGGAGTAACGAGCTAGGGTAAGCAGTTGCTACTGTGACAGGATTCGCAGCTGTTTTAGTCTAGTTCTAGGATTAATAGCACATGAACTTTGAACGGAACATGCGCACGTGTTAGGAAGCCTTTACCGGACACTAACCCGAGTAAAACACAAACTATAGACGTTTAGAGTCGATGATAAGGAATGCACGCATAGAGGACTGTCTGCCCAATACTTCTCATAGTCATAGTATCTAATCTCTACTGCTTGCGCACGTCTAGTGCAATTTCCTGCGTTACGCTAGCTACTGTTCATTTGCGCATCGCGCATCCCAATCTCACACAACCCCCATTTTTAGTGTAGACGACAGGATTGAAGACTGAACTACTTGCTCCCTGTGGAGATCGACCCTTACTTAACCGCTGTACTGGTGGAAGAGGAAGGATTATATTTGACGCGCACAACGACGCGCGATCATTCATCTCCTTGCTTTAAGGCTTGAGATAATGTTTGACTTCTCTCCAATCTGGAGGCAGCTTCTCAATCACTGAGGCAACTTGAAATGATTCACTTAGCATCATTCCTTCTGCAGCAATCTCATAAAAGATGAGTTGTAGCTCTTGCATCTAACTCACCACAGTCTTAGAATCGACCATCTTGAACTCAAGAAATCGTCCCACTATGTACTTCATGGAGCCAGCATCCTCCCTTCGGTACTTGTGGTCTAAAGACTACCACAACTCTTTAGCCAACTTCACTGATGTATATACATTGTATAAACTTTCAGCTAGTACATTCATGACATAGTTCCGACACATATAGTCAGACTCCATCCACATGGCACAGGCTATGCGCTTCTGGGTGTCTGTATCATTTTCACTAATCATAGAAGGATCCTCAGTAAGAAAATTAGCCAATCCCAGAGTGGTCAGATAGAAAAGCATCTTCTGTTGCCATATTCTTAGGCTTCTCAGCCTGCATAATTGCAGGAGGCACTCGTGCCCAGTCCCGCTCGGAATATGGCTCGTAGAGCCATTCCCAGCCGCAGCCATAAGTGGGTTACAACCCTGATAACAACTGTTGATGTGGCTGAAACATGACCCACATGTGCATTCCCAACAACCATAGTAGGTGCTTGTTGCACTCTAGTAAAACTAGCAATAACAAGTGTTTGCTGCATTCCCACAGCCTGCACTCCGGCAGCTACATCAACATGGGTTTGGTGCAACCCGGCTGTCGCATCATCAATAGTTGGAACCACTCCAATAGTCACGTCATCCAGTTGCGCCGTGTCACTGGTAGTAGCAATCTCATCAACATTAAGATTTGGATTTTCAGAAGTCATGTCTACACAAAACCAGATTAAGTTAATACAATAATTTAATAATTCCTAAAACTTATCAACCTTTAAACAAGCTTCATTAAACCCCATTGGCAAATCTGTTACTAGACTTTGAGCATTTATCATTTAATGAGAAAACATTGGATTGAAGACCTTATATATACTGGAACACTGCCTGTGTTCCCTACAATCATATGCAATTACCCATAATTTGTGATAAAGCGTTCCAATCCATAATATTAATTAATTATAATACAGCAGAAGCCTAAGAAGCAAGCTATAAATTTCATCTAATTATGAGCCTACGAAGCAGTTTGCAACACAGCAGAAGGCATGTGCATTGAGTGACTTTGCATATATCACACTCACAAATGTTAATATAATAAAAAGGCAGGTGAAGTTCATCAAGTATAAACAGATGGGATGGCAGATGTTCAACCAATTTAATTAATTAATGGTAGTACCACATCTGTCTCATTTGTCTCAAACAAACACACTGCATATAAACTTGTCAGTTTGAAGATTTAAATTTGCAGCACAAGATGATTATTGCATACTAAACAGCATGAAATTTTAATTTGCACAACATCATTTGACATGTACTTTCGCTTTAATAGTTGCATACTAAACAGCAGGAAATTTTAATTTGCAGAACATCATTTGATTTGACAGGTGCTTTTATAGAATTGTGACTAAACAGCAGAAGGCTCTGCTGGTCTCTTCACTCATTCTAAAAAGTAAATTCCTTATCAAAGAACCTGTTACTTCACAGAAAAGATATCCAAGAAGATAGGTAGACTCTGGTTTAATTAACAGAAAATTAAATATCAATTCCATGCATGACAACTATCCAAGAAACTAGAATCCAAATTTCAAAATGCATTTTCAATGAAATTTGGATGATTCATCATAGCGTCAAGGAATTTAAACTACATATTTAATTCAAAGGAAATTCGTTGTGACATCCGAAGTTACTGTCAGTTTTGAACATGCACTTTCAGTGATAAGAAATAATTTGACTTTAAGATTGTTAGAAACTAATGATAGGACAGTTCTTGTTTATGTGAATTATGCAGTAAATTACCACCAAAGAAATACTGCACATACAAATCTATTAATAACAGATAATAAAAGGAGGACGAGAGTAATAATAAAATTAAGAAAACAGAGAGGAGAGATACAAAACCGAATTAGGGTTGAGGCTTGCTAGGAAATTTCCTTAAAGTCAAATTGCCCCCGTCTGGTGTTGGATGTGAATCTGCAGTCGACCTTCCAAGATACAACAACCGAACCTTTTTTCACTTGCACCGATATGAAGAAGGCGAAAGGCAGGCTGACTTCGTTATCACCAAATATGCACAGAAATCGAACTCACAGGAAAACAGAGAATGAGAGAGTTGTAGTCATTGTCTGATTGATTTCTTTCATAAGAAGGAATCAACCTTCTTTTATAAAGATGATCTTCAAGCCGTCGTCCCATGAATTAGGAAACCACCCACCTTCATCGTGGTTGGAACAGCCTTCAACGACATGTGGATTCAATGACAGCCTTTAATCATCCACCTTTTATAAAGATTTCTTTCATGCTTATTGGTTGTCATCTTCCTTCTCCCTGCTTCTTGATTTCTATATGGTGATGTTTGGTGAGATTTGGGTTTTGGATATGAGAAGTTTGGTGGGTTTGATTCATGTTGGATCATGTGGGTTTTGGATTTGAGGTTGTTTTACTGATCAGTTTTCCAGCAAGCTGTCGGCAACCCTGTCTCCGTTTCTGGTAAAGATTGTTTCTTATGCATCCAGGCTTTATGGGTTGTGCCAAGATTCCTACTTTTGGTGATTTTGCAAGTTTGGTAGTGTGATGTAGGTTTTGTGGTACGGATCTGGAAAGTGGAACTGGGTTCTTATTAGTTTAGCATTCTATGAAGTTTTTGAGTAAATGGTTGATCTAATTTAGGTGTTGTTAATTTGGTGTTTATCGGTGGTTATTGATATGCATTTGTTGGAGCCTTGTCGACAGTACAGTGCCATGGAGAAGCATTGAGTAATCTTAGTGTTACGAGATAATAAAATAATATATATAATTGTTTTATTATGTTATAGCTTCTGGAACCGAAATTATCAGCAGAGCGAGGTGACTACACGCTCTCAATCGAATTTTAGTAGTGAGTAAATAATTCCCACATATTCGCTTCGTATTAATTATAAGTTTTACTATACATAGTGCATAATCATCCGTAAAGGATTCTGTTAAATTTGAGAAGAGACTTGGTGATAAGTATCATACAAGTGCATACATATTGCATCATGAGATGCAAATTTTGTTATGCGATGATAACTCCGCATTTTGTTACTCGATGGTGAATTTCGCGTTTTTATGATTCGGATCAGCAGTGACGACTGCTTAGCTATATGCTTCTGTTAGTTGCATTACTCATTCTGAGCATTCACGCATTTGCATAGGTGCATTAGAATTATCTAATTTTTTATTAGCTTGTTATTATACGTATACAAGTTTAATAAATGACATATCTCATTTATTGGATACGTAAATGTATAACCGCTTACTAGAGTACGTGCGAGTTATTTTCGACTCATTTTTTTATTATCCTTTCTTTACAGATAAGTGAATCGGTAGTTGCTCAAGGGTCCAGTTGTCCTCGACGAGAGAGCTATCATTTCTTACGGTGCCATCCAACTTCAGTTATTTTTTTGGGACTCGTTATCAGCTATCCTTTTTGATTCGTTTTGGCTAGAGTTACCCTACGTTGTCTTGGGCAGGTTATTAGCAACATATTTTGCTTAGTTTAGTAGTTAATTCGTTTCGTGAATGTTTTAAATCTTATGACTGAATTAATTAGAAAACCCTATTTTTTGTGTAATATTGTCATATGTGAGGCTTTCTTGGTTGTTGGTCAATGATCGCGCGTCGTTGTGCGCGTCAATTTAATTCCTTCCTCTTCCACTTAGTACAGTGGTTAAGTCGGGGTCGAATCCACAGGGAGGCAGTAGATTAGCTTTAACTAGTAACCTGCACTTACGAAAACTGAGGGTGTGAGTGATTGGGGTTGCGCAATGCGCGAGTAAACAGTAGTAAAATGCAGGAGTTGCACTAGACGTGCGCAGGCAATAAAGATTAAGTACTATGACTATGAGAAGTATCGGCGCAGACAATCCTCTATGAGTGTATTCCTTATCATCGACTCTAAATGTCTACAGCTTGGTTTGCTAATGTTAGTGTCCGGTCAAGGCTTCCTAACATGTGCGCATGTTCCGATCAAAGTTCATGAGCTATTAATTCCTAAGACTAGTCTAAGCAGCTACGAATCCTGTCACAGTAGCAACTGATTATCCTAGCGCGTTACTCCTAGTCGGCACCGTCAGGCTATTCAACTAGTTTAACATATAACAACAAGCAACAAGAGTAAGATTGCGGTTCAAGGCTTCCCCTACTCATGCAACTAGCTGCCAACAATGTGCACATAATTAATATAAGCAAACAAGCTATGCATTAAGCGCAAGTCTCAAAGGAAATACTCATAGATTCATGCCCAACCGATACTAAGCGTTTAGCTAGACATGCTAGTAGTAAACATCATAGAAACAGAGTAAATAATATCTAAAGTATCAAAGAAACAGCAACTAGTAGGTGCGTGCGGTTGCAGTGTCTCGGCTGGCGCAGTCGGCTAGCGCAGGTCCTCTCAGTAGGCTCGTGTGTTTTTCTGTTCTGCCGCTCTCTCGTGTGCTGTGATGATGATGGATGATATCAATTGTGTCGTGAGTCGTTTTCAAACCCTAGCCTTCTTCTCTTTATATACTGCTCAAGAGGCTCATCCTTGGCAACTTCCAAATCTGGTCGTGTCAGGATTTGGAAACACCACTATCTGCGCATGGCGCACGGCATCTTGGTTAGCGCAATCGGTAAGCGCACCATTGTCGACTCTGCCAACTTCTCTGTCTGCGCCGCTAGCTCCGCAGGCTGTGTGATGCGCGTCTTAAACGCTGCCTGTTAGCGCTATCCGACTTAGGCCCTCGTTTCGCCCTGAAATACAAAAACACTGGAAACCAGTAATCTTGTACTCAAAATAATGCAAACAAGCATAGGGTTAGGATCTAAAAAATGTGTATAAATAGGCTCTATCAAACCCCCCACACTTGCACCTTGTTCGTCCCGAACAAGCACTCAAGCACAGATACCATTACCTTTCAGGAGTCTAGCGCACAGTCTTGCACTCTGGCGCGATCTGCACTACTGATCACCTTGCGCTGCTCTATCACCTGCGCGCAACTGCTTTCAACAGCTCTTATATAATAATTTCGCAATTCGTTACCTCTCAGCTGGGATGAAGATCATTTCGGATGGCTGGGAGATAGCTCTTCATAGGCTCCGGGTTGTCAGCTCTCACTTCGAGGATGGGTATACGGTTAACAACGCAGCTTCTTCCGGTGCATGATTCTTCTGCGCACTTCCTGGGACTCAAGCCTTTGATGATTTTCTTGTGAACTTTGCGCACGCTGGTACGTATTTGTGCGCATGCTGATTCTTTTGTAGCGCATATCATCTGCTGGTATTTTTCTTTTGTACAGCTTTGTCTATGGTTCCTATCTTTCCCAGAACGGTTCCAGTCTCGGCCTCCGGATAACAGATATGGAACAACGCTCCGCTCTCCTTCTTTTGTCTGTCTGCGCAGGTCAGCGCACTCGTTTGCTCCCGCGCCCGCCTTCCTTAGCTCGACTTTCAGAGGGAAGGTGGTCTGTTTTCCCACCTCGCCACGCTTTGGGTAATTCGCCTTTGGCATCTGCGTGACTGAGCGCGCTCTCTTGTTCCGAAGGTCGCGAAGCACCGGCCTCCACTAGCGCTCTCGACCATATACCTCACCTCCGAAGCTCGAACGACTAACCGCCTCTCTAGAGCATTTCTGTCAACTCCACATCCCCTGTATATCCCAACTAACAGGAGCAGAAAAAAACGAAAAAAATATACTAAAACAGTTGATAGCAGCGCATGCAATATGGATAGCGCAAAAACAAGCTGAACAGTGTGCGCAACCCACACACAAGCACTACTGCTACAGTTCTCTTCACTAAACTAAGCTACACTATAAAGCTCAAAAAAAACGTGAAATGTAAAGATACGCACGCTCCCCCCCCATACTTAAACAGAGACGTGTCCCCACGACTCATGCTCAAGCGCACGGAGAACGCACACATGCATGCAAGCAAAAGAAAGAACATAAAAACATATAGTCAACGCAGCGCACAATATAGCATGGGGGTCACAAAATATTCAGCACAATAGTCAGCAAAATATAGCAACATATAGCAACAGTTTTTAAAAAGATAAGAAAGAAACCACCCGAAAGAAATGCGTGCCCTCCCTGCAGCCCTAGATGTCCTGGGAGCTGGACTCAGCCTCGGATCTGTGCGCCTCCTACTCTGAAGAATCTGTCACGTACTCGGTGCTGGAGGTTGGCGGCACTACAGAAATGGGGGCGGGCTGAGTCACGAGGTCATCCTCTGAGACAGGATCCCATAGTGAATCTGAGCTGGTGCTAAGGATGGGATCTGCTTCAGGGGACCTTGGAATAGACGGCTGTGCAGGGGGTGGCGCAGGTGCTGGTTCTGGGTCTGCTGCTGGGGCTGGCTCTGGTGCTGGAGTGGGCTCTGCTGTAGGCACTGGGGACTGGGTAGGAGGGCTGGCTGGCTGGTGCGGCGCGCTGGGGGATCCAGGAGGTGGCCTGCGCAGGCTGAGGAGAGGGGGAATAGCATCTCCAAATCTCCACCCTGATGGTGGGCTCATACTCAAATCTGCCCCCCTCTGGCGATAAATATTCGAGCACGCGCATGACGTTGAACATCATGCGCTGCTCCTCTGGTACTTCCTCTGGCGCCTCCTCTGACTCCATCCTGGGGCGCTTCCCGCATGCACGCGGGGGAGAATCCTCAATGGAAATGGTAACTGGCTCCCCCTGTGGTGCACGGGCCCTTCGGTGCGCTCCAGTCTGCGCGCGAGTCCTCGCGCGCCTGACTGGAGGCACAACTGGCTCTGGGGCCTCGTCCTTCTCCATCTCCTGCGCAGCCTCTACTGCTTGCGCGCTGCTCTCCGCTCGTGGCCACGGCGCTCTGGCCGGCTGCAGTCGGTAGCACCACTCCAATGTGCCATCCTCTCGTACGGCTACCGCTCTTATCTGCAGCATGTGGGCGCGGTCCAAGGGAACAGCCGGCACCACTGTGTGCTCTGGCACCTCAGGCTCTCCATGCAATGCACGCAGCAGGTGCGTTATTATCCCTCCGCAAGTCAACGGCACCTTGGTGCTGACCCGGCTCCAGTGGATCACCATGTTCAAAACAAACAGCACCCTCTTCCCATAATAAAAGCCCTTCAAAATCTCCATATCCAGCAAGCTGATCTTCGGCGCACCATTAAAACGCCCAATGATCGCATTGGCGACCAAGCGCCACAGGTAGAACATCCACGGGTCGCGCAGCTCGCGTCCTCGACTGCGCCCCGCGGCAAAAACTGGGCCGGTCGCCATCTCACGCCACGCTTCCTGATTCGTGTGCGCGTCCATATCAGCTTCTCGCACCTTAGCGCACCTCAGTGTGTGCTTCAGCCTCTTGGCGGAGGAAATGTACCACACTCCTCGGTGCCGGTACCTTATCTCCATATCACTCGTTTCTAGCGACGCCAGAAACTCGCAGGTATCTTCTTTGTCTGCTGCGCTGTTGATCTCCAACAGCGCCTCCCAGCCCGGCAGCGCGAGCTTCTCCATGATGAGGTCCTCCATACCGACCTCTCGCAGGAACTCCCTACTGATGTACGGAGTCCCGTACATCTCAAGCCTCAGGAAGGCTTCGTACTTGCTGGCGAAGTGAGCTGGGGTCGCTTGGTCCTCGGCAGACTGCATCGTGCTTGGGGTCTCTCTGGTCAACTACGGTCAACACTCTCTAAAGCTAAAAAAAATCCAAACTCCTCCAAATGGGCGCCTACTGCCCGCCTACAAAACCCACTAACCAAACCTCCAATCGGTGCACGCTAGCTTGGTGCGATTTCAGACCTAGGTTACCCCTCTTCTCGCACAAACCCTAATGCAATCGGCTCAAATCTGAAGGGAAAGGGTACCTGGAGGGCGTGCGACGGAGTGTTCTTCAAATCTCTCTAAACGGAAGCTGGGTTGAGCGCCGGACAGTGAGCGGAGGTGTGAGGGCGGGAGTTTCTCTTGAAACGGTCGAGTGAAAAAGTGCTGAAATTTTCTACGTACTGCCCTTATATACCCCCTGACTGGCGCAGCTGTCCTGCGCACTGCTGTTCGACTAAAAAAAAAAAACTAAAAGTCCTAAACTAGCTAAAGACACTAAAGAAACTAAAAGAAAAACATGTAAAAGTAAAACGTGTCGGGTTACCTCCCGATAAGTGCCTTTGTTTAACGTCGTTGGCTCGACCGTACCTCGTTACTTGCGTGAAAGTGTACCAGCGACCTCCCCCACACTTGCTCCTGAGTGACCCTGCGCTTGTGCATGCGTTGTGTTCTTCTTGGTCCTGCGCAAAGGGTCGGAAGGGTGGTCAGCATGGTTAATAGTATGTGATAAATTACAAGTAACGAGGGTAGGTAAAGAGGAAGAAGAAATATGTGCAATGGTTCCCAGTTCTCCCTCTGGCGCGTCTAGTGATGACTCTGGCGCAACAACCTGCGCATCTGCTATCTCAGGTTCTGCCAATTCAATTTCGCGCGCTGTGCCATCCCAAGGTTCTTCTAAATACCGTTTGACTCTCTGCCCATTGACCTGAAAACGTTGCCGGTGCTCGTTTTCTTACTCGATTGTTCCGTAGGGGAAAACCTTGGTGACTGTGTACGGTCCCGTCCATTTGCTGCGCAGCTTTCCAGGCATGAGCTTTAGGCGTGATGAGAATAATAATACCTGGTCTCCTGGCTCAAAAGTGCGTCTAAGGATATGTTTATCATGAAATGCCTTTGTGCGTGCCTTGTAATCGCGCAGTCCCTCATATGCATCCAGGCGCAGCTCTTCTAATTCGCTTAGCTCAAATGCGCTCTCCTTTCCGGCCTCGTCTAGGTTTAGGTTGCAAATGCGTAATGCCCAGTATGCCTTGTGATCTAACTCCACTGGCAGGTGGCAGGCTTTTCCATAAACCAACTGAAATGGTGAGGTCCCAATTGGCGTCTTATGCGCAGTGCGGTATGCCCACAGCGCATCGTCAAGGCGCTGGCTCCAGTCTTTGCGCGACAGTCTCACAGTTTTCTCCAGGATGCGCTTGATCTCTCTGTTGGAAACCTCGGCCTGTCCATTTGTCTGAGGATGATAAGCAGTGGACGTCTTGTGGCGCACTCTATAATGCTTGAAAACCTGCGCCACAATCCTGTTGCAAAAGTGCGTCCCCTGGTCGCTGATGACTGCCTTAGGCACTCCGTACCTGCAAAATATGTTAGTCCTTAAAAAGTCAGCGACCGTCTTACCATCGTCCTTCCGTGTAGCCTTGGCCTCAACCCATTTGGAGACATAATCCACCGCAACCAAAATATACTCGTATCCGGAAGATGGAGGAAATGGCCCCATGAAGTCAATCCCCCAAATGTCGAATACTTCATCCACTAGAATCGGCGTCTGCGGCATCTCATTGCGCGCTGATATGCCTCCTGTGTGCTGGCACCTGTCACAGTTCCTGCAGTAGTTATATGAGTCACTGAACAAGCGCGGCCAGAAAAATCCGCAGTCCAGGATCTTTCTGCTCGTGCGCTTTGGACCAAAGTGTCCTCCACATGCGTGCGCATGACAAAACATCAAAACAGCGTTAATTTCATGGTCAGGCACGCAGCGCCTCAAAATTTGATCAGGTCCTATTCTGAGCATATACGGATCATCCCAAATGTAATGTTTGGACTCATGCTTTAATCTCATGCATTGGGTTTTAGTGAAATGAGGAGGAAACGTACCTGTGACCAGGTAATTTGCAATGTGCGCATACCATGGTACCTTACCTGTCAGCGCCATCAAATGCTCGTCAGGGAACGTCTCCGTGATCTGCCCTGGCTCCTCCGCTTTCACGATCCTGCTCAGGTGATCTGCGACTGTGTTTTCCGT
This sequence comes from Umbilicus rupestris, assembly GCA_963678935.1. NCBI lineage: Eukaryota > Viridiplantae > Streptophyta > Magnoliopsida > Saxifragales > Crassulaceae > Umbilicus > Umbilicus rupestris. The sequence continues at coordinate 6,916,567 of OY787629.1, read as the reverse complement.
GCCCTTCTTATCTTTGATCTCCAAGTCAAATTCTTGAAGTAGGAGCACCCAGCGCATCAGGCGCGGCTTAGTTTCCTTCTTGGACATTAGGTAACGGATAGCTGCGTGGTCTGTGTAGATGATGACTCTGGCGCCAAGAACATATGCACGGAACTTCTCCAGCGCAAACACAATTGCCAGAAGTTCCTTCTCCGTAGTGGTATAGTTCCTTTGCGCAGCGTCCAGTGTGCGCGATGCATAATAAATGGCGTGCGGCTTTTTGTCCACTCGCTGTCCCAAGACTACACCTACGGCATAATCACTTGCGTCGCACATCAGTTCAAATGGCAGGTTCCAGTCTGGCGCGCGCATCACTGGCGCACTTGTCAGCACCTCCTTCAGCTTATCAAACGCGGCCCTGCATTCATCAGTAAATTCGAAATGCACATCCTTTTGCAAGAGGTTAGACAGGGGTATACAAATTTTAGAGAAATCTTTTATGAAGTGCCTGTAAAACCCGGCATGCCCAAGGAATGATTTCACATCGCGCACGTTAGTGGCATAAGGCAGATTAGAAATAAGATCTATCTTGGCTTTATCTACCTTGATCCCCTCCTGCGAGATAATATGTCCTAGTACTACACCATGCGATACCATGAAATGACATTTTTCATAATTGAGCACTAGGTTCTTTGAAATGCAGCGCGCTAAGACCTTATCAAGATGAGTTAAGCATGCGTCAAAGGTACTTTCGTGTACAGTAAAGTCATCCATGAATACTTCTATGCATATACCAATCATATCGGAAAAGATGCTCATGACTAGGCGTTGGAACGTACCTGGCGCGTTACACAGCCCAAATGACATGCGCCGAAACGCAAACGTACCGAATGGGCAGGTAAACGTGGTCTTCTCTTGATCTTCCGCAGCTATGGGTATCTGATTGTGCCCTGAATATCCGTCCAAGAAACAAAAGTAAGGCTTCCCCGCTAATCGATCTAGCATTTGATCCATGAAGGGTAGCGGGAAATGGTCCTTGCGCGTGACTGCGTTAAGCTTCCTGTAGTCGATGCACATGCGCCATCCAGTCTGTATGCGCTTGGGAACTAGCTCGCCCTACGCATTCTCTTCTACTGTGATTCCTCCCTTCTTTGGCACAACGTGCACTGGACTTACCCACTTGCTGTCTGAAATGGGGTAAATGACTCCTGCGTCAAGCAACTTCAGGATCTCCTTTTGCACCACCTCCATCATATTCGGGTTCAATCTGCGCTGAGCCTCCCTGGATGGTTTGGCACCATCTTCCAACAGAATCCTGTGCATGCATACGTCGGGGCTCACTCCGCGCAGATCAGCAAGTGTCCATCCTATAGCGCGCTGGTTCTTGCGAAGCACCTGCTGTAATCGCGCCTCCTGCTCCTCTTCTAATCCTTTCTTTATGATCACCGGCAGGGTGTCTTCATTTCCCAAGAATATGTACTTGAGGTGTTCTGGGAGTTGCTTTAGCTCGACCTTGGGTGCCTGTTCAATAGAGGGCAAGATTTTATTAGCAGTGCAAACATTAACTATGTCTTGTACCTGTCTGGGTTCTGGTTCAGCACTGCTCAGCTCCTCCTCTTGCGCCTCCAACTCTGCCTGTGCCAGTGTTTCAGGTTCTTCTGCTGCGCTTACACATTGCGCATCTGCAACCAAGTCATCTATGCTGTCCATTGCGTGCACTGTGGCGTCTTCATGAGGGTGTTGCATCCCTTTGAATATGTTGAAATGAATTTCCTCGCCATCAACCTCCCTAGAGAGCGTACCCCTCCACACATCTATCTTCGTGCGCGCGGTCATCAGGAATGGTCTGCCCAGTAGGATCTGCGCACTGCCGGTGCTCGACTCTCCCTCCATTTCTAGGACATAGAAGTCTGCTGGAAACACCAGCTCTCCTACTCGGACCAGAACGTCCTCGATCATGCCCGTAGGTTGCTTGCACGACCGATCTGCTAGCTGAATGGTGAGACCTGCAGGCTTTAGTGGTCCAAGGCGCAATGACGCATATAGGGAATAGGGTAGCACATTTATAGACGCGCCTAAGTCAATCATGCAATTGCTCACTGTGGTCTTACCTAAAGTGCATGGAATGGTAAACGTACCTGGGTCTTGCCATTTAGGTGGTACCTTATGTTGCACGATTGCTGAGGCCTGCGCGTTTAGCATTACCTGTGCGCACTCGCCTTTCCTTCTCTTGTTTGTGCACAGCTCCTTTAGAAATTTGGCGTACCTAGGGATTTGCCGAACTGCTTCAATAAGGGGAATGTTTATTTCCACCTTGCTGAATAACTCGTAGAGCTCCTTATCAAGCGCTTCCTTCCTAGCCGATGGTGCCTGTACAGGGAAAGGTGCAGGTATGTTAGTACCATTCGTGCTCTTGTCTTTTATTTGTGTTATACCTGGCGCTTCGCCCTGCTGGCTTGTGGCTGGCGCTTCTGGTTGCGCGTCTTGCTCCGGTTGCGCATTCTGCTCTGTCGGATCCGGGACTTGCGCAACTGGTGGCGCGGGCGCCTTCGTGGTCTGCTCTGTTCCTATCGTGCGCCCAGTCCTCAGTGTCACGGCGTTGACTCCTCCCTTAGGGTTTTGGATCACTTGTGAAGGCAGGTTGCCATCACTCTTTTTCAGCTCATACACCGTGGTAGCAATCTGTGATAGCTGCTTCTCAATGGACTCGAACCTCTTGTCATATTTCTCATCATTTTTGCGCACTGTGTCTGCTAGCTGCCCCACGATATCTTCTAAGGATCGCCTCGGTTGCTGGTTGTTCTGCGCTGGTGCGTCAGTGCGGCGATGCGGTGGATTGTAGGGCACAGCTTGTTGCGTCTGCTGTGGCGCGCGTTGATCCGTGGACTGCCTCTGGAAATTGTTTTCCTCCTTCCATCTGAACCCATTTGCGGCTAGTCCAAAACGCGGCTGATTCTGCCTCGGTGGCCCTCTGTTATCCCATCCTCCGAGAGCATTGACATCTCCTGATTCCTCAAAAAGCGTGGGACATGCATCGGTTTTGTGCTCAGCGGAATTACAGTATTCGCATACCTTTGGCGCAACTGGTTGTGCGCCTTGCGCACTCATCAACTTCTACAGCATGGCCTTCATTTCCTTTATTTCAGCGCTTGTTTCTACCTAATGCACAGAACGAGCACGACTATTTTCAAGTGTTAGCTGATGTCTTACCTGTCCAGCAGAGTCTTCTATCAGCTGCCACGCGTCCCCTGGGTACAGGTTGCAAATGTCGCCTCCTACGCATGCATTCAATAATCTCAGCTCCATGGGCAGCAATCCATTCAGGAAATTCTCTATCAGCACATTCTGGGGTAGGCCGTGGTTGTAGCAGTCGGCCTCCAGCTCCCTGAAACGCTCGTAATATTCGGGCAGCGACTCTCCTGCGCCCTGCCTAGGTGCGGCCAGCTCCCTCCTGAGTAGCGCAATCTTTGCTGCGGGATAGAATTTGTCCAGGAACTTCTTCTGCAGCTGCTCCCATGTGTGAATTGATCCTGCTGGTAAGTTCATCAGCCAATGCCTGGCTGTGTCACACAATGAAAATGGGAACGCTTTCATCTTCAGCGCTTCATCGCTCTCCCCTTCGGCCTTCATGTTCTCGCAAATGACTAAGAACTCTCGCACATGCTTGACTGGATTCTCGTTGCTCATCCCGTGGAACTTGGGCATATGATGGATGAGCGAGCTCCTGAGTTCAAAATGACCGTCTGGTGGAAGCACTATGCACCACGGCTGGTTAACCGTGAGTGGGGCTGACATCTCGGGGACTGTCCTGCGTCGCGCGAGTGGCGCATTATACAGTTCAGCGGCCATCCTTGCTTCAACCTCGCGCTGGACTTCCTCTCTGAACAGGGCTGCGCGGTTATGTGCTCTCGCTTCTTCCGGGGTTCTGTCCCCTAAGTTGTCCCCAACGACACTGTTATCCTCCATGACCTGTTCTAAATCTCAAAGAAAAGGAAGTTAAAAGAAAACTAAGTTGTTGCGTCTGTCAGTGCGCAACTAGAATCTGCGCAGCGCATTTGTTTCAAGGTTGCGCAGGCTAATGGTGATTGCGCGCTGTCAGAAACAACAACGAAAATAAAACAAACAGGAATAACTAACTATTATAAAAGAAAACTTAAGCTAATTAAAGCTTATCTGTGTTGCTTCCCCGGCAACGGCGCCAAAATTTGATCGCGTGTCGTTGTGCACGTCAATTTAATTCCTTCCTCTTCTACTTAGTACAGTGGTTAAGTCGGGATCGAATCCACAGGGAGGCAGTAGATTAGCTTTAACTAGTAACCTGCACTTACGAAAACTGAGGGTGTGAGTGATTGGGGTTGCGCAATGCGCGAGTAAACAGTAGTAAAATGCAGGAGTTGCACTAGACGTGCGCAGGCAATAGAGATTAAGTACTATGACTATGAGAAGTATCGGCGCAGACAATCCTCTATGAGTGTATTCCTTATCATCGACTCTAAATGTCTACAGCTTGGTTTGCTAATGTTAGTGTCCGGTCAAGGCTTCCTAACATGTGCGCATGTTCCGATCAAAGTTCATGAGCTATTAATTCTTAAGACTAGTCTAAGCAGCTACGAATCCTGTCACAGTAGCAACTGATTATCCTAGCGCGTTATTCCTAGTCGGCACCGTCAGGCTATTCAACTAGTTTAACATATAACAACAAGCAACAAGAGTAAGATTGCGGTTCAAGGCTTCCCCTACTCATGCAACTAGCTGCCAACAATGTGCACAGAATTAATATAAGCAAACAAGCTATGCATTAAGCGCAAGTCTCAAAGGAAATACTCATAGATTCATGCCCAACCGATACTAAGCGTTTAGCTAGACATGCTAGTAGTAAACATCATAGAAACAGAGTAAATAATATCTAAAGTATCAAAGAAACAGCAACTAGTAGGTGCGTGCGGTTGCAGTGTCTCGGCTGGCGCAGTCGGCTAGCGCAGGTCCTCTCAGTAGGCTCGTGTGTTTTTCTGTTCTGCCGCTCTCTCGTGTGCTGTGATGATGATGGATGATATCAATTGTGTCGTGAGTCGTTTTCAAACCCTAGCCTTCTTCTCTTTATATACTGCTCAAGAGGCTCATCCTTGGCAACTTCCAAATCTGGTCGTGTCAGGATTTGGAAACACCACTATCTGCGCATGGCGCACGGCATCTTGGTTAGCGCAATCGGTAAGCGCACCATTGTCGACTCTGCCAACTTCTCTGTTTGCGCCGCTAGCTCCGCAGGCTGTGTGATGCGCGTCCTAAACGCTGCCTGTTAGCGCGTATCCGACTTAGGCCCTCGTTTCGCCCTGAAATACAAAAACACTGGAAACCAGTAATCTTGTACTCAAAATAATGCAAACAAGCATAGGGTTGGGATCTAAATAATGTGTATAAATAGGCTCTATCAGTCAAGCGCCGGTCTTGCCTAGATTTTAGGCCGTGACAATTTTTGACCATTATTTTTATTCACACCAATCAATACAATTATTTCAATAATAAATAAGTTAAGTAAATTTTATAGTGGTCATGTGTGCGTGATAGTGGATGGATATTGGTGAGGTGTGAAGGTGGTGGTGGTGAGGTGTGAAGGTGGTGGTGGTGATGTGATGGTAAAGTTGTGGAGAATATGTAGACGTGGGATGTTGATGGAGGTGGGGAGTATTGGGGTGAGTGAGTGATGTTGAGTGAGGTAGTAGGGTATGTGGTTTTAACAGGATAATATGTCATGTTGATGAAGTGAGGGGTGCGTGAAGTGGTGGTGTTAGTGGGATGATTTGTGATTTATGATTGTGAAGTCGATGGGTGGTTGATGAATGTAAAAAAAAAAAAATGATGAATAATAATTTAAATTAAATTAAGTATCTCAATAAATAATTTCTATTAAAAAAATATACAATTATTTTTTTTGTTCTTGATTTCTTTTTAACAACACGGTCAACTATGTATTTTTAAGCACACTTATTTACAACTGCACATCACTTGTAAACCACCTATTCATCCAACGTTTAATTCGTAATCATCAAATCATTTCCAACGTCCCATCCATATTCAAATATTTTGAAACTGTCACCATTTGATTTGTTATTTTAAGAAAAGCAATTGGTTGAAATTTTACTTGAAAATGTCATTTTTTTAAAAATCACTTTTGACAAATGCGATTTTTAAAAATATTATTTTTTAAGTTTAGTCAGGACTAAGTTTGCGTTTATGTATTATTTAAACTAATTAATCTAACAGACTTGTATTAATGTTTTAGCATCTGTACGCATTCTTTAAACTTAAAACTAGTTGGTACTGGTCCTAAACTCTATTCAAAACTCAAATAATGTTTTTGATTCTCCATGATCATAGTTCTCTTCTTAAGAATTCCTTTACATATTTTTTTCACTCTTACTCATCTCCATATTATACTTATAATCAAGGTTCAATTGTGAAGTCCCTCAAATGAGAGGTAAATTAAAAAAAGTTTAAAGAGGTCGCATACGGACCCTAAAAATCAAAAGAGGAATTTCAAAAAATAGGAAAAAAAATAAAAAAGAAGGAAAAAAAATTCCACCCTAAACATGTTGAGGCCAAAGGCCAAATAAATATCACTTACGTCTTAATTTTTTATTTAAATTCAATTAAACTAAATAAATTTTATAGTGATGAGTGGATGGCAGTGAGTGGATATTGAGGTGGTGATGAATTTAGGTGATGGTGGGGTGGTATGGCAGCTTGGTGGCAGCTTTATTGTGATATGTAGAGGAGTATGGTGGTGGTGATGGTGATATTGGGGACGTGTGGTTATGGTGAATGAATATGAGGTAGTAGGGTGGTGGTGAAATAATAGAATATAGTGCATGTGTGAAGTGGTGGTAAGTGAGATGGTGAATGTTTTAATACTTTCAACTAAACTAAATTAAGTAAATTAATCCAGTCCAATAAAATGGTCTAAATACGGACACATCTCATCCTTTCATTGTATGTGATTGCATTATCTAAAAGTACATATGAATTGAACGTTGGAAATGACAATTATACTCGCACAAAGTCATTATCTATTTGTGAAATTGTTATAAAATGTGTTAGCTAACCTCCTTTTCCCTTGGGGATTTAAAGCACATATTAGAATCAATATTTGGAATGTGGTGCTAAAAGGAGAGGAGGTTTGAATCACATGATTAGCGCCTATCTCACATTAACTTATTTAAATGCAGTTTAGAAAATGTACCACAACTTGGATAATGATCAATACTTGTGAACAGTGAATAGTGTAACACAAGGCACCTATCCCATCTCGAATTTTTTTAGAATTGTCTCATTTGCAAATCAAATATTTCAAATGTCCTGTATTTAAAATCCTTTCTGAAATATACCTTTTCGTTTTGATTTCGATCTTAGCAAGAGCAAATTCTCAAAAAATGCTAAAATTCGATCTTACTAAGACCGAATCTAATGAGTGTGGATTATAATGATTTCGATCTTGTTTTGACTAAACTCTTGTGAATTCGGATGAGTTCTTTCTTGGTAAAACCGAACTCAAACCATTTCAACAAATACGATCTAACCAAGATCGAACTCATTTGCATTCGGATGAATATAATCTTGTACGGAACCTGTTTAAATCGCTACCACCCTTTAATGGCGGAAGAGGGCTACCCTTGAAAGCTCCATAATAAGCTACAATTTATTGTATGGAGCTAGGGTTATGGATTAAAATTGTTAGGTGATGAGGTGAACTTACATTTTATATTGAAGTAAAATTTTTAACTTTTTTATATTTGATCGATATGGGATTATAACACAATATAAAAGAGAAGAAACAAGGGGAAATCCACACATGAAATGTTTCCACATCGCCCCAAAGAATCACGGTAATAATCATAGTAGGTTTATAAAACTAAGGCCTTGTTCTTTACAACTCAAATTTTCAGTACTTAAATTAAATTCAATTAAGTTAAGCAAAATACCACCACTATTCATCACCACCATAACAACATCACCAACATTATTCATCATTTCTTTCATACGACACACCACCACCCTAACCATAACACTATTGCATCATCCTACTACTACACCACCATTCCAACCATAACACTACTACACCACCACCCCAATAACACTACTACAACACCAAAACACCACCACAGTATTACAACCACCCCAATATAACACTACTACACCACCACCCAACATAACACTACTACAACACCAAAACATCACCACAGTATTACAATCACCTCAATATAACACTATTACACCACCACCCAAACATAACACTACTACAACACCAAAACACCACCAGAACACCACAATTCAACCACTACCACTAGAACATCACCACTCAAACAACCACCACCACTACACCATCACACCACCACCCCAACCATACCAACACTACTACAAAATTATAGTATTTAAGTTAAATTCAATTCAATTCAATTGAATTACAAATAAATTCAGCTCTAAAGAACAGACCTTAAATTATATTTTTTTTTTGGAGGACAAAACTTGATAATAGTTTCATTTAATGTTTGGTCTTATTTTAAAAGTGAAGACCAAATGCATTATAAATTGCACGAGTTCATTCTTTCTAACACTGAGATTATTTGATTTCGATCTTACCAAGACCGAACTCATCTGAATTTAAATAAATTTAACCTTCGCAAGACGAAATTGTTATTAAGATTAAACGCATTTGAATTCGAATGAATTCGATCTTGATTAGACCGAAGTCTAATATTTACTAAAAATTCGATCTTAGCAAAACTAAAATTAAAACGAAATGAAACATTTCACACAAAGTTTTAAAATGTAGGACATTTGGAATATTTAATTTGTCTTCTAAACAAATTTCCTCCATCCCTCCCTACTTATTTCATGTTGGGAAAATTAGAATAAGAAAGAGCGTTAGATTAGAGACCCATCACATTCAAAGTACTGGAGATGATAAAGTGATGAACGAGAGGGAAAGAGAATACATGGATACAACATTCTTCTGGAAATTATAGTCAGTTAGGGTTAGGGACATGCCTCTTCTTCTTTTTCATCCTCGCAAGTTTCTCAGAAACGAGAGCTTTCTCCAGCAGCTCCACTCTCTGCGTAAGCGAGCTCAGCAATCGCATCTGCATCTCGTTTTTCTCTGAAAGCTCTCTCACCATACCCACTAGCTTCCCGTTGTCCTCAGCCATCCTCTCCAGTAATTCTCTGGTCCTCTTCCTGTCGCGGTCTTCCTCCACTTCATCCCCCAACACATCTTTTCCCTCGCTGCTCGGATCCTCCTCATCCTCTGGGCTGTCGTCATCGGAGCCTGTCAAGGAAAGTGGTGATGACCGCATCATCACATCATCTGTCATGCAATGGATCGTTTTAGGCTCTTCCTCCGTAGTATCGATCATCTCTGGAACTTGATCAGATTGATTATCATGCTGCGGATTTGTTGAATCTTCTCCAGCATCCATACATCTGGAATCGGTGTTATCAACCTTCTCCTGTAAAGCGATGGCTTTCTTGATAACACTCTTCCTGCAATCCCTAACTCCAGAATTGATCCCGCGAACCGAATCGAGCTTCAAAAGCAACGACATGAGCGTCTCACTCACCCTCAACCTCTCCTTGGCATCAATCCCAGCCTCCTTCGCCTTCTCCGATTCAATCCATCTCTCGATCTCCTCAACATTCCTCATTATTCCCAGAATCTGCTTCACACTCTTCCTCAACAAAAATCCCCTCAGCACCTTCTGAATCTTCAACGCCGAGGCCGACCGCGTCTGCTCCGATTGAACAAATTGTACCGGAATCGACACGACCTTCGGCCGGCGGGTCCTGAAAATGGCGCTGTTATCCATTCCTCTCAACTCAATTGCTTCGCTCTTTGCACTTCGATGATTTGCTTGTAAGTTGTCTGACGAACTCTAACAAAGGAATGTATTTATATGTGAATGATGACGAGACAAGTTCCAGAAGTTTCTGGGAGATGAGACGAAGACTAGTTTCCGGAGTCCGCTAGAAGCTTCTTCTTCCAGACCCTACTAGATAAATATGAAACTCTTATTCGATCAATACTTTTTCTTCCATAACCACGCTTCCTATAATAATATATTCTATGGGTTATAATAATTTTATCCTTTTAAAAAAAAATGCATCACAATTAATTAAACAAAGTATATAGATTTAGGAGAAAATAACATTTTCATAAGTGTATCAAAATAGATGCCTATTTATAAAAATCTGAAAAGTTATTTTCGTCGTAATAAAAAAAGAGATGGAACAATAAACTGGAAGGTATAGTGGTGAGCAACTCTTCTTCTTGTAGGATTTTTTATTCTTTCGTAAGAATATGAGAATAATAATGTAGAATACTATCAACTACTCAGGGAGAGAATCTTTAATGATGGAATGTTAAGGTAGGTTCTTTCTTTTATGTGTATCTTCCATGAATCAATGTAAAAAAAGATGATTGAGAGCTTAGAATTCAAATTTTCAAGGTAGCTATAATAGGAGCGACGCATTTGAACTTTTTTGAGAAGTTCAATGTATGTAAGTGTTAGATTATTATGATTAATCTAATTTGGACCGAAAGTATAATTTAAGTAATTGTATATATGTTATTATTATGATAAACTTGAATAACGTCATCTAATTCTTTTGGAAGCTTATCAGTAATTTTAGTCGTGAAATATACTGTGTAGATATCTAGAGATAATTCAATTATATATTCTCGTGTAGAAGGTATAAATATGAGCTATGGTCCCCATTCTATCATATCTCAAAAAAACTGACCCAAGAGCCATACGGTTAGACTGGAAGCACCAATTTGTGCTACAGGTTACTTTCAGTCAATGGATTCAGGTATGCTTTATTTTATAGTAATCAGGTATGCTAATTATTCTGTTATGAATTTGATCATGTTAAATTCGTTTCCGCTGTATGATTTTGATCCAACAGTTGATATCAATCGCCTCCCATATGCAGTTAATTGAACATAAATCGACTTTGTCATTGTTAACACTGAATAGTTAATGATTAATTTTCGTTCAAGAGTGTTAATCAATTCAGATCAGATTTATATTGTAAAAACAAAAAACAGATTGATATTAATCCATGCTTGTTCACTATTTCGGTTTTTTTGTGCTTTTTGAGTTAACTGGGTACTGGGTTCTGAGTCAACTCGTCAGTGAACCCTCCTACGCTTTGCCCCCGCCGCGGTTTTGCGCCGCTGCCATGCGCTCGTTTAGCCGCTCCCTCCGCCTCGCCTCGGTTGCTTTGCCGCGCCCGCTTGCATCGCGTGGATCTGCCTCGGTCCGTTGCATCGCTGCCTTTTGCCGCGCTCGCCTCGTCGCCACTGCTCGGCTTGTTGCCTTGGCCTCGCGCGCTCGCTTTCGGCTCCGGTCGGCTACTGGAGTTTTCCCCTGTTGCACTCGTTTGTTGAAGAAGACGCGCGGGGCTGCAAGGAGAAGAAGGGGGGGAGCTGCGGCGCTGGAGAGAAGATGGTTACCCTAAGGGTTTCATTGTTTTAGTCCGGTTCCGTCCACTATTTTTAGTTCGGTCCATTTTTTTGTTTTCGATCCAATTTTATTGCGGTCCAGTTTTTGATTCGGTCCCATCCGGTTTGGATTCGGTTCAATTTTGAACTGGTCCAATTCTGATTTTGATTCCGAATTTGAATGTTAATTCAATCAGTTTTCTAATTTGTTATATGGTTCAATTTTTAACCATAATTTTGGGAACTCACATTGTAAAATATTTAATTGCAAGATTGTTATTCAATTTTGAACTAACATTCTAAAATATGTTAACTGAAACGGAATTACACGTACACCTAAGTAGCGTATCCGAGTAGTTGACTTATTTGGTTTGTTAGGATGGATATATGTAGTTCATATGATATCTAATTAGCCCTAAGGTAAATTAACATTCAATATGGCTGCATACATATCTGTGATGATAAACATGTGACGTTTCTTCTGCATCTTTGTGTGAATAATAAATACATCCTAAGATGGTTTATTATTTGACATATTCTCGTCAATGTTTTGATCACTACAACAAGATATTCACTCACAGTTAATACCACTGTCCTAAGACTTGCTATTAATGTTGTGACCGGTATCTTGGAATGTCAGATTCTTCTTTTAAATATTTGTGGTATATACCTTTATATGTATATAATTTTGTGAGCCTAGAGCTTTTCGAATTCTTTTGTTCCCTAATTCAGCTTACAGGTCAATGCCCAACACTCCTAAGTTGAATGGAACCAACTTAAAGGATTGGAAGGAAAATATGGTGATCATGCATGGTTGCATGGATCTGGACTTAGCTATTCGTATGTCTAAACCAGATGATCTCACCGAAGAGAAGCTGAAGCAAGACAGGCCCAAGAGTGCTCACTTGGCTTGCACACTTAAGGAATGGGCAAAGATAATGTTAAGGAAAGGAAGGTTGTTGCACCTCCCAAGGTTCCAGACTTTAAGAGGTAGAAATCTGATTCTACCTATCACTTTTGCAATAAGCCTAGACACTTTAGGAGAGATTGTTCTCAGTACGCCAAATGGCGTGCTAGGAAGGGTAAGTTTCTCAACTTGGTTTGTTCTGAAGTTAATTTAGCTTCGGTACCTAGAAACACATGGTGGATAGACTCTGGTGCTACTCTCAAAAATGTGTTTCTATGCAGGGTTTCCTGAACCACCGAAAGCCAAATGATGCTGAAAGGCGCATCTATGTTGGAAATGGCGAGTCGGTGCAAGTAGAGCAATTGGTCGCTTTAGATTATTAATAACATCTGGTCAATTCTTAGATTTAGTGGATACTTTTGTAGTTCTGTCTTTTAGTCGGAACTTAGTTTTGGTTTCCGTATTGGACAAATTTGGTTATTCTTGTTCATTCGGAAACAATCAATTTCAGTTATCCAGTAATTCTAGAATTGTGGGAACCAGTGCATTAAATGTCTTTGATAATCTATACTCGTTGGATGTTGTACCATCGTATTCCGAGACCCTGCACGTGGAAACACGTGGTACGAAGCGTAAATTGACCGATTCAGCTTCATTGTGGCACAAGCGTCTGGGTCATATATCAAGATTTCGGATTCAGCATCTTGTGTCTGATGGCATTTTGGATTCACTTGACTTTTTTGATCTTTATACTTACGTTGAGTACATCAAGGAAAAACAGACCAAGTTTAAGAAATTAGGTGCCAACAGAACTTCTGGCGTCTTGGAACTGATTCATACCGATATATGTGGGTCGTTCCCTACTGCTTCCTGGAATTGTCAACGATAATTCATCAATTTCATAGATGATTACTCATGTTTTGGCTACCTATTTCTTATACATGAGAAATCACAGTCTCTGGATGTGTTCAAATCCTTTAAGGTTGAGGTTGAGTTGCAACTCAACAAGAAAATTAAGAGCGTCAGATCAGACCGTGGTGGTGAGTATTATGGTAGATATGATGGCTCAGGAGCACAGCGTCTAGGACCGTTCCCTTTATACCTAGAGGAATGCGGGATTGCACCTCAGTACACCATGCCAAGTTCACCTAGCATGAACGGTGTAGCTGAAAGACAAAACCGGACACTAAAGTATATGGTAAGAAGTATGATTTGCCATTCTTCGTTACCAGAAAGCCTCTGGGGTGAAGCACTTAAGACAGCAGCATATCTCCTTAACCGTGTGCCAACCAAAGCAGCTGCTAAAACACTTATTGAGATTTGGTGTGGGCGTAAGCCTAGTCTAAAGCATTTGCTTGTTTGGGGATGTCCAGCTGAGGCGAGGCCTTATAAGCCTCATGAAGGTAAATTGGACTTCAAGACAATTAGCAGCTACTTTATTGGCTATGTGGAGTGATCGAGAGGTTTCAAATTTTATGATCCTACTTTCAAAAATATTTTTAAGACAGGAAATGCAAAATTTTTTGAGGATGTTGAGCTTGGGGAAGATATTTGGCCATAAACATTGTGTTTGAGGAAGAATGATCAACTAGTGCTTTTGACAATGATCAAGTTCTTTTACTTTATCATTGATCAAGAAGTGGACTTCGATCATCAACCTACTCGCAATGTCATTCAAACCCTAGTTCACGAACATGACAATGTTCCTGATGTTCAAACACAACAACCTCAAAATACAATGCCACTTCGTAGATCCATTAGAGAGAGGAGAAATGCGATTCTGGATGATTACATCGTATATCTCTTGGAACATGGGGAAAATAGATTGTTAGAAGATGATCCATTCAACTTCTAGCAAGCCATGGATAGTTCAAACTCTCAGAAATGGATTGATGCTATGAATGAGGAGTATAAGTCTATGCAAAACAATGAAGTTTAGGAACTTGTCCCATTACCAGACCATGCGAGACCCATTGGTTGTAAATGGATATTTAAAACCAAGAGGGACTCTAATGGTAATGTGGAGAGATTCAAAGCTCGTCTTGTAGCTAAAGGCTTTACTCAGAAGGAAGGGATTGACTTTAAAGAGTCCTTCTCCCCTGTTTCTTCGAAAGACTCTTTTAGGACAATCCTGGCACTGGTTGCACACTTTGATCTTGAGCTACATCAGACGGATGTTAACATAGCGTTTCTCAATGGTGACATTGACGAAAACGATTTACATGGTACAACCAGAACACTTTGTGTCTGAGGATGCAAAGAATATGATTTTAAGTTGAGGAAATCCATCTATTGGCTCAAGCAAGCTTCTCGTCAGTGGTACTTTAAGTTTCATCAGATTGTTGTCTCACATGGCTTTGAGGCAAATCCGATGGCTGAGTGTGTGTATCACAAGTTCAGTGGGAGTAGGCATATTTTCTTGGTTCTATATCTCGATGACAGACTGCTGCCACTAATGATATGAGGACTTTGCGCGACACTAAGGAATTTCTATCAAAGCATTTTGAGATGAAAGACCTTGGTGATGCATCCTTTGTTTAAGGAATTATATTGAGAAAGTTCTCGTAAGATCCGGCGTGCAGAATTGTAGAACATTGGACACCACTATCGCTAAAGGAGACAAGTTTAGTCTCGATCAGTTCCCTAAGACTACTCTGGAAATTCAGGAGATCAGTGCCTTAAGACTACAAAGTTTAGTCTCAGCTGTAGGAAGTCTTATGTATGCTCAGGTGTGTACACGTCCTGAATATCGCGTACATTGTTGGTATGTTAAGAAAAAATCTGAGTAACCCGGGAGTGGATCATTAGAGAACAGTCAAACGGGTTATGAGGTATTTGCAGGGAACAAAAGAATATAGGCTCATTTATAAGAGATCGGATCATGTTAAGATCATTGAGTACTCCGACTCTGATTTTACTGGATGCCAAGATAGTAGACGATCCACGTCAGGCTATGTCTATCTGTTAGATGGGGGAGTCATTTCTTAGAGGTCTGTCAAACAGACGCTCGTTGCCCCATCGACTATGGCGGCAGAATTTGTAGTTTATTTTGAAGCATCAAATCATGGCGTATGGTTACGAAACTTTGTCACTGGACTGCGCATTTTGAGTGATATTGAAAGACCACTAAAGTTATTCTGTGACAGTAGATCAGTAGTGATGTACGCCAACAACAACAGGAGCACTACAAAATCAAAGTTTGTTGATATCAAGTTTCTGGTTGTGAAAGAAAAGATACAGAATGGACAGATATCCATAGAGCACATTGGGACAAACTCCATGATAGCGGATCCGCTTATGAAATCATTGACACCCAAAGTCTTTCATAAGCATGCAACTCACATGGGTGTAATCTTGTTTGAGGATATTCATGATTAGTGAGAGTTTGTATTTTTGTATTGACACTCTATGAGATGTACAGATTTTTCTATATATATATTAGATTTTGTTATGCAGAAATTATGTTTACACGGCACACTCTGTATAATTCTGTTGATCTCCTATTTGAGGAAACCAGTTGGAAATAGGCATGTGCAGATCACATTTCATGTAGTTTCCATGCTACACTCCACGATGAATCCATGTCATTTAGTTATGTTGGCATACGTGACAAGCACTGTCGAGAACTTGATATTACCGAAATTAATATTTTGGTACTCATTGGTTGAACTTCAACATCTAATATCTTATGCCTCAATAGTCTGTTTTGAGTATTATTTGGTTGTTAGTTGTTTTGCTCGATTTTATACAAGAATCGATACGTAATATTAATATGAATATTACCGAAAAAACGATTTCAAAGTTACCTATCAGAATTGATAACATGCAAATATGAATATTGCTCACAAATTAAATTCTCGCATGTTTATTTGTATTTTTTTAAAAGTTGAATGTTCAACTATGAGTTAATAATTCTTTGTAGGTGATCGTTGTCTTGATTACATCTTTTTCGAATTTTGAAATTGCTCATTCCATGGGCATTCGAGATAAGTAATATTTATTAGCATAGTATAATTTTATTATAAGCCTAATTTAGTCTTTTTTCATTGCTTGTACTAGGGTTATATATCCAGAACATTGCGTTCATTGTGTACAATAACATGCTTCGGACTTTTTTCTAAGCTTTCATGGTACCAGACGCACCATCCCGATCCATGGCCGTAGTTGATTGATTGAAGAAAGTTATAATACCAACCACTGTTCTTGCGGATCGAACTATCCAAAATATTTTCGGATGTGGATGTCGTAATTACTTGAGTGTTGTTTAGGTGGTTGTTCCCGGGGTTACGTTTTTTTTTTTTTTTTTGGATTTCAATTTGGGGGTTCTCTCTGGTTGTTTGAATATCGATTTTCGAGTGTTTGGATTGGTGTCTTCGATATGGCGGGTCGTAGAGATGATTCCCTGCAGGCGATTAGTGTTCAATTTGGATGACACTCTGATTATCACAGTATAGCGGCGTAGGATGATGGATAGTGACACCCAGATCAGTAAGTAACCAGCGTAACCAAACAATCTCACATATAATTTTGAAACTTGTTTAGTAAAATTATGTGGCATGCTTGTACTCAATTTTTTTAAAGCAAACTCAAATTATGAACATGATTCATCGTCAACTATTTGTCTCCCAGGAAACAAAAGTCCTCGTGTCTCATAAGTGGCAGATCCAAGATTTTTTTTATTGGGGGCAATATAAAAATATTTAAGAAAAAATATTATTATAATTACTTTCTACGAGTCTTCATTTTCATAAAACTTCCTATTACATCTTCATTGATTATTGATTGAAATACATCCTTTTCAATATAGCAAGTAAGACAATCACATAAAAAAAAATTTGTCATCCGATTACGCAAATTAGTCTTCACAATGTTCATCGAAAAAAGTATCTCTCAATAGTTGCAGTGGCGACAGGCAATATCAAAACTAGTTTTCAAGAGTTGAAATATCAAAGGATATGCAAGATGTTTTCTCGTATCCACCATTACTCTATGTTGGACCGTAGGTTAGCTAGAACGCGACTTGGGTACACTGTGGACGCGTCCCCAAGTGTAGTTTGCACAGCGGATAAGTAAAATAATGCAGAAAGCAAAGGTAAGGGATTCGTACACAAATATTTATAGTGGAAACTCTAGTACAATCGTACTTAGAGAAAAACCACTACCTTTCAGCTTTCACTGAAAGGATTTCGAGAAGCAGTCTTTTTATTGCAGTGTGCCGATATACTTTTCACAGAAGACTAGACAAGTTGAATAGCACCCGAACCCAATTCGCCCTAGACCCACTTGCTATCTTCTCGAGAATCAACCGGACTGCTCCAGCGGACGCTTCCCCTTTGCGTTTACGCAGCAGCTCACTGGACTAGTCTTCGGACCCTTCCTCAGACGCAGCAAGTGCAGCAGCTCGTAAACCGCAGATCGACCTCTCTGAAATTTTGGATTCTCAACTGTAGACCGATGTCTTGATTTGAGACTTTGAGCTCTATTTATATTGTTAGGATTTCTAATTCTCTTGCTTCCTAATCAAGTGAACCAAAGAGATAATGATAACAAAGAGATAATAGATAATTCTAAGTGTATGAGTTAGAGATAAGAATTATCTATAAAAAGAATCCTAACAATATTTTGAATATCCCTTGTATTTCTAAATCATAAAAGATAAGTATCCAAGAATATGCAAAATCTAAAAGATAATGAAATCTAATAATCATAGATATGCATAATCTAAAAGATAATAAAATCATAGATATACAAGAATATCCTATTTATGTTTGTTCCATCAAAACTGCTGAGGACATATCCCCACATGTCCCAACAATTTCCCCCTTTTTGATGGTGACAAACATTCTTACCTAAGATGCCAGGGTTCTGATGAAAACGAAATCTGAACAGGTTTACCGTGCTGCACCGTGACATTGGACTCGTTCCCCCTTTGATCACTACACAGGTAACTTGGGAACGGGTTCCCCCTTAATCAATGCTATCCTGTCCTACCTTCCCCCTTTTGGCAGCATCAAAAAGAGAGCAGTGAAATATGGAAGCCAAATAAAACACTAAACAGTTAACGCAGAATGTCTCAGTTCATATCAAAGTTAAGTGCAAAGACAAAGGACGGGTACACATATTGAAAATGCAAGCACACAACTAATCAGGCTAAAAGAAGGATTGAACAAAGAAACAGGGATTGATGTGCTAGGAGGACAAGGAGGGGCAGAACCATGACAAGTCTAAGATGCGGGGGGAGCAGTGGAGGGATCCGTCCGAGAGACCAAAACTTCAAGGAGCCTACGGATTTCGGCCAGCGCCGTATGAACCAATCCTAGGTGGTCCTCCAACTGACTGAGCCTTTCTTCAGTCCTCTGTTGGCCTGCGGTCAACTTGCGCAACTCATTCTCAACCAGAGTTCTTAGCTCAGGGGACCCTTCCCCAACTTCAATCCGGGGAGAGGAAGGTGGCAGCTCCCTAGTCCACCCTTGCCCGGGAAAGAGAAAAATTTCTTCTTTTTTTTTTTTTTCATCATTTTTTTTTTCAAATTTTTTTTTTCAGTCCGGTGCAATCTTCCACGAGTGTTACATCAGTTCTGGGGTGGAGCTACTTTACATGTCCTTTGCGATGCAGCTGACCATGTTGCCGGTGTGGACCAGTCCACTGATGGGCTGGTTACTTGTATCATGATGGGCAGTTGACTTGTATCCCTAATCTGTCCATAGGTGTACACGCTACCCATTCTGCCGACGATCACCCCCCAACTGTCTCTCCACCAACCTTAGAGATCATCATGGTTCTTTCAAGATCTTTGTATGATGCGGACGGGTACCCAAATGGTTTTATGAAATGCATCACACACAATATTCATGAATGTATAATATAAAGAAGAGTACATCATAGCCAGTAGTCCAGAGGAGTATTCAAAGGGTTCATAGGACCACTGCTTGCTATGAGTAGGCTAAGGATGGCTGTGGACCCGTTCCTTCATGTTAGGCTTATAATGAGGGTGCAAGTATCCGGAAGGGTCCTTTGGGCTAGAATGAATCTGCCTTAGTTAATCATGTGCAGTGCACTTACCAATGAGTGTTTCCCATGCATGCCACATACACACAACTTATCATGAACATAAGACATAATGAGTTAACTTTTTAGTGTCCTATGGCTAAAATATATCACACTTTCACTTCATAGCCAATCATCGAGGTGGGGACGGACAGTCAATTAATTTGAAAGGAAGCCATACCTAGTTCCATCCGTAGCTTCTCGAAGGGCTCACGACTCAATGCCTTAGTGAAGATGTCCGCAACCTGTTCTTCAGTTCTACAGAACTCCATGGACACCAGTCCCTACACAATCTCTTAGGAAGTGATATTTGATCTCTGTATGCTTAGTGCGTGAGTATTATAGGGGATTTAACATATGTAGCACTAGTATTATCACACAAGATAGAGATATGAGATACAGAAATACCGTAGTTGCTTAGATCAGCCATGGATGGGTCCTCAAACCCTGGAATCTGCTCAACGTACACTTCTTCCGAGGACCCACTGTTTCCTGAATGTCTTCAGTGGACGTGTCCTCAGCTTCTTCATAGGGTACCGGTCCCTGCTCTGGAGTCTGATCTTGCTCAGGGACTGGTTCCGCTTCCACAGTTTCCTACTGTTCAGTTCCCCCTGAAGACATGTCTGTTGCCTCTGGTGGATCCATATCAGGAACTTCATGGTACCTGTCCACAGGAGCCAACGTGTATGCTTTCTTTCTACGATGCCATTTTGTTGAGGAGTGCGGGGAGCAGAGAAGTTGTGAGAGATACGCTTTTTCCTGCATAAAATTAGAAACTGAGAGTTTTCAAACTCAGTTCCATGGTCAGTGCGGACTGATGCTAGGGACGTGTCCAGTAGGTTCTCTGTAGTTAACAGCCATGTTTCAAATTCTGCAAACACTTCATCCTTGGATGGCAAAAAGTAAGTCCAAGTGTATCTAGAATAATCATCAAGAATGACTAATACATATCTGTTACCTCCCCGGCTTTTAGTGCGGACAGGTCCGCACATGTCCATGTGGACCAACTCCAGGGGTCTGGTGGTACTTACCGCTCCCTTGGATTTAAACGAGGACTTAGCTTGCTTGCCCAGTGTACATGAGCTGCATATGGAATGGAGGCTATCATCCACCTTTGGCATCCCTCTAACCAAGCCTTTTTGACGAGTGTGGACAAGAGTCGCAGATTTGCATGCCCAAATCTCTTGTGCCATAGAGCTGTCTCCTCTGTGATTAATGACAAGCAGATTTCCCCATCTGGTACAAAGGAAGGGTCCACTTTGTAGACTTTGTTCTGGCATGTACCCTTCAATATCACCCTTCCTGTGCTCATACACTCAACCACACAATCATTAGCAGTAAAGGTGACTTTGTATCCCTTTTGGCATAATTGGGAGACGCTTAGCAAATCAAATTTCAGATTGTCCATAAGACTTACACTATCAATTTCAACATTATCTGAAATACGTACCTTTCCCAAGCCAAATATCTTACCAAATGTTTTGTTACCGAAGGACACGTTTCCTCCGGTATGTTGCTGAAGTGAGGTGAACCAGTCCATGCTTCCCGTCATATGTCTTGAGCATGCGCTGTCTATGTACCAGGGACTGCTCCTCACTTTCTCCTGCAAAAGTAAAGTTAGTTTTTACGAACCCAGACAAGCTTGGGCTTGCTGGGTTTCGAAATAGAAGCAGAAGTAGCAACAATATCAATGGTATGGGAAGGGTCCGTTAGATCAATCTTTTTCCTAGGAGTCATCTTGGGTTTGCCTCTAGGTGCACGGACTCCTCTGAGGGAAAGAGTGTTCACAGAGGACTTAGGTACAGGTCCTGATGCATTCTTGTAGCGGTGTTCTTTGGTCCTGTTTCTGTGAACGGGTGTTCTGTTCCAGTGGACGGGTTCCTTGCCTCTGCTCCCATTCTGCCTTTTTCCTTTGTCAGATCTGGCATAATTTCTCATCTTTTCGACCAGTCTCCTTTTCACAGGACATGATGAGAGAACGTGTCCTACCTTTCCACAGTGCCAGCACACAGTGTGGTCTCTCAAGCGCACATACTTGCTCCGTCCAGGGGGAATGGACCTGTTCTCTATCCTTGCTTGAAAGTCAATGGAAGGTGGTTCCTTGTTGCTGGCTTGCTTCTTCCACATCTTGTAGGCCGGTTCGTTATCCCTTGTGAACGGGTGTGGCTGCGCCGAGAGAGTTTCTTTCCTTGATTTTTTCTTGTCCTTCTCTGTTATGGACGGGTTCGTGGCAGCAATGGTTCCGTTCAGTCCTAATCCTGGGCGTAACCGGTCCTTGAAGTCCGTTTCAAGGATTTTGACTTTATTTTCCATCAGCCATTTAGATTTCCTTGTCTCCTCATCGGCCTTCATGAGTTTTAGCTCCTCGGCCATTACCTCCTTTTCGGACTCCAAATTGTGTACCTGTCCCTTGAGAGCCTTGATCTGCTTTTCCTGCTCCTTTCGTTCGGTTATCAGCTTTTCATTCTCATTTCTCAGGAGCTGGATTTCTTTGGTATTGTCTTTGCAGATACAGAGCGTCTCGTTCAGTTCGTCATCTAGCTCTTTAGCCTTCCCTGCCCATAAGTTGTTGTTCTCTTCAAGCCCTGCAAACAACTCTCTGTTCTGTTCTATTTCTTCCAGCAGCTCTTCATTTTTGGTTACCATAACTTTTAAAGCAAGAGACAGTTTAGCATTTTTAGAAATAGAAGGGTCAGAAAGTACCTCTGCGGACAGGTCCTCAGAGTGAGCCATCATGCACAACCCTTCCTCAGAAGCTTCCTCGCTTTCTTCATCTGATGCTCCCCATGCAGCAATCATAGCTTCTCTACTCTGGTGGGGCTTGATGACGTCCTTCAGCTTTACATGGCAGTCCTTTGCCATGTGTCCTTTCTTTCCGCATCGGAAGCATTTAAAGGTTGAAGCTTTGGATTCTTTGGAGTTTGCCTTATTCTTTGGTTTGAAGCTGGCCATCTTGAGTGCTCTCGTCATTTGGGCGATGTCAGGGTCGTCCTCCTCTGGGGGCTCATCGGATTGGGCTAGCTCAAATGCTCTTTCAATTTTCAGGGCAATGGACCTGTCCTTACTGGGTTCTCTACGCTCAACCTTCCGTTGATGAATTCCAGCATTGCTCTGTAGGCGGGCGACCAGCTCTTCTAGGGTGATGGTTTTGATGTCGCTTTGAGCTTGGAAGGCAATAGACATGGCATCCCACTCCGAGTTCAGTGCTCCTAGGAACTGGTGTGTAACCTTCCAGTCGGGGATTTGTTCTCCAAGAAACAGCAGCTGGCCCACATATCCTTTAAATCTTGAGAAGAAATCTTCAAGGGACTCGTCCCTTCCCTGGACAGCCTTCTCGTAATCCTTTGAGGCTGCGAGTATCCTGTTTCTTTGAACGTCTACATTGCCTGAGTACAGGTTCCTCAGTGCCGTCCACATATCCTTTGCGGTTTTATGAGTGATTGCAATTTTCCTATCTCCATCGGATAGTGCTTGGAGGATCACCTTAATTGCTCGGCTGTTCTTTTCAAGGGCCTTGTAGTCAGCATCGTCATAGTCTTTCCTATCCTTTTCTTTGGTTTTATCGGTCTTGTCCATGATCATATATGGCCCTTGTTCAATGACCCTCCAGACCTGTCCATCCAGCGAACAAACATGAGCTTCCATCTCCCGTACCCACCAATCGTACTGGCCGACCTTCAGCATGGGCGGCTTCCAGAATGAGTCTCCGATTGATCCCATATTCCTGCAAAGCTAACAATAATCTAGAGCACAAGGCTCTGATACCACTTGTTGGACCGTAGGTTAGCTAGAACGCGACTTGGGTACACTGTGGACGCGTCCCCAAGTGTAGTTTGCACAGCGGATAAGTAAAATAATGCAGAAAGCAAAGGTAAGGGATTCGTACACAAATATTTATAGTGGAAACTCTAGTACAATCGTACTTAGAGAAAAACCACTACCTTTCAGCTTTCACTGAAAGGATTTCGAGAAGCAGTCTTTTTATTGCAGTGTGCCGATATACTTTTCACAGAAGACTAGACAAGTTGAATAGCACCCGAACCCAATTCGCCCTAGACCCACTTGCTATCTTCTCGAGAATCAACCGGACTGCTCCAGCGGACGCTTCCCCTTTGCGTTTACGCAGCAGCTCACTGGACTAGTCTTCGGACCCTTCCTCAGACGCAGCAAGTGCAGCAGCTCGTAAACCGCAGATCGACCTCTCTGAAATTTTGGATTCTCAACTGTAGACCGATGTCTTGATTTGAGACTTTGAGCTCTATTTATATTGTTAGGATTTCTAATTCTCTTGCTTCCTAATCAAGTGAACCAAAGAGATAATGATAACAAAGAGATAATAGATAATTCTAAGTGTATGAGTTAGAGATAAGAATTATCTATAAAAAGAATCCTAACAATATTTTGAATATCCCTTGTATTTCTAAATCATAAAAGATAAGTATCCAAGAATATGCAAAATCTAAAAGATAATGAAATCTAATAATCATAGATATGCATAATCTAAAAGATAATAAAATCATAGATATACAAGAATATCCTATTTATGTTTGTTCCATCAAAACTGCTGAGGACATATCCCCACATGTCCCAACACTCTAGCTAGAGCCCCAAGATCCTTCAAATTTAAAAATCTTACATCATCTCGAACATTATCAATATATAGACAAAGTTGATACTCAAGAGTCATTCGATCCTCGAAATCAAAATCATCTGGATAAAGCTCGGCCAGTCTCAACAACTTCAAAGGATCAAAATTACGAAATGAATCAGTTGGACTCAAAGAAGCCATATAAATAAGCAATTCAGAATTTATCTCATTAACATGGTTATTGAACTCTTGAAGCACCAAATCCACCAATGTGTAAAACCAATCTCTTTGAAGATGTTGTAAATTGGTCAGATTAGACTTTCTCCTTGACCTTCGCGGATCAACAAACTCACCCTCCATATTTAACACTTGACCATCATATTTGAAAACGCTGACACTTTTGACATATGAAAAATCCAACATCATGTTGTTTGTTTGGTTAGTTTCTTCATTTGTGTGCGAAAATGCATATTTATTGGAAAGTCAACATTTTTAACCTTTAGATTGAATGCAAATTGATAAGCCATTGGGAGCATGTGCCCCAATCAAATACATGTAGTTCGGCCACTGTCTCATTAATTGTAAAGTTCATCATGTTTCGTTTATCTTACCGTTTGTTTTTCATGCTATCATTTATATTTGTTTCACAATATTTCGATATAATTCTTATTACCTAACCATATGTCAAAATATAATGCTCAGTGGCGGTTCCAGGGGGGGGCTAGGGGGGGCCCCCCCCCCCACCCCCCCCATGCAAATTTTTTTTTTTTAATATTAACCTAAACTACAATTCAAGAGATGGAAAATCGTACGTTAATTATATAAAATATATTTTATAGGTGATTGATCACATTAGTTAAGAGATGGGGAATCGCTTTTGTGAGTCAAACACAGAATTACTCACTTGTATCGAATTTCTTGATCTTAAGAACTCATTCTCCAAATTCAAAGCGTCAAACATAATTCATTTTCCAAGTGTGATTTGATGGGGTTGGAAGAAGAACTTAAAGGTTGGATTTATGAGATGAGAGAAAACGATACATTTTTAAAGATACAAGACATTAAAGATGTGGTCAGACAGATGGTTGAGGTCGGTTATTATACTGCATTTCCCTTGGTATATCGCTACAGTTGAAAGAGTTTTTTCTGCAATGAAGATTGTTAAGACGGATTTGAGTAACAAAATTGGAGATGAGTTTCCCAATGATTGTTTAGTGTGTTACATTGATATGTGTTTAAGAGCATCGACAATGAAGTTATAATGTGCTATTTTCAGGATATGAAGACTCGCAAACAAATTCTAATTTTTTTACCGCCTTCGGCAGCAAAGCGACATAGTATTAGTGGTTATTTAGCTATAACATCTTTTTGATGACTACTTAAATTGAATATTTATGTTTCATTGTCATTTTATATGAAGTAAAATGATTCAAACTCTCAATGTCTTTTGGTAAAAGATATATACTACTGTATGTAATTTTTCGCCCTCCCTTTGTTGATCGGCTGGATCCGCCACTGATAATGCTCACGTTTCCTAGTAATTGGGGAAAATAGGGTAATATAGTTTTCTAACAAAATGGTGACAATATCCATGCTTGCATGAATGGATTGTTGAATCATTTCTCGTGCCTACACGATCTCATAATGTTCCCTTTCAATTTTTGAAGTCGGATATAGTTCTTGTACTTAAAAGTCATAAAATCATTTTGGTTTCGTAACTTGTCCTCGTATATTGTTTCATGACTTTCATATGTAAATTGAGATACAAGGGACAAACTGGGCATATATAAGAATGACAGCAAACAGAAGCTAAAACACTGAATAGGCGGAGTGAAACAATACATAGAATTAGTAAACCTTAAGTGATAACAAAGTTGCATTCCCAATGAAACTTGACCAAAGCATCCCCATAGCATAGGCATAGCAGTTAGACATTATGGATCATTTTTTAATACACTGAAACGGCGCATCATGCGCTATTTATATTTCATTTCATTTAATTAAATCTATTTTAAAAGGAAAATTTAGAAGAATAAAAATTTTCTATCCCCAGGCCTACTAAATCAATCCAAAAATCTACCTTATCAGTTTAAATTTTCAATACAGTGATTAAATAAAATATACAATACACAATTTATATATATTTTTTACAACCGAATTAAATTATATTTTTAAAAACAAATTCTGACTTTAATTTGTAACACTCAATCACCCAATTTTAATAATCATATTTTTAAGAATAATCCATTTTACGTATAACAACGTATTTAATAGTTGTCATAAAGTTTAAAATTATGCACTTTAGATTTAAAATAACAAAAGTTAAATAGATTTTACACTTAGAAATAATCATATTTATATATTGAAATCCGTATAATATAATAAATATATCAATTAAATTATATTGTGCTTATGTTTTTTTGGTTTGCGGATATATTTTTGTACAAATCACCATTCTTGATTTACTAAGTAATTTAATAATATTTACTTAAAAATTATCAAAAATATTAAGTAAAAGAAACCATCTCAACTCATTTACAAAATTCAAAATGCATCCGATTGGTGGTTAGACCGATTTGAACCGATGTAGAAATAAGAAAATAAAAAGGGGAAAAGTCTCTTTGCATTGAATTCACCTTCTTCCCTCCGGCCAGCAAATGGCTGCCGATCTACCAGAAGGCGATCCATGGCTCTCCATCGATCCAAATCCCTCTTCCTCCGACCAGCACCGCCGCTTCTTCAAATGCCGCACGAAGTCCTCCTGCTTCACTCCTTTCTCGTAAGCAGACATCTCTCAAAACTACATTTTTCAAGCTTCCATGATTTTCGAATCTACTTGTTTAAGTTGTTTCACTACTGTCATGTTATCTTCTATTTCAAATCTCAATCTTCGCTATCCATTTTCAGTTTTCACTTGATGTTAACTATTGAAGAAACCCTTGTTTTCTTCACTTCCTGCTCTTGCTTTCTATTCACTTATTTCCATTCGGATTGTGATGCTTTTTTTTTCGTATGTGTTGAGTAGGATCATGGGAGGAAGGCCACCTCTTCCTTCACAGGCAGTGCTACTATAGTTTACACTAAGGCCCCTTCTATATCTAACAAGGTACCTGCTCTCTTTTGAAGAGAGAAAAATCCATTTATGCATCATTAGGAGATTAAGTTTCGATTTGTCAGCTTTTTTTAAAACATTCTCGACATGACATGTTTTGAACATGCCATGACAAGGTTTGTGTTGAGGTGACAATTTCAAAACAAACTGTGAGTAGTAGTCATGGTTTTGATTTTAAAACCAAATGCAAAGCTTTCTCTCTCCGGATTGCTGGACAGTTCATTCCCTGTAACACCTGGATTGTGATTTATCCCGATTAGGTGGGATATGTATTTGTGAGTGCTTAATAAGTAAGTCTACCATATATCTTGTCACCAACGTACCTTAGTTTTTGAGATTGACCATAAATTGTGGTGATCTAGGGGATGGTGGTACGAGCATCAGTTGAGACATGCTAGATTTATAATGACTCGGATCAACCTTTCCCGATATCAGAGCTGATCAATTTCGAACAAAACAAAAAACACAAATAACAAGTTCAACATTTGCAATTATGAAACTAAAAGCGAACCACTGATCCTATAAATTTTTGGATGAATCTCCTTATTTGCTCATTCTAAGTGCATCTTCTGACCGATCATCAAAATTACTCATTGAATAGAACCTTCTATGCCATTATCTGCTGCCTGGTATGAAGGCATGTGTTCTTCAATTAAACCACCGCCATATGCATTAATTAAAAAAATAAATGATACTGAAACGTATTTTTAAAATATAAAAATTGAAGTGATAATTAAGAATGTACCACCAGAAAGTTGCACAAACGCGGATTCAATATTCAACACACTCTCCTAACCCATATTTACCAAATCTTTATGAGAAACGTGAAATAAATTGGAGGCCACAACATTTGTAGAAAAACCATTCAACTCGACAAACTAAAGATTGAACCTAATAAACATAAAATAAAATTTTGAGCAGTTAGAATATCTTTCAGACAACTACCAGGTTGTTCTAAAAATTAAAATAGTTATACACAGATGAGAAGGATGCCATGAGAACTGGGCGATAAGACATTGATTGTTCTCCCACATTGTGAGGCTGAATGATTCTATGAGTGATCAAATTATACCGCATAGTGTACATGTAAGATATTATATCATTTCAAGGTTCCTTAATGACAATTTTGTCAGCTCGTCTGCTCCAAAGAGCAACATATACATCCAACTCATATGACCAATCTTTTTCTTCTTTCTTGTTACGCTAGGGAGATCTCTGTGGCTCTGATGGGAAAACTGTAGGATCAATTGTGTATATTTAAATTGGCGTAATACTTTTGAAGGGTAGTGCCACTCTGTTATGTTGAAGAATATCAAAGGAGACTTATGTTATCCAAATATATGGTCTCTGAATAAAAATTGCATTAAGTGCATCACAAACATCTAAATCAAGTCAGCCTTTTGTTGACGATCAAACTGATCCCGGTACTATGCTAACACTTGACAAGATATCTTCTTATATGTCTTGGGATCATCCCATTTGCTACAAACAATGTAAAAATGCAATATTTATGCAACTTAAATACTTGGATTTGATCAATGTAAATTATAAGTAATGCGTCACTTACTTAACCCAATGCAGTCATTCACATTGGGTCATACTGGGACTGTAATGGTGGCAAACGAATAGTAACTTGTTTGAGTTTTCTTATGTCCACGTGATCCCACACCCATATTTATAATAAAATATTTCCCAACGCACAAGATCCGCACATAATTTAAAAAGAGCATCTTTACAATATTCAAATTTTGAGAAATCACTAATTTTAGTTTATCATGGGTAGAGATACTATTGCTGATATAACAACTTCTATACGAAATGCTGAAATGAATAGGGAAAGAACAGTTGGAATAGCATCTACTAACATTAATGAAAACATTGTTAAAATACTTTGCCAAAGGTTTTATCCAAAATGTGAGGAAGCATAACTGTACTTTCCCACATGTAAGCCTTGAAAGAATCAAGGTCAACCAATAATGGTAGGAGAAGTCAATGCCCGATGAATCATGCATAAGTGACACATCGAGCATACACTACATGCATATTCGTTTATATATATGTAGTATTTGTTGCCAACTTTTTTTTTTTGAACTAGATGCATTGCACAAATTTGTTCAGAAAATTGATCCAACATTGACATTATCATTGTGTCGAGTTTATAATTTTCCATTTATATTATACACAAATTTGTTTTACCTTCATTAAGCATAACATAATCAATAACAAAAACAGAAACAGAAACAGAAAGAAAAGCATTAAGTTATTTGGCCTAGAACAAAAGCATTAATAAACCTAAAAAATTCAACCTACTCTCAGTGCTACACAGGCCTGCAATGTTTATTCTTCCAACTAAACTTGAATTCACCTTGCTCCTTTTCACTTTTTATCAGTCCATGCTCTTCAGTCAGGATAATCAATGTGCGGTTAACCTAAACTTGAATTCACTGTGCAATCCACTTAAGCTCATCTATTATTATCATTGAACATAGATCCATTGATAGAATGCACTCCAAGCCTTGAAAAAGCTGGTTGTGCAAAGAGTACAACAAATGATGTGGAAAGGGTTCCTTGAAAGCTGATAGTCTTTTTATGCTCTAAAAAGATGTACATCTGGAAAATGAGTTCGAATATGTAATGCGGAGTTGGAAGATACTGCAGGCTTTTATTTCTGTGCAAGTCATCTCCCCTGAAAAATTTAGATGTTAATTTGAGTTTGATGCAATACAAGATTTCTAAAGTATTTGTATGTACAGTTATTAGAACAAAAAGCTGTCCAACTGTGCCCACAAAGAAGCGAAGAGATCCTGAAGACAAGGTTGCTGACAATCTTGATGCCAGTGGTTCTCAAATGACACAAAAGGCGGACGAGTTGTGTTCAAGAAGAACGTGTGAAGCTTAAACACCAGGCTGTAGAAAAGGCGGATGCACTCTAAAAAGTTAATGAGCTACAACCCTCTAACATGAAGGTTCTTAATTTACATAAGTTGGAGGTTATTTCTTGGCTAAATGTTTTTATTAATCCCTAATATTGATGAATAACTTACCTATAAAAAAGAATGAAATGCATATAGGACATTCATGCGAGTGAATAGATAGGCGCACAACATATCGCTAGTGAACATGCTGTAAATTACAGAAGAGTAAATGTATGCTCATTACTTACCTATTTGTATAGTCTGCCTTGTGCATTTGTTAGTTATAATTGCAAAGTAGGTCTGCTAGAAACGATATTAGCTTCCATTTAAACCGAAAAATTTCTTTGCGACACAGAATTTTCTAAGATTACATACGGTACATGGATATCAGTAGTTTGTTACTGTGCAATGGAGCCTTTTGGTTGCTGAAATGGGATTTGTCTTAATTAGCAATTTTCTTACTTTCTCGCTTCTTCTTCTTCTTTCTTTCTTTCTTTGTTTTTCTCCTGTACTCAACTATAGTAATTAACTTTTGAATTAAAAAAATAAAACATTTAACTCCGCTGGTTTGCTCTAATAGTTCTCATGACAAATAAAACATAGTTTTTCACCCTAACCAATTTTCACATTTTCTATTCCAAACCCAACTTTTCAATTTGCATCATTTGGGGAATCATCTGGGCTATATAATTAATTCTGCCGAGGAGAGTCAGCATTTGAGGCATGGAGTTTAGGGCTGAATTTGTTTAAATTTTTCATGGTAAACAAAACACAATTTAAAAATGAAAAAGACACTGTTTTATGCAATTACACATCCCTTTCAATCACCAAATTAAATAGTAATGTGAGAGTCTGGGCAAAAATTGAAAATCTCTGATACAATTAACTCAAACTGAACCTATTACGCTGTGTTGGCTAAGCCATAGCATCAAAGTTTTCCCAACATACTTTTTCTAAGTTTAATAACCAAGGGGGAAGGGAATCTTGATGACCCCAAGACCCTTCCACTCCCTAGGTTCATCTACTACTACTACTACTACTACTACTACATAGACTAGAAAATGAGCATTCATTATAGGGTACTCCGAGCTGAAGTACCTATCAAGATAAGTTCACGGTTGGCAGTCAGAACTCCTCGGGGCGTTGATGCGAGCACGAAAAGGGCACACCAGAGTTGGTTTGTATGTCATAGTGCCAAAGTGGTTGGGCATTTCAGATAGGTTCAGTTGGGAGTAGCTTCCGGTTTTATGCGAGAAATTCACCAAGTTTGATCTCAAATGACAGTCTGTAGATGGACAGTATGTTGTATGAAGCATGTAATGACCATCCCCCCTTCCAGTTTCAGATATCCACCTACAGCGAAAATAGCCGCCCCATTGCATGTACGATTGCATCAGGATGAACCGATTTAAAGAGTATCCACCAATTACATCTCCTTCAACTTTCCAAATCTTCAGAAAGCTGTTTTGCGATTCTAGTAAGACCAAGTCGCCATCTAAAACAAACATCAGCAACCGGCTGTGGTGTGGATGAATGTCTTTGAAGTACACAATTTGGAAAGCTTCTGTATCAATATCAAAAGACAAGATGCATTGACGACTGTTTACTGAGCGTTCTGATTGGATCTTCCAGTGAATGGCACCACGCCATTCTAAGGGTCTCCCGAAGTTGCATTCATATATAAGGGACGGTGGAGTTAACTCCGTCCACGCAGCTTCTCCCAAAGTGATCATCTCAAACCTGTAATATTCTTGCCCTTTTATCTTAAACCGATATCCTCTCACCACTTTGTAGCTCGCTGAAGATTCATGAAATATTAAGCCAACCTCATGACATATTAGTTTTCTTTTCACTCCAGTTGATGGCAGTTTCACTAGGCGATCCAAAACAGGATTGTAAACGAATACAGGAGCTTGTCGGTGGTCAGAAGCAATGCAAAGAAGCCCGTCACACGTACTCATCACCTCAAGCTCTTTGCCTAGCATGTCAAGAGATGGGGCAACTTGAAGAGGTCTAGCCTTTTGTGCCTCACAATCCACTAGGTATAAATTATTCTCATATGTAGGCCAGGTTGAAGGCCGACCACCATTACTGTGAGGAATCTTTGGCTGAATTAGGGCTCGAAGAGCTGACAGGCGCCGCTGCCGCTCAATAAAGTAGGGATCTTCGATTAGTCCACGCCAGGTCTTGCAAACACATTTGCAAGTCACTATTGCTTCTATAGGTAGTTTCGAGAAGATTTCAAACATGATATCAGGCTGCATATAGTTGGTATAATTACGTCCTTTTCTTGGACGTAACCGGTAGTTACTCATCCTAGCAGTCACGGCTGATTTAGTCGAGCTGTACGTGATCGCCACTGATACACAGAAAAATATCCGTGGAGTTTGTTATGAGGCATCAGGGCTGAACCGAATGCTTTAACCAAGGCACCAAACTCAAAAAGGAGAATAAAAGAAGTGAACCAATACATCAGAGATGAGGCGATATAACTAGAAACTAACTATTATAAGTTGAAAGCAAAACGAAAAACACAATGGCAATAATGCAGAGAGTTTAATCTAGAAATAACGGCAGTTCACATTACGGTTATTCTGACAGTTGGAGAAACGAGAAAGATTACAGTCGTTTGCAGTTTTAACAATTTCCAGCAAAAAAGAGAATAGTGATAGCAATTTCACAGCCAAACACAGGCACTGATCAACAAATTACACAATCAGGTAAATATCAAGCATGCTTTACAAAAACAAAGCATTCCACAACGTCGACAAACTGACAAGTACAAACAAAGAGCAAAGTACATATCCATGGATCCAAAACGTACAATTACCATTTCAATTTAGGGAAATAATAATAAACTTCATTTAATCTCCACGGTGAACTTCACTCATGGATTTCGATGATTGACTGAGTTTTTATATCCTATTAGCCAATGATATACATCAATCAAGAATGTAGCAGAAAATTTCAATTATATGCTATTTCAACCACTCAAATCTCTTTTCTAGGTTCCTTCAACATTTGCACCATTTCCAGAAGCTCAATTTCAATTTCATTTTTAGTGACAAACTGAATCTGCAATTTCAAACCTCGCAAGATGTCAAACCTAACACATTCATACCACAATTTTGGGTCACCCACAAACGGGTAGTACCAGAGACTCAGAAAAAAAAAAGGATGAATTTCAGACAACCTCAATTTTCATCAGTGAGAAAATGAAACAACATAAACCCGCATACAGCATTCGCTCAGAAAATCAAAACAGAGATCCCGACAAGGCGATCAACAATCGAGCAGTGCAGAAGATTAGAGACTCAAGTAACACAGGCAACAGCTATGATAAAACAATGAAGATCAAAACTTTGAAGAGAGAAATCAGGGAAGAGGAAAGTACTGATGCGAAACAGCGATCAAGCACATGCAGTGGGTTCCATCAAAGCTCGAATCGGTCGAATTCTGGGATGAGATGAAATGGGGGATTAGGGCTGGTATTCAATCGGTGCTGTAGAAAAAACACCCATCGAGAGAGAGAGAGAGAGGAAGAGACCCTTTTGGAATTGGGATTGCGAGAGTCCAGAATTAAATGGGAAAAGGGTGATGCCAAAATCCCATTTTTGATAATCAAAGGAAAAAAAGCAGTAAAGGCTGAGAAAAAGTGTCTTTTTTGTCCCCGGAGGATGAGCAGCAGGGGTTTTAGGATTTCTCAACTCTTTCTCTTTCATTTGTTCAATGCATAACATTTTCTGTCTTCTTTCTGCAATGCTTCTATCACAACAACATGTCAATCTTTTTTTTCTATGAATCATTTCAACATACCAAATGTGGTAATACTTGATATTACTCTCAATAAATATTATTACACTATAATATTCTTTCCCTTCCGGTTCAGAGGATTCACGTTATCTACGTATTCAAAAATTTATAAATGTATTGTATTACTGACACTTCATCTTGAGCTCAGTCGATTCACGTGGTCTATCATATTAAAATAATAAAATCACAATTATATATTTAATCTTGCTTTGACAACTCATTCTTGAGCTCAATCAATTCACATGTTCTATGATATTCAAAAAAAATTATTTACTTTTGGTTGCCAACTCACTTTTAAACTCAATCAATTCACATATTCTATAACATTTACGTAATTTATAATTATTTATATCTTTTTCGCCGTAACGTCAAAGTGAGCTTTCACATGTTAGTTTTTTCATTAGAAACATAATTAAAGAAGCAAAGAGATGCAAAATCAATCAAAAAGTTGTAAAATAAAGTATACTAGTTGCAACCAAAAAAGTGAGTCTATTTATGTAGGTCGGATGTACAACCAAAGTATATGTATAAGAAGTTTTACAGGAGATTGGAATGAGTGCAAATTGTTGACTCCATTTATATAAAAAAGATATCATAAAGTAGCTAAGCATGAAGAAGAACATGTTTTTACTTGTTAATGTTTTGTAAGAATAGCAATATTTCCGTCTCATTTATTAAGACTTCATTTTCTTTGCTAATTAGAGGCTATCTTATCTCAAGATCATCCAATATTCTCTACCTATATTTTAGGAGATTTGGCGAGAAGTCATACAAAGTATGTTTGAAGAAGATGGAGGACCCAAGGTTCATATAAATACAAGTAGTGCATGACATAATATGAATATTTAACACTTCCACAAGTAGTAAAGTAACAAGACTTTCCAGAAAAAGGCACTTAAAACACACATATGTTGAGAATTAACTTACCTAAGGTAATGCCTATAAGCCGGCATTCAAGTCTATTTCTAAATAAAAGTTTCATTCTATCCACCTACCAATTTGACTAGTATCTTCCACGTGATTCTAAAATCACTTGCCTCCCAACCCAAATGGTGTAAGGTATTCTTGTTTTGTACTTAAGTTTTAAGTATTTAAATTAAATTAAATTAAGATATTCCTGAATGTCTACATAATATATGAGTTGGACAATTTTTACAAATACCAAAGTTTGATAATGTATGAGTTGACAACTTTTACATTCATGAATGATAAGTTAAGTACAAATTATCATAATGTATGAGTTGATAACTTTTACATAACAACAGTTTGGTAAATACTGTTGAGTTAAAAGTTAAGTAAATTAATTATTATTTTATTGTGGTGTGTTGTTTTTGTGGTGGTGGGTTGTTGTTGTTGTGGTGGTGGTGGTGGTGGTGGTGGTGGTGGTGGTGGTGATATTGTGGTTGTGATGTTAAGGTACTGGTGTGGTGGTGGTAGTGAAGGGTGATGTTGTGGTGTTGGTGGTGGTGGGCTATGGTGGTGTGTTGTTGTGTGGGTGGTGGGTTGTTGTTGGGTTATGGTGGTGGTGTTTTTGTGATGGTGGGTTGTTGTGGTGGTGGTGGATGTGTTGTTACGGGGGAGGTGGTAGTGTTGTGGTGGTGGTGGTGGTGGTGATAATGTGGTTGTGTGGTGGTTGTGATGTTTATGTAGTGGGTGGTGGTGTTGGTGGTAGTGGTAGTGGTAGTGGAGTGGTGGTGGTGGCGGCGGCTTGTTGTTGTGTTATAGTGGTGTGGTGTTTTTGTGGTGGTGGGTTGTTGTGGTGGTGGTGGTGGTGATATTGTCATTGTGATGTTAAGGTAGTGTGGTGGTGTTGGTAGTGGAGTGGTGGTGGTAGTAATTTTGTGGTGAATGTGTTGTGGTGGTGGTGTGGTGATGGCGTTGTTGTGGCGATGAATAGTAATTTAAGTACTTAAGTTAAATTAAGTAAAATTAAGTTAAGTATTTGAGTAAATAACTCAAGGTCAAAAGAACAGACCCTAAATACTCAATTTTATAGGCAACATTCAAGTTTGAAGAGTTTGTAATATAAGTATTCAACCAAATCTTCAGACTTTACATCCTCCGTAATATATCTTACCTACCCTTAGTTACAATTTTTGATAGACGGCGGGTAACTGCAGAGTTATGATGAAATTGTTGAAAAAATGATGAAAATGTGTGAAGAAAATGGTGGTGAAATCCCATTTGTGAGTCAAAATATGAGGAGGAATACACTTCTAATGGAGCCAAATATTTAGGGTGGAGTACACCTCAAAATATAGAGATGAAGTACATCTCAACATGAGTCAAATAATCATGAATAGATACCTTGAACTCAGAGGAATTTGATCCATGATAATTCTTAAGCGAAAAGTTGAGGCGACACTTGGAATAGGGGCTTAAGTGAGGCGACACTTGAGAGATCTCTAAGAACATTTAAGGTCCTTTGATGATCCAGACGTCACCAGAAACTGAGTTGAGGCGACGCTTGGGTTGAACCGTCGTCTGGAACTAAATTGAGGCACGCCTAGGTTGAGGCCATCGTCTGGCTCATAAGTGAGGCGACGCCTGAGATTGTTAAATGACTTTTAAGAGCATTTACGAGCACTCAGGCAAGGCCGGTTTGAGGCAGTTCATAAACCTATTTGATGGCTTTTAAAAGCACTTAGGTGATGCCTCACTTGACGCGTCGTTTGGGCTAAAAGTGAGTGGACCCCCGGAGCGT
Source organism: Umbilicus rupestris (assembly GCA_963678935.1). NCBI lineage: Eukaryota > Viridiplantae > Streptophyta > Magnoliopsida > Saxifragales > Crassulaceae > Umbilicus > Umbilicus rupestris. The sequence goes on along the minus strand of OY787629.1, from coordinate 6,880,008 downwards.
TACAGCTCGGCTGCCTATAAAATAAGAAGCTTTTCTCTTTATTTGACACATTGAACAAAACTTGCATATCATTCACTCTTGAAAGAGCTTCCAGCAGTCCTCCTTTGAAGGTTTGAAGCCAACTTCAATTGTGTTTTGAGTTGAACTCCTCATGGTGTTTTTCGGTGATAGTGGAAGGTATACAAGGTTCGAGGAGCTAATCTGTGGTCCACGAAGGGTAGCTCCAGAGTTGTTATATCATAGGAAGCGATTGCCAAAGAATCACAACACCGAAGGAAGGCCAATCACGCCTTAAGAAATCGTCGAACGAGCCTCAACTCGCCTAGAAATTTCTTTACTCTAGTTTTGTATTATTTACTTCAATAAAAGTTGTATTTTTTGTTTGAAGAAATATTTTCGATACTCACACGCATATATTGTTGGAATACCACCAATAATCTTAAAATGTGACCTCGTGCGATATCGAAAAACTTATTAACGATATTGACTTGTTTCCTTCTATTGTAGTCCTGAGTAGTCTACAATAGTCTAATGGCTCACTACAATATTAACTAGCAAACTAGTCTAATGGCTAATCCCCGGCAACGACGTCATTTTGAACGTTGTCGAAATTGCGGTAATAAAAATACTAGTCCAATCACGGTGTTCAAATAATATTTATCAAGTAAATAATAAGCACACTTAATTCTTGACTATGTGCCTATTCCGCAAATTCTTTCGCATGTGTGTGAGTAAGACATTTGCATTTCACTTTTAGGAAGTGCCTAAGGTATGACCCTCGTAATTTATTACTTAAGCGTTAAGATTTGTACGACTGAATTTTAAAATTTTTAATGTCGAACTCCTCTTCTCTTACGGATTATGACGTATAGTCTAAAACTTGGGAATGAGTTTGTTGTCATGAGCTTATGGACTTGCCCTTAGCAAGCATGTGTGATTGACTCGACATATTTTTTGTGTAAGCGACGCTTTTCTTCATACTTCTTGCATAGGAAATTGAGCGATAATTTGAATTTGACGAATGCTAGTCTTGATATCGATTCTATGAATATTTGTTGTCACAATGAAGTGAATGATCCTTAGAGTTTGCGTGAAGTGAATGATTTGCACAATTTATTTGTGTAAATTGTTACAACACAAATATTTGCACAATGATTTTAGCTAGGCAGTTCATAACTATTTATTTGTGTAAATATTTGTGTTGTAACAATTTATTTGTGTATTTGCACAGTGATTTATTTGTGCTCATGACGAATGCTAGTCTCGGATTTATTTGTGTAAGCGACGCTTTTCTTCATACTTCTTGCATAGGAAATTGAGCGATAATTTGAATTTGACGAATGCTAGTCTTGATATCGATTCTATGAATATTTGTTGTCACAATGAAGTGAATGATCCTTAGAGTTTGTGTGAAGTGAATGATTTGCACAATTTTATTATTATGTGGGCTGATAAAGAACTACTTGCTTTGCAAACTATATATGGATTTTGAACTCTTATGGATGACTGCGAGTAGGATTTGTGAGTATTCCTTTTCTAAAAACTCTCACGAGACTCTAACTCGTCCACTAGGGTAGCCTAGGGGTTTAAAGGCTTGATGCATACGCTAAATACATCCGTGATTCCTACGACAGTGAGTTAGGAGTAGATTTAAATTTCTTTGTTTAGTTATTCTTAGGTTATGTTACATGAGTAGGGAATGGATGTGTTACATGTGCGTAAGTTTTGCTACTTGCTTTGATATTGTCATATATGATTTAGCATCTTACTATCCGCTTGACTTGTGCATATACTTGTTCGGGACGAACAAGACTTAAGTGTGGGGTGTTTTGATAAGCGGATAAATGACCTTACATTTGTCCGTATTTTCACTTACTTCTTGTTTGTTCCGTTATTTTATAAAGTCATTTGATGTTTTCTTTGTCCATTTCAGGGTGAAAATGCGTAATACATGATATGAAGTGGTCCGAAGAAAATCTGGTTGAATTCCGATCGATCGAGAGCAAAAACGAGCAAAATTGAGCAAAAGGCAAAAGTGAGTCGGCCACCCTTGGCAGAATGACCTGTTCCTCTTTAAATGCTTTCCTAGCCTGTGATGCTTATCCGACGAGACGTGTTATAGCTTGTTGGAAAGCTAATTCAAAGGGCTAAAACTTTGTAGTTTACATCAAGAGTAATTCTAATATTTAGAGGGTCAAAAAGGCGAGATTCTAGCACTGCAAAAGCGATTCGCCCGGATCAGTTTGGCTCTACAAGGGTTTGACCGAATCAATTGAAGGTTTGACCGAATTAAAAGTGATTCGGCCAGGACAAAGTGATTTGGCCAGCCATGAAGCAGCACTGAGGTATTGATTCGGCCGAATCAACTCAAGACCTGCCCGAATCACTTGATTCGGGGAGAGTTCGCCTGAAGATCAAATCTGGGCAGATTGACCTGTCCATCATTGAAGGCTTGCCGAGCGCGCGATTCTTATCCGTTTGAGGAGTTCCATATCTTGTTGGAAAGCTAATTCAATGATCTACAACTTTTTATTTACGTCAAGACGTAATTCGAAGTTTTAAAGGGTCAAACAAGCGAGTTTCCAACGCTGCAGAAGTGATTCGCCCAAGTGATTCGGCCAAGGAGAAGGATTTCATCTCATGGACCAAGTTAGACCGAATCAAATAAGGGTTGACCGAATCAAAAAGTGATTCGGCCAAGAGAAAGTGATTCGCCCAGCTCAAACCAGCACTGAGATAGTGATTCGCCCGAATCACCTGCAGAGTGACCTGTTCACCTTCGAAGGCTTTCCGAGCGCATGATTCTTATCCGATCTTGTTGGAAAGATAATTCAAAGGGTTAAAACTTTGCAGTTTACATCAAGACGTAATTCTAATGTTTAAAGTGTCCAAAATGCAAGAATATAGCACTACAAAGTTTATTCGGGCACTGCGAGTGATTTGGTAATTTCCAGAAACAGTATAAATAGAAGAAGAGAAGAAAAATCAAGGTATGCCTTGGGGTGCCTAGGGTTCCTCTCATGGAACGAAACCCTAATTGGAGAACATGAAGAATTGTCAAGAATTCTGAGAAGACATCATCAATTGAAGACTCTACATCAACCCTTTACTCATTCTCTAAACCCTACTTCTCTACTTCTTTACTTTCCCTTGTTGAACTATTCGTTAAGTTTTGTTTCGACACATGAGTGAGTAGTTGTTTAGTAGTTGGGATTCTTATGGATCCTTTAGGTTAGATTGTAATGCAAGACTTGTCTTTTTTATCTATATGAATGAAGTTTAGTTGAAAATTCTCATGCTTTCTCTTCATATCAATTTTGTGCACACCAGGTGTTTGACGAAACGCATGAATGAGTACGAATTGGTTCAACACCTAGGGATGGAATGAGAGTTGAACCTAGGTTGTTTAGAAGATTGAGCATGTTAATTTTAGCTTGTGTTTGTGTGCGAGAGTGACATACGCATTCCACTAGGCTAAGTATTGAACGACTTTAGTCAACTATCAATAGACCGAGAGGTTGAGATTAGGAGACTTTTAGTTCTACGTGGTTCAATAGAGCGAGAGTTTGACAACCGTACTATTTAGGTATTATTCCCATTCTAGAGAAGGAGCGAGAGTTGAATTTAGAATGTGTGATACCTTAGCCTAAAACCATCACTCGAATTTACTCATGATTTAGACAAGTTTGGTGTTGCTAATCGCATGAGCTAGGGGTGAAGTAGGATTCCAATTATGCTTTCTCTCTTACTTTACTTCTTCATAAATTTGAACTTGTCTTTAGTAGTCACTAGAGATACCTCACTTAGAGGAAATTCTCCCCTCCTTTATTTAGTAGACTTGAATTAGGCATTACTAGCTAGCTTTAGACTAATCTAGGCTTTTCTTTTGGATTCGACTCGAGGTCACTCAGATATAAATATTGTTTGAATACCGTGATTGGACTAATATTTTTACTACCGCAATTTCGACAACATTTCAAAGACCGACCCTCAGGTGCTCATGGCATCCATCGCATGGGAAGACTCGGATTTATTTGTGTTGTAACTATGTCATGAACTGCCTAGCAGCCTCACTATACAATAATTATAGTGTTAAACGCTCCTCTAAGGAGCTTTGGGCCACAAATACAAAACTGAGGATCCGGGCTCCAAAAATGTTGGCTGCTTCCTTGAGGTCCAAATGGTAGATTGAAAGACTGTAGTCAGTCAAGTATAGGAACTGTAGCTTATCATTAATAAAATTGATGTTGAAGAGATGGTGATTAGTGAAACTTTTTAGGTTTCCTCGACAATCGAGAAGTTGCCTATGGGTTGGAAGGATTTCAAGAACTATCTCAAGTATAAACGCAAGGAAAATGAGTTTTAAAGACCCAGTGGCTCATCTTTGGATTAAATAAGACAACCGGGGCTCTGATAGGAGGCTGAAATCACCGTCATGGGAAGCTATCGTGGTAGACCACGAGGAAAGCTCAAAGAAGATTGAACCCTCTAAAAGAATTGGCCCAAAGGGTGAAGCCTTCAATAAGCAACAACCCAAGTTTAAGGGTAGAAATTTATAGGCGCTGTTGGTGACAGTTACAGCAGGTTTCTATAGCAACCTCTTGTGTCACTTGCGAAATTCTTTGCTCCGGTCAAACCTGAAAGACTAAAAAACTTTGGTTACCCAGTTCGGCAACTGTCTATGTTTGGGGAGGACTTCTCTCTAGTTCTCAAGATTCCACTAGTACTGATTAAAGTACAAAGGATTCCAAAACTCAGCCTACGCTAGTTTAACCTCTACTTCTAATCTAGTCGAAATCTCAGCTCAGTCTGATCACACCGACTAGCGAACCTTGTCAACACACTCCAGTAATAGAACGCTACAACTTTGATCACACAGACTTAGCCTATTCTAAAATAATGTGTTACAGCGGGAAGCTATAGCAACTTACTCTGTCAAGTTACTATAACTTATGTCCACGACTCTCCAAGCACTCCCTACTGAGTAGTCGGACCTCCATGAATTTTTCATAACTCTGGCGATGCTCCTCCTTGATCAACGACCTCCTGTAAATCTGGGAAATCTGCTTTGATCTCAGCTAGTTCGCGACAGTTCCTCTCCGCTACGATGCTTCAAAGCAAGTACTTGATCTTTCAACGAGACCATGCTCTAGTTGAATTTCGTAGATCGAGATTATATCAGGTTCTGCTAGTCGTGATCTTCTCTCAACTCATGCACACATAACTCTGAGCTCTAGCCTTTAGCTCCCGCTATGCATATGCGTATCTCTCTGTGGTTGTGTGTCCGTGTGTGTGTTGCATTCCCATATATAGCCGCAACACTGATCAAACATAGAAATCCTATTTCCCTTAGGATTCACATATCTTTCCAACCAACTTTGCATATTGGATCCTCTCTTAGATTCTTGCATGTTGTTGAGATTTGATTTCCTAAAACCAATTTACAAATCTGATTCCAAGCTCTTTCAGCCGACCATTTGAGAATTCTGTTGCGATTGGCGACTCCTCAAGCCGTTTCATGTGGCAACTGTAACTCTCCGGACGCTCTCCGTGGGACTTCAGATCGAGACAGTGTTGATCGGACAAGTTGCTCCAGCATTGCATCTTCACAGGTTACTGTAGCAGCTTCTTGTGCTTGTTTTGTCAAGGATGTCATAACCTTAACAGATTTAACTATGACAAAGAGGGTCACATCGTTGCTGATTACAAGAAACCTCAAAAAAAGAAGAGGGATGCAAATGCAGCCAAGGTAGATACAAACTACCTTGTGGCGTTAATATGCGAGCTGAACTTGGTGGACTGTAACCCCTAGAAATGATGGCTGGATATTGGGCATACCCGACACATATGCTCAGACGGTAAAGCTTTCTCCACTCTGAAATTGAGAAAAGATTGAGGGAAGCTATACATGGGCAACTCTGCAACCTCTGGGATTAAGGGGGAAGGCACGGTGATCCTAAAGATGACATTAGGAAGTGAGCTAAAGCTAATAAGCGTTCTCTTTGTACCCAAGATATGTAAGAATCACGTTTCTAGAACACTATGACTGTGTAGTCATGGCTTAAACATTCAGTCCTAGAAAGTAGTCCTCACAAAGAGTGACATATTTGTGGGGAAGGGTTATGTAAAAGGTGGCATGTGGTAATTTCATGCAAATGCCATCTTAACCAAACTATGACACGCTAAGGAAATTAATTAATTTAGAGTGTTGATGGAGCGTATTTATACGATCCATCGAGTTGTTTATTACTACTGTTTAATTGCATTTTGCGTGTGTATTTGTAGTGTTTCGCATCGCAAGTGTATCAAGACCGCTTTTGGGATTTATGGCATTTTTAGAGAGTCGATGCGGAAATTGGCGTTGAAGGAAGTAAATGTGCATCTCAGTCCGAACCGCGCCAGAAGAACACTTTAGTATGCCTTAATGTCTTCTTCGGACGCGCTGCTAATGTCTTCTTCCGGAGCGGACTGCTTTTGTTGACGTCAGTATAGGGCCCACGACCCAAGATCAAATTTAGAAGTCTGCATGATTTACCTATAAATACAGACCTGCTGTTCCGAAAAGAATAACAATTTTTAGCAAGAGAGAGGAGAGGCGACGGCTGTAGCAACGCGCAGAAATTGAGGTGGAGACATTGTTCATCGCCGAGTTACTGTTCACAGTTTCAGTATTATTTCTAAATTCAGTTTATTTTCATTATTGCTTTAGATGGATTATAGTAATTAAACCTTAATTTCAGTTTGGGGATTTTGTTTTGCGACACACGATTTGAGATACTTTTGTTTCGTAATTCAATTTAGTGAATTCCTGTTCTTCGTTTGAATTGCATGCTCTGATTATCAAGTTAGCATAGTTTAGCGGTGAAACTGAGTTGATATCTATTGCGTGATATTGGACTGACTTCCCTATTAGCTAAGCCTAGCGGTATAACCTAATCGGTGTTGTTAATCGAGTAATTGTTAAACATATTCGAGAACTTAGCGATTGAGAGTAGGTAGAACACTAGAGTCGACATTATCCTAGCAGGATTGTAGACTAGAACAGTAGTTTACTAATTGATGCATGTTACAATCGATGATTACCCGTTGCAATGTATATCCCTGAACTGACTTTTCTCTGAATTTGACAACAACAAACATTCTTTATACAACCCCCTTTTTAGTGTGACATTCTTCATACAACCCCCTTTTGGCGCACACAACGATGTGTCGTCAAATTTTAGCGCCATTGGGGAGAGCAACACTAAGTATAGAGTTCTTAGCTTTATTTTCTTGTTTCGCTTATGTTTTGTGTTTTGGGGTTTTTAGCGGCGCAGGTAGGAGGAAGTTGAGCTACCGATGTGTTTCGCCAATCGGAGGTCCTTTACTATTTTATTTTCATTTATTTGTATTTTGCTGCGTTATTCGGAATGTCGAATGTAGGTAACTTATATGGCGATGGTCGCCAGATCCAAGAACATGACCAAATCAATGATGAAATGCCCTCACAAGTCATACCACCGTACTGTGACGAGCCGGAGCGAATATTCAATCAAAGGCAGAGAGTAGCTCGTCAAAGAATGGAGTTCCAGGCCGGATACAACGGTAGAGGTGGAAGGATGGATGAGTTTTACGATTATGTTCCGCCTCAACCACAACCTAGACCATATCCGCCTCAACAACTATATAGACAACCTGCCCGTCATGAGCCTACTACGAGGGAGCTTTCAGCCCCTACATTCCAGAATCAGCCGTGGTGCATCAACACTGACTCGGAAGAAGATAATTTTGATATCAAAACCACGGTGGTGCACCATCTGCTTAAGTTTGGAGGGTTAACGGGAGAGGTCGCAACTCGACATTTACAAGAGTTCACCGGAATCTGCCAAACATTGAGACCATGTGCAGCTTCGGAGGACAGGTTTAAGCTAAGAGTATTTCCTTTGAGTTTAACTGACTTAGCAAAATCGTGGTTTTTATCTTTGCCTTCAGGTAGCATTCGCACATGGGATCAAACGCAAAGAAAATTCCTCGACAAATATTACCCTCATGCTAAAGCGACTCATGCCAGAAGAGAGCTGTCAATGATCAAACAAGGATCAAGTGAGTCGATGTACGATTACATGATAGATTTAAGGCATTGGAACAAAGTTGCTGTAACTTGGGTGTTCCAGAAAGGATGCTGGTGGAGTATTTATTGGATGGATTGAGACCGCTCAAGCGTATGCTATTGGATTCCGCAGCTGGTGGCACAGTGTTGAACTTGACTCCCGGTCAAGTGCGAGAGTTTATCAATGAGACTGTTGAGAGTGCTCGGTGTAGGGATGACACTAGCAGAACAAGGAATGTTTCACATGTGGATTCCAACACCAATCAGATGGCCAACGAAATCAAGGAGCTCAAGCAAATGATGCGGAGGATGATGGTTGGGCAGGTGAACAGAGTCAAGCCTTGTGAATTATGTGGTGCTGCAAGCCACAAAACATATGAGTGTTCTACCCTTCACGAGGATGAGATAGTTGCTGTGAATGCCATGTGTGGATTCGAGAACTCCAACAACAGGCAGGCCCCCAGGCAATTTGAACTTGCTGCCAACGGTTTCAGTTGGAAAAACGAGGGATGATTTCAGCAGCACCGAGGGCAGAACCAAGGGCCGCCTTAGAATCAGAATCAAGGATAGCCTTACCGCCCCCCATTCCAACAACAAGAGAGGTACAATAATCAGACTAATAAGAACCCAAGGAAGAATTTCAACCAAGCAGGGTCGAGCACTGGTAAATCATGGGAAGAGTTGCTCAAGGACTTAGAGAGTACCATGCAAAGGAACCAGGCCGAAATTGATGGAGCCATAGCCGAGCTCACGAAGCAAATGTCACAGCTAGCTTCCACAATTTACAAGATGAAGAGTAATGAAGGAAATCTGCCCTTGCAGACAATTCCTAACCCAAAAGGAAATGTTAGTGCAATAAGTGTGGTTAGTGGCAAGAAGCTTGCAGAAAAGGCAACAAAGGAAACGGGATCAGCGGATCAAGCACCCGAGGAGAACATTACCGATGCATTAATGTCTTCTTCGAGCGCGCCCATAATGTCTTCTTCGTGCGCGCCCATAATGTCTTCTTCCGGAGCGTTACAATCTGCCTCAGATTTGGGATTTCGTACTGACCCCCCTTTGCCTTTTCCTATGCAGGTATCGAGATCTAATGAGGATCCAGTAGCATATCAAAATTTATTGGAGTTGTTCAGCAGAGTTGGGATCACAATCCCACTCCTTGAACCAATAAAGCGGATCCCTAAATATGCTAAGGCCCTTAACGAATTGTGCACTAACCGAAGAAGAGAATTGAAACCTGAGCAGGTAACTCAGTGCAAGGTAGCACCAAAATGTAAGGATCTAGATGCATTTACAATTTCATGCATCATTGGTAAATCCAAAACTGATAATTGGATTTGGGTGCATCGGTTAATGTGTTGCCTTACTCTCTCTATCTAGCATTGTGTATTGGTCCTCTGAAACCCACTGACTTGATTATTCAATTAGCAAATAGATCATGTAGTAAGCCAGAGGGTATTGTGTTTGATGTGTTAGTGCACGTAGGAAAGCTTGTGTTCCTTGTAGATTTTTACGTGATGAAAATGGAGGGTAATGTGATAGACACTTCTCCCGTTCTACTAGGGAGACCTTCATGGGAACCGCGAAGACGAAGATCGATACATTTATGGGTGATCTCTCCATGGAGGTAGATGGGGAAGTAGTTAACTTTAACATGTATAAATCTACGCAGCAACCACCTAACATTGCAGGAACACATGTGTTGGATATCATTGAGAATGCGGCGCTAGAGTCCGATATACTGCGCGAGAAAGGCATCCAACCTCACCAAAGAAAAACTAATTTGATTCGTGGATTTCCTTTTCCTGATGACCAGCGAGGTGTCATGTCTTTCTTAGAATATGCTGGATTTTATCGCAAATGTGTTAGATTTTTCATCGTAGGTTTGTTAAAGGTTTTTTGAGGATAGCATTGCCGGTTTCTCAACTGCTGCAACAAGATGTTCCATTTGGACAGGATATCCCACCTGATAAGGAGTTCGAGCTGGTTGAACCAGTAGATGATGGGTAATGAGAGGTACCGTCGAGCCAACGACGTTAAACAAGTGCGCTTTGCGGGAGGCAACCCGATTTTAATTTATTTTAATTCTTAGTGTGAGTCAGTGAGTACGGCGCCCCAAGACAACATGAAGGCCGCATCTGGTTCATACATTAGGTCCCCTAATGTATGCTTCGGGCACGCCTAAATGCGTGCTTCAGACGCGGTTAGGGTTTCTTGTATGTTTCGTTTCTTTTGAATCTTGCATGAGTACCCTTCCTAACATTTAAATTGGACCGTGAGGACACGGTTCATTTCAAAAGTGTGGGGTGGGTGAATTAGTATTATGTGTTAGCACATTTCCCTTTATTAGTATGCATTAGTAGTAGTTAGAGCACGTTTTTTTGTTAATTGTTTTTTAGATGTTGCGATGCTGCCGACCTTTGCGATTATGCTATTGGTTTCATGTGATTATATGCTATGATGAAGATGCTGATTTTGTGAGATGATGTTTGATGTTATGAGGTTCTGACGTGTATGCTTTGCATGATTTCTGCAATATTGTGATGCTAGTGACTTGATGTTATATGTTCTTTTGAGTTGAGATATTACAGGATATGAAGTTGATAGAAAATGTTCTAGAGGGACTTGACAAACATTCGAAGGTTCAGGGGATTAGTCGTGTACCGCGCTAAGTTTGTGGAGGTTGGCTTTTCGAGTTATGAGGGGTGAGGCTTTCACTCCATCGTTGCAGCATTTATGCAATGGTGGGACGGGAAAACAAACCGTCCTATCTCTAGTCCAAGTAACCGGGAATGGGTGGGTAATCTCTATCCTGCCTCGCGCTGATAGGATGAGAAAGAGCAGGACGCGCTCCATATGCTGTTATTCGAAGGCGATGATTGGAACGGTTCAAAGAGCAAAAAAAAAAGGGCAAACAATTCACATTGGAGAGAAAGCTCAAAAAGAAAATTCAAACAAATGTGAAAGAAGAAATCTGAAAATTAATCGAGTTGAGTGAAGTCTTCGGACCAAACAAAATAAGAAAGTTCAAGAGCTGTCCTACAAAAGAGAAGAAGAAAGAGTTGAGTTCCTTATAGCTTGGATTTCTCACGTGCCAGAGAAAACAAACTTAGCGTATGCGTGTGACTATGACCTTGAGCTGAAGAATAGAGTCAGAAGTCTAAAGAGGACTATCTCTCAGTCATCCATTGAATCCATCTCGACATCTCATGTAACATGTATCATTAAAGTTTCTTATTGATCATTATTGATGAATGAGTGTGAGCATATGTTGATGAACTGATTAGTGAGGACATCTCAAGTAAATTCAGTGTTTAGTCGTTGGCATATTAGAAGTGCTTTGAATATTGCGAGTCTTGTTTTTGTTCTTGTTGGGGAAAGTGTGGAGTAGTTTGATGGAGCGTATTTATACGATCGATCGAGTTATTTATTCCCATTGTTTAATTGCATTTTGCGTGTGATAGATTACTTCTTTGTAGTGTTTCGCAACGCAGGTGTATCAAGACCGCTTTTGGGATTTATGCAATTTTTAGTGAGTCGATGCGGAAATTGGCGTTGAAGGAAGTGTGCATCTCAGTGAGAACTTCGCCAGGGAACACTTTAGTATACCTTAATATCTTCTTCGGGCGCACTGCTAATGTCTTCTTCCGGATCGGACTGCTTTTATTGACGTCAGCATTGAGCCCCGGCCCAAGATCAAATTTAGAAGTCTGCATGATTTACCTATAAATACAGACCTGTTGTTCCGAAAAGAATAATAATTTTTAGCAAGAGAGAGGAGAGGCGACGACGGTAGCAACGCTCGGAAATTGAAGCGGAGATACTAACATCGCCGAAGTTACTATTCATCGCTGAGTTACTGTTCACAGTTTCAGTATTATTTCTAAACTCCGTTTATTTTCATTATTGCTTTAGATGGATTGTAGTAGCTAAACCTTAATTTCAGTTTGGGGATTTTGTATTGCGAACAAGGTTTGAGATACTTATGTTTCGTAATTTAATTTGGTGACTCCTGTTCTTCGTTTGAATTGCATGCTTTGATTATCAAGTTAGCATAGTTTAGAGGTGAAACTGAGTTGATATCTATAGCGTGATATTGGACTGACTTCCCTATTAGATAAGCCTAGCGGTATAACCTAATCGGTGTTGCTAATCGAGTAATTGTTAAACCTATTCGAGAACTTATCTGTTGAGAGTAGGTAGAACACTAGAGTCGGCATTACCCTAGCTGGATTGTAGACTAAAACAATAGTTTACTAGTTGATGCATGTTACATTCGATGATTACCCGTTGCAATGTATATCCCTGAACTGACTTTTCTCTGAATTTGACAACAACAAACATTCTTCATAGAACCCCCTTTTTAGTGTGACAATTATTCGTAGAACTTTATCACTGATTGCTCTCTCGTGGGTTCGACCCTGCTTACCGCTTGCTAAGTGTTAACAGGAGATTATAAATATAAATTTGGCGCATACAACGACTTGCCGTCAAGTGTATACCCAAATATTATATAGATTACAAACACAAGTGTGAGAGTTTGTTAGAAGCAAAGCAAATGAGAACTCCGAGTTGAAAGAGAGAGTGAACCCCAGAATTTAATGCTAGTGATCTATGTGATTTGAATAAAATTTATGCATACCAGGGGTGGTAACAAGTATTTTGTGACTTTCATTGATGATAGTACAAGTCATAAAATATTATACGTGTACTTGTTGAAAACTAAAGAAGAGGCAGTTAAGAAATTTACCGAGTACAAATTGGAAGTTGAGAATCAACTCAACCAAAAGATAAAAAGATTGAGAAGTGACCGTTAAGGTAAATATGTTGAACCGTTTGGGGCCTTTTATTCACAACACGGTATTATTCACAAAGTAACTCCACCATACTCACCTGAGTCAAACGGCGTTGCCGAGCGAAACTGGTCCTAAGAAAATGAAGATGAGAAAAAAACCATTGACTGTGAGTTCGTTGGTCATGCGCAGAACAGTACTTCGTATAGGTTACTTGTGTATGAATCGAAAAACTCCAATATACATAAGAATTTCATAATGAAATCAAGAAATGTTACATTCTTCAAAGAGATTTTTCCTTATACGTCTAAGGATAATGGACTTGGTTTATCTCATCAGATACCTTGGGGTGTTGAGTGATTAACTCAATAATTAGAGGGAGAACCTGAAATGGAGGTGGAACCTAAGAATTGAAACATAGCAAGCGAGCTAGGTGTGGACCTGATTTTCTAACCTATATGCTTGAAAATAAACTTCTAGCATATAACGAGGCTATCGGTTAAGTAGAGGGTCCCTTATGGAAAGAAGCTAGAAGGAGTGAGATAGACTCCACCTTACAAAATCATACTTGGGAACTGGTTGACTTTCCTGTGGGAAGTAAAACACTTGGTTCCAAATGAGTTCTTCACAAGGAAGATGCCGGTAGATGGGTCTATGGACAAGTATAAAGTGAGACTTATTGTCAAAGGATATAGATAAAAAGAAGGTCTAGATTGCTTTGACATAAATTCTCCAGTGACCAGACTAACGTCCATAAGGATGATAATAGTCATTGCCGCTTTGCGCAACTTAGAAATTCATCAGATGGATGTAAAATATGTCTTCCTGATTGAAGATCTTGAGGAATAAATCTGTATGGATCAAGATGAGGATTGTATAGTGCCGGGTTAAAAGAGTAAATCTTAGGATGAGAATAGTCAGAGTTATTGGTATATACAGATAGAGTATGTGAAATAAGATGCAATCAGGAGGGTCAAAATATACCATACCATATTAGTTGGCCCATCCTTGGACAATGACGTCAAACTCTGTAAGAATTAATCATGAAAATCTGAAAAGGAATAGAATTAATCAATATTTTAGGCATAAGGAAGCTTAAGTATTAATCAAATTAGTAATCATATATAATGTACCAATTTTCAATCCATTATTCAATCATCACAAGTGATAAAGCCATCCATCTTTGATGATTAGACTTCGAATAACCCTCAACACTTGTCCATCCATCTTTTTATGTCATTTTCCAATAATGAAAAATCCCTATTTGCAACAAAATCTTTCTCATCAAACTTCTCAATTTACATAACCCTAGAAAATCGTAAATCTAACCAACTCCTTCATTAATTTAAAACCAATATTAAATTTAACTTGTATCTAAATTTGGGTCTGAAATCTAAATTTATTTCAACTTTTGCCTTTCCTTTTTGTTCCTCCTGCTCCATGAATCCTCCTTGTAACATGTAATCGTACACACATAAATCTAATGCCCACCCCCATGAACCCTAAATCTTCCTCACACACACACACACACAAAACCAAAACATCATAAATTACACAAATATTGTGATATGAGTTTGAGGAGCTACACAAGTATACCAACATAAGTTTTACATAAAACAGTGTAGGATGAAAATTGTTATCTTTTGCATGCCCAGCTTAGGAAGACCATCACCATGACGTTCAAACTCCTCGATTGAAAGAAGAAAATCATTTGCGTTTTAAAGTGACGTCGTAGGGAAAGGCTTGACGAATCACATCTCGGTGCATTGTCATCAACCCAACAGGAACACCAAAGATGCTAGTATAGTCAAGGCCGAAAGGAACAACGAGATAAGTGGTCGTGAACTTGCGTTTGGCAACCATGGGTATGCATCTGGAGGTGGCATGACGCAATTATCTCCATTGAAGTATATTCTTCGAGGAAATGCCCAACCCTTATCAAAAGTGAAAGATGGATCCTTCCGAAACAGTATCTCTGATTGGACATTTCCAAGGGGACCGGCTTGAGAGAGCAAATCATTGTAGAATTTGACGCCCCATAACATGGCCGTGTCATCTGCAAATTGTCAACAAAAAATTACTTCAGACCTGTAGCAAAACAGGAAACACCTCAAAGCTATGCCGAATGCAAAATAACTTACTTAAGCCGGCATATGGAGTGAGAGACTTGTAATTGAAGCTAAAAAGCTGAGTGATGTTGTCCAAGTTCGGATGTTGTGCTACGAGATTCCACTGGGTGTAGTTCATTCGGTAATTGAAGTTTGTGATGGTGATCTTGACTCTCCAGTACTCCTTGTAGTTCAGTTTAACATGCCAATGAACCCTTATTGGACACATATGGCTGGTACACTGGACGAGTGGTTGATACGGATTTTTGTTGCCTACCCCCGCAACAACAGAAGCTAAATATGGAGATTTTGGGCTGCACGAGATTAAGTATTGATGAAAAACTTGTAAGTAACGGTTAACAAAATGAAGGACATGGAATTGCTGTGGAGTATAGACATGAAAACTTACTCAACGCAGCTCCCTGGCTGGGTTATGTTGTTTTGACAGCCACATGTGCAAGTAGGGCATGATACGATTGTGTCATTGTAGAAAGACGATAAGGAAACACAGCAGCTTGGAGTCTTCTGAGCAAGGAATTGCGAATAAGTACAAGTAACATTCCAGGTCACTGCAATAGAGGATGACAGCTGGTCAGATGTATTAGTGAAATGATACGGTCAGTTCTACGCAAAATACATTTGTGCGACATACCAAGTTAATATGAGAGTATGAAAAAGATAATAATCGAAAGTGAAACTGTAATAAGATCACTTACTCAGAGACTGAGTCACTCTTCTTTTATCAGCCGTCTGAAATCTTGTTGGTTTGACAATTTTTGCCGGTCCACAGGTGTATCCCGGTCCTGGTGCCAGCAGTGTAAAATTTTTGGGTACTCGGACAGTTTTATTTGTTGTTCCAGCAGCACCCACACTGATTTGGAACGAGCTTGCAGCATTATCAGGATCCTGCGCCCAAGAGTTAATAACTCCTCCCTTGCAACAATTTGCAATCTGCTGATTATACGCGGTTCCTGGCAACAAGTCCACGACAGTCGGATCCTTCTTGCAGCAATGTGGAACGTTTCCTTTGTATTTAGTACAGTCTCCCTGCTCCGTGGTTTGGCTTCCAACCATGCTCCATATCACTTCCTTTTTGGCCCATGTCCATCCTAGAGTCCAGCCAGGTGATTGGATGTGGCGATATTGCTGGAAGTTGTACATGGTAACGACAGCCTGCAGATTTAACAAAGAATCACCGCCAAAAACATATTGTATAAAAGCATGTTTGTTTTGACTTTGTTTCACGGCGATATTATCCAGCTTGCAGTTCTTTAGCTAATATTCGAATGTTTTATACTATGTTTCTAATTCAACTATACCAGAACCTTCATCAAATTTAAGCAACAATTTCCTCTTTTAAGCGTCGAATGTGTTGTATTTCCAGATCTAGCCGGTCACAAAGAATCTAATCGACAAGCACTTACCACGTACCCATCTGGAGTCCAACTCATGATGTCCCACTTGATTGTGATGTTCCCATTTGGATCAAGAGGATCATATGCATCTGCAAATTAAACATTCCACAAATCTGAATTAAAGCAATTCACTGGAGGTCAGATTTCCACATTTCAGTGGCTTTGATTACACTACCAACCACAACCTCACTTGGAATCAAAGATTCTAAGTGTCTGGATCACAGCCCAGTTTTAGAAAACACCTCTAAATTCCTCAATTGGAAACAACACAAAACCGACACAGAAAAGCACAAAGAACAAGGCCAAATAAACAACATAAGAATCCAGCAAGAACTCATAAACCTAAATAGCAAATGAAGTCTACAAACGGCAAGCTTAGTAGAGTATCATTTACAGGTCTGAACCTGTAGATGTGAAGCTGAAGCAAGATAACAACAGCATGACAATCGATAGACCATAGAAGGAGCTGAGGTCAGCAGTTGCAATGGATCTGCTGGAGAAACCCATTTCGAGATGAACAAGTGCGCCTCAGAATCAAAGATCTGCAGCTTGCAGAAGCAACGAATATCAAAGAGAGAGAGAGAGAGAGAGAGAGTGGTCAAGGGTCTGAAGAGGAGGTTTGTATATAAACAGCTGGTTTCTGAAGTCGGCAGCAAAAATAGTGAGTAAAAAATATCAGTGCACTTTAATTAACAAAAACACATCTCATCTCAAGGTCGCAAAAAAATGAAAAGGTAAGGAAGAAATGTTGGATTTTCGTAGAATAAATAAATATACTCTCATTCTAATTCAAGTTTTCAGTTTATAAATTAACTTTATTAAGATAATTAAGAGATACGAGGAGGAGGAGGAGCATGTTAGATGTATTTTGTGGCATCATGCGCCATTGAAATTGTGTCGGTGGGATGGATGGATGGAGAGAAGTTGAGATAATAAAGCTGTTTGCCTGTCTATTTCTTCTCTAACAACTCTCTCCTTAATATATAGCTTTTTTTTATTTGACAGCCCATTGCTAGTACAATTTATTTTAATAGTAACGTCTCTACACTTTTCTTTAGGGTTTATATTTTATATTATGAAATTAATTTCAAATACATATACTTTTTGAAATGATAATAAACTTTACATGTTTAACTTATTAATTTCATTATGTGACTAGTATCATTTACCTCATCACTCTAAGCTATATATAATATTCAGTCATTTTAAAAAAATTAGTATTCAAATTTTATAATTATTGCATTTGTATTTACCTTGACTATTGAAAAAAATAATAATATAAACAATCATGTAGAGAAGAAAAGTAGGAAGATGGTTTTTTAATTTCGGAAAAGAGTTAAATATTCATATAGAAAGGTATTATTATTATTATATATGAGCCGGCCGAATATAATGGATGACCGACACTATAGAAGATGTCTTAAACATATGAGAATACTCTTGTAATTATCCTGGATGGACCAAATATATCTAGACGTTTAGGGCATGTTTTTTAAAATTAAATTTTGAGTAGTTTGTTTTACTTCGGATCTGTTAGTTGAAATTGAACACTTACTTCAGTTAGTTTTAATATCTATTCATATCAGTCCGGTCATGGACGAAGCCACTTTGGAAGCTACTTGGCCCAAGTAGTCTTGGCTAGAAAAGAAAAGAAAATTGTGGAACGAAAATTATTGGTTTAGCTAAAATGACATTTGCAATAATACAAAAACGCATTAAATATGTTTAAATATAATAATAGACGACGCTTTCAATAGTGTTATCGTATTTGTTGTCTTATGTCGAGTCATTAGACGACACTTTCTATGAGTGTGGCCTAATGTATCCATATAAAACAACGTATTTTTTATGAAAGTTGCGACTATACTTTATATATTTGAATATAATATTACATCTCTTTGAAAAATCATCATCTCTTATCGAATATAAAACGATATTTTTTTCTTGAAATATTATTTTATATTTAAAATATCGACACTGCTTCGTATAAAGTGTTGTTATTATTCATTATCGACATCTTTTCCATAAGTAAACAACATCTTTTCTTTGAACAACACAATATATTTTTACAATGTGGTTTTACAATAACAATAGACCACAATTATATGGCAATTGTCGTCATATATACCTTAGACAGTGTGAGGATGAGTCTTTCATTGGTTGAACCTTAAAATTATTTTTAGCCCTATATAGTTTTAGATCATGGCTCCGTCTCAGTCCAGTTTAAAAGAACATAACTTAATGTTATAATGTCTTATGAGGAGGAGGACCCTCCATGGTACATATTATGCCAAATGCTCAAGGCCATGTCGGCCGAATTGAGAATCAGAACTAACTCGGACTCGATTCAGATTAATGAGTTTAGACTTAAATATTATCTATTCTAAACATGCAAATATTGATAAGAACAATGGAAAATTTTAAAGATATTTGATAATGTATTTTAAGATTTCAAGTCAGGTACTGAACTATTAGAAAGTTTATTTGAAGACCCAAAAATATAAGGAATTCAATTAAATCAAGGCACGAGTTCAAAACAAAACAAAACAAAAATCAATGAGGAGTGGAGGTACATTGAAAAACACTGGTAAATAAGTAGGTGAAACTAGGTTGGCCGACAGAGGATGAGAAACTGAACATGTGGGTGCCAAAGAACCTCACTTAAGACCAACTCCTTGTATAACTGATCTGCATGTAACCCATCTCACTCGTCCCTTTATGACTTTTAAACCATTGATATTTTACTGTAAAAGAAGGGGGCTTTGGATCATAAACATACATCAATATAATTGAGGTTCGAATTGTCATAACCGGACCGCGTCACACTAACCTTAATTCCTCGGCCATCTTCGAAATGGCTGTTTTGCCTCTCCTTTCTAAACAAATGCGTACTCAGCTCATACTCGTATAAAGGACTGGTATGGAATATGATTTACATATTTGTTTTTGTTTCTACTCTTCTTCTTCCAAGCACAATTGAAGTTTTGGTCGTAATAGTCCAATTTGTTATGTATGACTTGATTATATCGCCTCTCTTTAATTTATTTTTATTTGCGTTCCAGATCTCCGTTTTATTTTTGAAGATCTCCAACTTTTTTGTTCTTCGTGAATGATCTTTAGCTTTCTCTGTGTATTGTCTTTTCCAATTTTTTTGATATGTTCTCTTTTGGTCCATATGCATTATCATTAATGTCTTAGGCATCTCCACCTGTTGAGAAAGTTCTATCTCGTTGAGGAATTTCTCGAGAAGCAATTCATGTTACTATTCAACAAACAGTAATAACAATCTACACATTTTATGCACCCATAACTATTTCGAAGAGATATTTCTATTACTATTCACATTTTTTTTAATAAGAGCAATCTGTTGGGCCTGTCACGTGATTTGTACGTGTTATTCTCTCTCGATCGATCTTCTCTCTCCTCGATCGATCTTCTCGACGATCTAGGCGAGATCGTCTCTGAGCACGTTCTACCTCTTCCGGATCTTTCTCTCAACCGGTGCGTTTAAAACTGATGAGAACGTTCTCAAATTGAGATTGATCTCTAACCGGTGCAGATGCCCTTAGCCCGAGTTGTTTCACGCAATTCTCCCTGCTTCTTTATTATTTGTTAGCATGATGTTAGTCCCTCCTTTGTGTCAGTGCACCTCAAAAATGTCTCAATTTGTAACTTCAAGTATGTCTTCTATGAACTTGATCGCATCTGCATTTATCAACCACTCTTACGCATATCTTTATGTAGCTACCGACTTGATCTATTGATGACTCACTAAGAATTTAGGAAGTATTTTCTTTCCAATATCTTCTTTTTCATCTTCAATCTCAATACACACATCGTCATCATATTCTTCATCATCCTTCTCCTAACCATAAATATTTATATCATCTCTCAGTCAAGGAAATTTTTTAGAACTGTCTTGTTTTCCATACAAGGTTTTTGATATACGACACTTTCAAAAAATATTTTTGAGTTGCCCTGTTTTGTAACCGGCCAATTTTGTTAAGACCGGCCGGTTCGATTTTCTCATAGGGCCGGTCTTAACAAAATTGGCCGGTTACAAATATAATTGAACCGGCCGGTCTTTTTCAAAACCTAAACTAAACGACCTAACTTCAATTATATTTGTAACCGGCCGATTTTGTTAAGTTCGGCCGGTTGGAAAATCAAATTGGGCGATCTTAACAAAATCGACCGGTTACAAAACAGGTCAAATCAAAAATATTTTTTAAAAGTTTCGTATATCAAAAACATTCAAATCAAAACAGGACAGTTCTAAAAAAATTTCCTCACTCATCACTACCCTCCAAGTCTTCCATCCAAAGATTATATTGTTTTGCTAAAAAAAAATCCCCTCTTCTTGAGACGTGCATATGTTGTCTCAAAGTTCTATTTTTCTTCATTCATATCATCTTCATATTTAGAGGTTCTCTTAATAAAATTATTTTGAAAATCGTCACTCAGATTGCTCATTGTTATCGAAGCACAATGACAACGCTCATATTAAAAAAAAACCAACCATTAATCTAACAAAACGAGAGTCATCCTAATTACTGAAGATGGCTGATTCGGAGTGGGAGCTGCTGAATGATATGTGTTTGGTTATGAAATTTATTGATGTTCGATATGGCTATACAAAAATTTGGTTACCGAAGTTGGGGATTTTTTGGATGGATTCTTTAGTTTGGTTCTTGAAAAGTGTTAGGAATGTAAGAAAATTTACGAACAATTAATTTGCGTGTATTTGGTTTATCATTGAAAATGAAAAAAAATATTACACACTTTGCCGCACAACTTTACAAGAAAGTCATTTTCCTAGCAAAATAATTAGGCATGCTCGTGAAGTCAAGTCAAATGGCTTTTGACATAAATAATTTGCGTTTGAATTATTCTCTTCTAATTTATATTTCATATGATATTGACTACCGAGTTTCAACGTTATTTAATTTTGCGATGCGAATTTTTTCCGAGTGTAATTGAGCCTTGGGCTTAGAACGTGGCCCATTACTCTGTGCGGCCCAAAAATTCTAAGCAAAGGACACGAACAGAGCACTGGTTTGCTGTGGATCAATCGAATCCCTAATTACTTATCGTTATGGCCGTGCTGAAGGAAGAAGAGAATCCAGCAGCCATGAAAATTGAACTGCGGAAGAAGAAGAGGAAGCACAGAGCGAGCAATGGAGATAATCCCAATCCAGAAGCCTTGCAGAAGGCCATTCAAGCTGTCACATCTAAGGCAAGTAGATACAAGCAGCTTGCAATGGAGATCAAGGAGCAGAAGAAGAAGAAGAAGCTTGAGATAAAAGTTGCACAAAAAGCATCTCCAGGCGGTACTGATGGGAAGCAGGTCTGTGACAACGACGACGAGGTTGAACAACGCACTACCATTCACGAAACTGAAACGAACTTAGACGCTGCCGAAGAAGAAGATACAGCAGCTAAGAAGGACTCGATGATGAGTGCCGATTCATTTGAGGTTCTAGGTTTATCGGAACAAACCATAAATGGGATCAAGGAATTTGGTTTTCGCTTCATGACCCAGATTCAAGCCAAGGCTATTCCGCCGTTGCTGCTAGGAAGGGATGTGCTTGGAGCTGCCAGAACTGGTGCTGGTAAGACTCATGCTTTCCTAGTCCCTGCCGTTGAGCTTTTGCGCAATTTGGCTTGTTCAGCGCGCAATGGTACGGTGGTTCTCATCCTTTGTCCCACCCGGGAGCTCGCTATACAGACGCATAAGGCTGCGGCTATGCTCTTGAAGCATCACACTCAGACTGTGGGATTGGTGATTGGCGGAGCCAATAGGAAAAAGGAGTCTGAGCTGCTTGCTAAAGGTATCAACTTGCTTGTGGCCACGCCTGGACGTTTGCTGGATCACCTTCGGACTACCAATGATTTTATTTATAAGAATTTGCAGTTTTTGGTCATTGATGAGGCTGATAGGATTTTGGAACAAAATTTTGATGAAGAAATGAAGCAGATTCTTAGCATTTTACCGAAAGAGAGACAGACAGCTCTCTTTTCTGCCACTCAAACTGAAGAGGTTCGAGATCTTGCGGCTCTGTCTCTTAGAAACTCTGTTTACATTAGTGTTGATTATGGGAGGAAGAGTGCTACGAATTCGGGATTAGAACAAGGGTATTGTGTCGTCCCGTGTGAGAAGAGATTCTTGGTTTTGTATACATTCTTGAAGACGAATAAGTCCAAGAAAGTCCTCGTGTTCTTCTCGTCAAAGGCATCAGTTAAGTATCATGCACAGCTGCTCGGATATATTGATGTTGAGTGTTCCTACATATATGGTGATCTGGAGCAAAACAAGCGAACCAAAACCTTCTTTGATTTTTGTAGCTTGCAGAAGGGTATTATGTTGTGCACTGATGTATTTGGTCGTGGGCTTGATATTCCGGGTGTGGATTGCGTGGTGCAATACGATCCTCCTGATAATCCGACTGAGTACATTCATCGAGTTGGTCGTACAGCTCGCGGTGAGGGTTCCAAAGGAAATGCACTACTCTTCTTAATAGAGGAAGAGAAGAAATTTCTCGACTATCTAAAGGAGGCTAAGGTTCCAGTCAAGGAATATGAATTTAACCAAAGTAAACTAATTGACAGGCAGGTTGAATTGGAGAGCTTAGTTGCTAGCAACCCTGCATTGACTGAATCGGCTAAAGAGGCGTATAAATCATACTTGTTGGCGTATAGTGCACACTCTGCAAAAGATATATTCAACATTCATCGGCTTGATTTGCAGGCTGTTGCTGCCTCATTTGGTTTCCCATCACCCCCAAAGGTGCCTTTAAATATTAACAGCAGTGCCTCGAAGTTCAAAAAGAACAGAAGCAAAGATAACAAAGAGAAGCGCAGACGGTAACAAAAGGTATTCTATTGGGTCTCTTATCTGTGAAAGTTTAGTGTGAAGAAGTGTTGCACTTAATCACATAGTGAATTGCACTGCCTGCCATCTCTCCCATTCCCCGTGTCTTCACTCTCTCAAACTTGATTTTGGGTGGGGCGACGACCATTTCTGGCGCTGAAACTCAAGCTTCTGCAGCTAACAGGAGCATTGATTTGGATAGAAAGGAAATTAGGAAATCTTTCAGCTTGTTATGCGGCTGCTTTATCTCAATGGGTCAAATGTTGCATTTTTGTAATACGTTTACAGTTTACCTAAAAATAGAAAACCTCATTCCTTGGAAGCCAAACATCTAAAATATATTGTTCTTGTTATTTTCCATTCTTATATTTGTGTTAACCATTTTATTGAATTGCTGCCGATAATCAATGTGCCTATGAATTTGGCACTTGGGGCAAGTATATTACAATGTTTTTGCTAGCTTAAAGAGGAGAAGGACAAAGTAATTTCAGCTAGCAGCACAATGTTTTTGCCGGGTGAAGGTTCATATATCTGTTTTTGGTACTTGTAGTTGTCTTCTAACTAATGCCGTGTAGATGCCATCTTTCTCTAGGAGATCATCATGAGTCCCACTTTCAACCACTTGCCCATCTGAAATAACTGCCACCCTGTCGGCTGTCTTAACTGTTGAGAGCCTATGTGCTATAACAAGAACTGTTCTTCCTTTCATTAGAGAATCCATTGCATCCTATAAATTAGCATCAGAACAGATTCCTGTAAGTATCCAAATAAGAAGCAGATAGTTTAAAGGCGCAGATGATTTTGTCAAAAACTCACTCACCTGCACTAGGTATTCACTTTCAGCATCAAGCGCACTAGTCGCCTCATCTAACAAGAGAATTTTTGGGTTCATGAGCAGAGCTCTTGCAATGGCTACTCTTTGTTTCTGGCCTCCTGAAAGCCTCACGCCCCGCTCACCAACGTGGGTTTGGTACTTATCAGGGAATTTTGATATGAATTCATGGGCATTGGCCATTCTCTGCGGACAAAACTCAAGTCGTCATACTTATACACCATATCTTTTAAGCATCCCAAACTACACAAAATCAAACTTACAGCTGCATTTTCAATGTCGGCACTACTGGCTTTGCCTTCTACTCCATATGCAATGTTCTCCTCAATTGAGCAATTAAACAGTGTAGGCTCTTGGCTTACTATACTTATCTGTTATCCGACATCAAAATATGAATAATTTCATACGATATAAATACTCAAATGTTATTTTAACTGTGGATAAGCAGTCTTGGTTATTTCAGCTCATATGTGAATATTCCATAAAATTACCTTCTGATGCAGATGCTCATGTGATATCTCGACCAGAGGAACACCATTAAGTAATATTTTCCCCTTGATTGGGTCGTAGAATCTTTCTATCAAATTCGCGATAGTAGTCTGCCAAATAATATACACTTCAGTACATTCCAGCTTGTAGCATACATAGATAACTTCTAAAGGTAAGAGCAGAAAGAGACTAATAAACCAGGTTTCACCATTATGACTTTATTTCATCATGCACAGATTTTTGCGGTGATGAAGAAAAATATTACCTTGCCACCGCCACTTGGACCAACAAGAGCAACTTTTGAGCCTGGTTGCAGTTTCAATGTTATTCCCTGAGATGGTAAAACGAAGCATAAGTACTGATACAACTTTCAGTTGATCCATATGCATATCAAGGGAAGCATATTACCTTGAGTACCATATGACTAGGCCGAGAAGGGTATGAAAACCAGACATCATCCAGCTCAACTTCTCCATCTTGATCACTACACAAGAATTTGCACAAAGTTCGTCAAACAAACTTAAGATTAGAAATTGGTATGGGGGGTATCATGCTTGAGCAAATTAATTAGCTGTTAAAATAATCTAATAGAACCAGTGGTATATTCCACAAAGGCCCATATGACAAATTCTAAGAAATTGGATGACTTTCTGTACATGCGACTAAGAATTTGTCCTTCCATGAATTGCATGGAACCAGGAGATAATAAGAATAAGTATGTTTATGTTTATCGATGGATACATCTTTGAAATGTTTGCTGCAACTTTCCTCCTGTAAAAAGTGGCAACACTTGAAGCGAGAAAAAGATGAGTCACCAAAATAAAAAAAACTGACCGTAGTGGGCACTCTCTTCCAGATTCAGGCATTGAAGAGACACGGTCAAGGAGCTGGAAGACACGCCTACTAGCTCCTGCAGCTTTCATTGCCACTGTATATAACCCAGATAGTCCAGATATAGATGACCCGACTGAAAAAATAGTGCAAAGTGAGGTCTATGTTACATTTTCTGTCTTATACGAGCCAACAAGTTAAAACACAGCTTGAAACAGACGAGTAAATGACATATCAGAATCCACAAAAGTCTATCTGGACTTGCCTGTGAGACTGTAGAGGATAAAGGATGTCAGAGCTCCTGTGGTCATGGAACCATAAATGGTTAAATATGCCCCATATATGACCACTACAATGACCGATAGTGTTGATGCAGCATTTAGACCTCCAAAAAACAGTCCTACCACTTTCTGCAGCATATATTTAGGGTTATATGCAAATGAAACAAAGAAAGGGTCGCTTCAGCAATTGGTGAAGAGAGGGAAACTCACGGCGGTTTTAAGTCCAAGGTCTAATGTCTCATCGACTTTTTGGGAGTATCGTGAAATTTCATAACCTTCTTGAGCGAAAGATCTTACTGTACGTATAGCTCCAAAAGACTCCTAAAAAGAATATAGGTACGCAGCCTAGAATTAACTTCTGTTTGAAGGTACATGTACTAGAGCTTAATTCACATCACATACTTTCCAAAACAGTTCTCCATTCAAGTTGGAAAATTATCATATACTCTTGAAAAGTATGTGCTGAAACGTAATAATATAGTGGTGTTTGGATTAATATAGGCAAGAGGTAAGTAAAATGTAATAGTCAAGCCAAACCTCAGCAATTGAGGAAGCAACAGCAGCTGCAGCTTGAGTTTTGTGAGCTAGCTCACGAAGAAAACGGCCAAATTTCCGAACAGCAACAGAAATAACTGGGACAACAACCAATGCCAGCACTACAAAAACAGTATACCATAATCTTATGTTTAATTTGAAAAAGTTTGTCATGTTAATTAATTTCTAAAATCTCTTACATGTCAATTTCCAGGAGGTGGAGTACATGAATGCAAGACCAATAAACACCGTTGTTAGATTCTTTAGAGCATCAGACAGATTTGTAGTTGCAGCATTTTTTATTATCTGAGTATCTTCAGACAACCTGCTTAAGAGCTCCCCAGTTCGAGTGACGTCAAAGAAGGCAATCTCCTATATGAGGAAGAAGCAAAATCACAACTTGTACGCTAGCCTTAAAGAAGACAGTACAGAGAAAGTAGAAAGCCATTTAAGACAACTAAGCAAAAGGATAATGAATGTTAAAAAAAACAGTTAACCTGGTGCAAAAGATGGCTGAATAAATTCTTTCTTAATCTAGCAACAACTCTTTCGCTTGCAGAAGAAAACAACCATGCCCGAATTGCAGTGCATATTGCCCTGATAATTATCCATCGTGAGATGATGTTGCAAAAAAAATTGTAGATACTCAGGATATTAGTAGGAAAACAAAACATACCCAAGAATGACGATTACAAATATATACAAAATAGTGTTCCTGACATCATTCCAAGCTTTGTTTTTTTCCTCGGGCGTGGTAATATTTCTTGATACAATATCAATTATTTGCCCACCAAATTTTGGCTGCAACAAGACATTGAAAATCAGCAAAGTATCTTAAAAATGGATGTTGCAAACAAAAAAATTGCAACTGAGAAGTGCGACCCTGTCGAAAAGGGATCTAGAAATTTGATGAGTTGAGGCACAAGGACTACTAACGATTAATATGCTTGATGTGGAGGCCAGTAACAAAGCAACTGTAGCTATCACTAACTTTCCTGCATCTGGTTTGGCCTGAAAAAGTGTGGAATCCCTGATCTCAGCTAAAACGAATCTACAACAATGCCCAATTAAATCATTGACTTTAAAAAAAAAACAATGACCAACTAGCATCTGACTTACAAGAGCAAGAACCCTGCAGAATCCCACATTTGCTGCCTGAAAAATTCGAACAAAGTAACATACTCAGCCCTTCAACCATTGATTAATACACAGTTACCATCAAATGATGAACAGAAGAGAAAGAATAAAGAACTAACAGGGACAGCATCTCCATGCTCAAGGTCTGTTAAGTCTCTGTCTTCCGATACTCCATTTCTTTTTCTAGCTCCCTAAACATTAAAAACAGCTAGAAGATACAGGGAGGTTTCAGAAATCAAAACCATGATATCGATAGACCTACCCCATGATTGAGTAAGGGAACTCTATCAGCTCTACCGCCTCCTCCACCGCCAAAACCATGCATCCTGAAGAATACCGATGATTTTCGATGCCCAGATGAGAATAAGTTGGTAGGTCAAGAAGCTCCAGTTTTCTGGTTACATAGACATAGAGAGAGAGAGAGAGAGAGAGAGAGAGAGGATCTTTATTGATAACAAAAGCTTGCCATTCCGATCTCAACTCCACTGGTTGGTGGTCCTAGTCCTGGAGGCGTGGCCTTGTTGTTTGTCTTTTCTCCGTTCCAATTGGGTTGATGATGTCATTCATTTCGTATCATTCAACTAATTATTGGAAGCTATCAATCCCATTAACAAATTGGCCCATTCAAAATTTAGGTCGAAATAAAGTTGCACCTCATCCCATAAATCATAACTACTTTCAAATTTAATTCTTTCGTTAAACATTAAAGTAATTGAAAAAATAAATTTAATTATTTAACTACTCGAATTTTACAACGAGCAAATATTTTGGTCGAACATAAAAAATCATAGTGATAATAAGATGACTAGTTGAATGACATCATTCCTGAAATGAAGAAATTTTTTACAAAGATAAATATGAATGGGTCAAAATGACATACCGAATAAATTACATATCTTTGCAAAGTGAGTATAACTCTACTTAACATAACTTTTCACAAATACTCATATATCGATATTTCACGCTAAATTTTAATATCTGACATATTAAACAACATATGCATGTTATATACGTTGTACGAATGAGTGAGTGCATGATAATAATCACGAAGATCGACTACCGGCGGACAGTCGTCATTATTGGTACAGACCATCATGTCAAAAATACAGACAAAAGCATCACCGTATCATATCAAACTGTGCGCTATGCTTCGTCATAGTACATGTAAAAAATATCAATGAACATTTGACACTGTTAATCTTGACCATCATATTAAATACGGGCTGAACCTTGCCATATCATATCATGTCTATGATCATATATATCGTATATGCAATGATGCATAAATGTTGTCAAAATAATTTTTATAATTTAGTTCATACATAGTAATGCCATTTATATGCGTGCAACTTTAGCATCTTTGTTAAGATAAGAGACTTTATTTAAACTGAATTCACTATTATCCAAATAATTGATATAATATTGAATGTAATTTATATTACAATTATAAACGATGCAAAATAAATAAATAAATAAATAAATAAATAAATAAATAAATAAATAAATAAATATATATATGTTTAACTCATAATTTGCAACTCAATCGAATGCCGAAATGCCTTTGTCACCTAAAGCCATATGCAAAAATTGACTAAATTCTACAAATACTAATATGCTTAGGAATTAAGATGATTTTAGAACATACCAACTACTTATAAATAATAGAAACGTTGCCTTTCGATTTTTCTTTTCAACTGTGATATAACTTTATTAAATCCTGGTGGCCCATGGATATATATGGCATGTTTTGGTACAAATTGACAAGGCTGGAACAGAAGGTGAGACAATAACTGTTCAGACAGGCGGTGCAATAAGATCAGTCGAAGATCAGCAAATATAGTGCATCCGAAGATCAGATTCTGGAGATATTCCGGAGATATACTGAAATTCCAAGATGCTCCGCAGAATTGGCGCCTCAATTATTGGATTCGCCCCAAAGTATGGAAAGTGTGATCAAGCGCGATCTTCCTTCCAAAGTGAAGCGGGAGTGGATCTAAGCTATTTATGCATCTCGGGAGATTAGAGTGAGGGACCACGAAAGCTAAGATAATCAAACAGAGGCAGATCGGAGCAACTGACGTGCGATCATCATCAGAGTTGGCCGGAAACTCGACATAGCAAAAGCTTGATCGCCGGAAGCTGCAGAACAGTGTTGAACAGACTCTGTTACAGGTCTGATTTTCTCGGGAAGAGAATTACCGGTTTGCGGGAGGCAAATCGAGGTGAGAAGAGGTGGATCTCCGTCTGAGGGAGTCAGAAGCACTCACATCAAGTCAGTTGCATAGTGGTAACGGTCGGGGATTAGTTACTTAAAGAACTATTGTAATTGATCTTATATTTGTGAAGTGATTCTGAGCAACCCCCCTGAGTAGGCTTGGTGAGCCGAACAGAGTAAACATATGCTGTGTCGTTTATTGTTCTGCATATTGTTTCTTTCTCGAATTAACTATCACCGAAACGAAATCTGCTAAAGCTTTCTAAAACAGTTAACAAGCGATCTTGAATAGCCCTAGCAGAACAGACGCATAACTTTCAATTGGTATCAGAGCGGGACACTCGCTGTACAGAGTGTGATTCGGGACTGGAACAGGGCTATTCAAGATGAGTACGCGAGAAGGACAGAACATTACTCGGCCTCCACTCCTTGATGGTTCGAACTACCCATACTGGAAAACGCGCATGAGGCCTTTATCAAATTGATAGATGATCGAGCTTGGAAATCAGTGATCTTCAAGTATGATGCTTCTTTGGTCATGAACACAGATGGAATAGCCTATCCTAAGCCTGAAAGTCAGTGGATATCGAATGAGGATAAAGTTGCTGCAACAAATGCTAAAGCTCTCAATGCGATCTTCAATGCAGTCGAACCAAACATTTTCAGACTAATTTATACATGTGAAGCAGCAAAAGACGCATGGGAGATACTCGAGATAGCCTTTGAAGGGACGGACAAGGTGAAACAGTCTCGATTACAGATGGTAATCACAAGGTTTGAAAATCTGAAAATGAAGGAGGAGGAGTCTATTACTGAATTTAATGCGAGATTGATGGACATTGCTAACGAGGCACATGCACTTGGAGAGGCAATCAGCAATGAGAAGCTTGTTAGAAAAGTTCTGAGGTCACTAATGCTATGAAGGTTACGGCTATTGAGGAAGCCTAGAACGTAAAAGGGATGAGGCTTGATGTCTTGATGGGATCACTCCGAACATTTGAAATGAAATTGACATCTGAAGCTCCTGAAAAGAAATCTCGTGGAATTGCTCTCAAAAGTGAAGCATCTGAGTTGACAGAAGATGAGGGAGAAATGTTCGAAGAGATGGTTTTGCTTGCAAAGAATTTCGACAAATTTATGAGAAAACTGAACCAGCGATAGTTCAACAAATCTAGAACAGACTCCAGAAATCAATCAGACGAGAAATTCAGAAAAACAAAAAACAATGAAGCTCAGAAAGGAGAAAAAGGCAAAGGAATTCAATGTCGAGAATGAGAAGGGTTTGGTCACATCCAAGCTGAATATGCCAACACTCTCAAGAAATAAAAAAGGGTTGTTCTAGCTGGATGGCATGGTACTGAGACAGAGGAGTCTGAAACAGAAGGGGAAGAATCCAATTAACTGGCTCTCACCACTAGGATAGAGGTTACCAGTGCTGAACCAAAAAAATCAGAATCAGACAATTACAGTGATAGTGATAGTCACACCGAAATCACCAAGGAAACAGTGGCTGAACAATACAAGGCTTTGTATGAACATTGGGGGAGAAGCAATGAAAGCTAATTCCAAATTATGCAAACAAATGGTAAGCTTAAAGACTGAGAAATATGAGTTGTCTGAGATAGCTAAGAGACTGCAAATAGCACTAGACAAAGAGAAACTGGAACACTCAGAAGCAGTGGCTGAACTATCAAGAATAAGAAAGTATGTCAGTATGTTGAACAATGGGACGAAGAAACTTGATTCGGTTTTGGGTGCTCAGCGTTCGAATAGCGGAAGTTCTGGTCTAGGCTATGAACATCAGAAAACTTGTGGTAAGACCGAATTTGTTCAAGCTAAAAATCCTAATTATGCTAACAGTGTTCATCCCAGTCACAGATTTAATAAGCGTTGGACAGAGGACAAGCGTATCTGCTACTTTTGCAAAGCTCAAGGCCACATCCAGAAAAAGTGCCCCACATTTCTTGAAAAATATCGCTTGAGAAGATCCGTGTCTGTCTCAGAAATTCATGACAACCATTGCTACGTTGCATACAACTCATCTTCTCACCTTGAGAAGGACCGGTGGTACTTTGGCAGTGGCTGTTCAGCCCACATGATAGGAGAAGCTAGCTATCTGACCGATGTACAGAACCTGGATGGGAGATTTGTTACATTTGGTGATGGGAAAAAATAAAAGGTCATTAGTCAAGGTACATTATCTGTTCAAGGGATGCCCTCAATTGACAAAATGCTCATTGTGGAAGGCCTTCAAGCCAACTTGCTAAGTACAAGTCAGCTGTGTGATGGAAAGCTAAATGTGCAATTCACCAAATATTCGTGCCAGGTCATCAACAGTGAAGGGAAGTGTGTTTTGAGAGGAGTTCGTTTATCAAATAACTGTTATGAGTTGAATTCTGACACAAAGCCTGTCACAGCTCGCTGTTTTCTGTCTCAGCAGGATGAACTGATTCTGTGGCACAAGAGGCTGGGACACTTGAATCTCAAGGCCATGAGGCAGATACCTAAACTTGGACCGGTGCGAGGAATACCTGAACTGACAGGAAAAACTGATGCTATGTGGGGTGAATGCAAGATAGGAAAACAGACAAGACATAAAGCAGACACTGTTCGAGTTGTGATTCACTTGATTCTGAGACTGCAACGTGAGAAAGACACTACTCTTATTGCCATTAGAAGAGATCACATGTACCGTCTCCAAAAGGTCTTGTACAGATTAAAACAAGCACCCAAAGCATGGTATGAATGTCTCAGGATATTTCTCGCTCAACATGGCTATGTGCGAGGGGGAGAATACAAGACTCTATGGGTGAAGCACGTTGATAGAGGCTATTTGTACGCATTATTTAGATCATAACCCTATGCTTGTTTGCAATATTTTATGAGCAAGATTACTCGTTTCTAGTGTTTTTGTATTACAGGGCAAAACGAGTCTGTGAGTCGGATACGCGCTAACAGGCAGCGTTCTAGGAGTGAAAGATCCGCCTGCGGAGCTAGCAGCACAAACAGGAGAGAAGTTGGCGAGAGTCAGCAGAGGTGCGCTAGCCCATGCGCTAGCCGATGCCGTGCGCCAAGCGCAAAGTCCAGTACTGCCTAATCTTGACGTGACCAGATTTGGAAGTTGCCAAAAGTGAGCTTCCCAAGCAGTAAATAAACAAGAGGAAGGCTAGGGCAACGGGGGAGAAAAAACAAGAGACCTTCTGGAGACGCATCAGAGATCACCTAGAGGCACTGCGCAGCAGAACTGGAAAACACACGGACTTGTTGAGAGGATTTGCGCCAGCCGACTGCGCCAGCCGAGAAGACAAGCTGCACGCACTGTTTGCTACTGTTTTCTCAGACACATTAGTCATTATTTACTATTCTATGATGTTTATCACTAGCATGTCTAGCTAAACTCTTAGTGTTGGTTGGGCATGAATCTATGATGTATTTTCTTTGAGACTTGAGCTTAATGCATAGTTTACTTACTTGTATTAATCCTGTGCATACGGAGACAGCCAGTTGCATGAGTAGAGGAAGCCTTGAACCGCAATCTTACTTGTGTTGCTTGCTTGTCATATGTTAAACTAGTTGATAGCTTTACGGTGACAACTAGGAGTAACGAGCTAGGATGATCAGTTGCTACTTTGAACGGATTCGCAGCTGTTTTAGTCTATGTTCTAAGGATTAATAACACATGAACTTTGAACGGAACATGCGCACGTGTTAGAAAGCCTTGACCGGACACTAGCCCAAGTAAACCGAAAACTATAGACGTTTAGAGTCGATGATAAGGAATGCACTCATAGAGGATTGTCTGCCCAATGCTTCTCATAATCATAGTATTTAATCTCTACTGCTTGCGCACGTCTAGTGCAAATTTCCTGCGTTACACTAGTTACTGTTCACTTGCGCATCGCGCATTTCAATCACTCACACAACCCCCAATCTTTGTAAGTGTAGGTCACTGGCTAGAACTGAACTACTTGCTCCCTGTGGAGATCGACCCTTACTTAACCGCTGTACTGAGTTGAAGAGGAAGGATTATATTTGACGCGCACAACGACGCGCGATCAAATTTTGGCGCCGTTGCCGGGGAGCAACACAGCTAAGTTCTAGTTAGTTTACATTTTTTTTCCTTTTTTTAGTAACTAGTTATTTCAGTTTGTTTTGTTTCTGACAGCGCGCAATCACCATTAGCCTGCGCAACCTTGAAACAGTTGCGCTGCGCAGATTCTAGTTGCGCACTGACAGACGCAACAACATTAGTTATCTTTTAATTTCATTTTCTTTGAGATTCAGAACAGGTTATGGAGGATAACAGTGTCGTAGGAGACAACTTGGGGGACAGAACCCTAGAGGAAGCAAGAGCACATAACCGCGCAGCCCTGTTCAGAGAGGAAGTGCAGCGCGAGGTTGAAGCAAGGAGGGCCGCTGAAGTGTATCATGCGCCACCCGTGCAACAAGCCGCGAGACGCAGAACAGTGCGCGAGATGTCAGCCCCTATCACTGTTAACCAGCCATGGTGCATCGTGCTTCCACCAGGCGGTCATTTTGAGCTAAGGAGCTCGCTCATCCATCACATGCCCAAGTTCCACGGGATGAACAATGAAAATCCAGTCAAGCATGTGCGAGAGTTCCTAGTCATTTGCGAGAACATGAAGACCGAAGGGGAGAGTGATGAGGCGCTGAAAATGAAGGCATTCCCATTTTCGTTGTGTGATACAGCCAGACATTGGTTGATGAACTTACCCGCAGGATCCATTCACACATGGGAGCAGCTGCAGAAGAAATTCCTAGATAAATTCTATCCAGCAGCAAAGATTGCGCTGCTCAGAAGGGAACTGGCCGCGCCAAGGCAGAGCGCAGGGGAGTCTCTGTCAGAATATTACGAGCGTTTCAGGGAGCTGGAGGCCAACTGTTACAATCATGGCCTGCCCCAGAATGTGCTGATAGAGAACTTCCTGAATGGGCTGCTTCCCATGGAGCTGCGACTACTGAATGCATGCGCAGGCGGGGACATTTGCAACATGTACCCAGAGGATGCGTGGCAGCTGATAGAAGACTCTGCTGGGCAGGTAAGACATCAACTAACACTTGAAAATAGTCGTGCTCGTTCTGTGCATCAGGTCGAAACAAGCGCTGAGATCAAGGAAATGAAGGCCATGCTGCAGAAATTGATGAATGCGCAGAGCGCACAACCAGTTGCGCCAAAGGTATGTGAATTCTGCAGGTCCACCGAGCACAAGACAGATGAATGCCCAACACTTTTTGAAGAATCAGGAGATGTCAACGCTCTTGGAGGATGGGACAACAAAGGGCCGCAGAGGCAGAACCAGCCGCGCTTTGGGCTTACCGCAAATGGATTCAGATGGAGGGAAGAGAACAATTTCCAGAGGCAGTCCACTGATCAGCGCGCGCCACAGCAGACGCAACCAGCTGCGCCCTACAATCCACCGCATCGCCGCAATGACGCACCAGCGCATAACAACCAGCAACCGAGGCGATCTTTAGAAGATATCGTGGGGCAGCTAGCAGACACAGTGCGCAAAAATGACGAGAAGTATGACAAAAGGTTCGAGTCCATCGAAAAGCAGTTATCACAGATCGCAACCACAATATATGAGCTAAAAAAGAGCGATGGTAACCTGCCTTCGCAAGTGATTCAGAACCCTAAAGGAGGAGTCAATGCAGTGACACTGAGGACTGGGCGCACAGTAGGAACAGAGCAGACCGCGCAGGCGCCCGCGCAACCAGTTGCGCAAGTCCCGGATCCAGCAGATCAGAATGCACAATCAGAGCAAGATGCGCAACCAGAAGCACCAGCCACAAACCAGCAGGGCAACATGCCAGGTATGACTCAGTCCAGAAACAAAGACATAAATTGTACTAACATACCTGCACCTTTCCCTGTGCAGGCACCATTGGCTAGAAAGGAAGCGTTGGACAAGGAGCTTTATGAGTTGTTCAGCAAGGTGGAAATCAATATTCCCCTCATTGAAGCTATTCGGCAGATTCCCAGGTATGCAAAGTTTTTAAAAGAGCTGTGCACAAACAAAAGGAGGAAGGGCGAATCCGCACAGGTAATGCTAAATGCGCAGGCCTCAGCAATCGTGCAGCAAAAGGTACCACCTAAGTGCCGCGATCCAGGTACATTTACTATTCCATGCACGCTAGGTAAGACCACAGTGAGTAATTGCATGATCGATTTAGGCGCATCTATCAATTTGCTACCTTATTCCCTATATACGACATTGCGCCTTGGACCACTAAAGCCTGCAGGTCTCACCATTCAGCTAGCAGATAGATCGTGCAAACAACCTGCAGGCATGATAAAAGATGTCCTAGTTCAAGTAGGAGAGCTGGTGTTCCCAGCAGATTTTTATGTGCTCGAAATGGAGGGTGAATCAAGCGCCAGCGGTGCGCAGATCCTCCTAGGCAGACCGTTTCTGATGACCGCGCGCACAAAGATAGACGTGTGGAGGGGCACGCTCTCCATGGAGGTAGATGGCGAAGAAATCCATTTCAACATATTCAAGGGGATGCAGCATCCACATGAGGACGCTACAGTGTACGCAATGGACAGCATTGACGATTTAGTCACAGAAGCGCAATGTGCGAGCGCAACCGTAGGACCAGAGCTACTGACACAGGCAGAGCTGGAGGAGCAAGAGGAAGAGCTGGGCAGTGCGGAACCAGTACCCACACAGGTACGTGATATAGTTCATATTTGCACCGCTAACAAAATCTTGCCCTCTATTGAACAGGCACCCAAGATCGAACTGAAGCGACTCCCAGAGCACCTCAAATACATTTTCTTGGGAGATGAGGACACCCTGCCAGTGATCATAAAGAAAGGATTAGAAGAGGAGCAGGAGGCACGCTTACAGCAGGTACTGCGCAAGAACCAACGCGCCATAGGATGGACACTTGCCGATCTTGCGCGGAGTGAGCCCAGACGTGTGCATGCATAGGATTCTATTGGAAGATGGTGCCAAACCATCCAGAGAGGCTCAGCGCAGGTTGAATCCAAATATGATGGAGGTAGTGCAAAAGGAAGTCCTGAAATTGCTTGGCGCAAGGGTCATTTACCCAATCTCGGACAGCAAATGGGTCAGTCCGGTGCATGTTGTGCCAAAGAAAGGAGGAATCACAGTGGAAGAAAATGCGCAGGGCGAGCTAGTTCCCAAGCGCATACAAACTGGCTGGCGCATGTGCATCGACTACAGAAAGCTTAACGCAGTAACGCGCAAGGACCACTTCCCGCTACCCTTCATGGACCAGATGCTGGATCGCTTAGCAGGTAAACCTTATTTTTGTTTCTTGGACGGATATTCAGGGTACAACCAGATACCCATAGCTGCGGAAGATCAAGAGAAGACCACATTCACATGCCCGTTCGGTACGTTTGCGTTTCGGCGCATGTCTTTTGGGCTGTGCAACGCGCCAGGTACGTTCCAACGCCTTGTCATGAGCATTTTCTCTGATATGATTGGTATATGCATAGAAGTGTTCATGGATGATTTTACCGTATATGGAAGTACCTTTGATGCATGCTTAACACATCTAGATAAAGTCTTAGCGCGCTGCATTTCTAAGAACTTAGTGCTAAATTACGAAAAATGTCATTTCATGGTAACGCACGGAGTAGTACTAGGTCATATCATTTCAGAGGAGGGGATCAAGGTAGACAAAGCTAAGATAGATCTTATTTCTAATCTACCTTATGCCACCAACGTACGCGACGTGAAATCATTTTTAGGGCATGCTGGGTTCTACAGGCGTTTTATCAAAGATTTCTCTAAAATTTGTATACCCCTGTCTAACCTTTTGCAAAAAGATGTGTGCTTCGACTTTACTGATGAGTGCAAGGCTGCGTTTGATAAGCTGAAAGAAGCGCTGACCAGTGCGCCAGTAATGCGCGCACCAGACTGGAACCTGCCGTTTGAGTTGATGTGCGACGCAAGTGATTATGCAGTAGGTGCAGTCTTGGGGCAGCGCGTAGACAAGAAGCCGCATGCCATTTACTATGCATCGCGCACACTGGACTCTGCGCAGAGGAACTACACCACCACGGAGAAAGAGCTTCTGGCAATTGTATTTGCGCTGGAGAAGTTCCGAGCATATGTTCTAGGCGCAAGAGTCATCATCTACACTGACCACGCAGCTATCCGCTACCTCATGTCCAAGAAAGAAACCAAGCCGCGCCTGATGCGCTGGGTGCTCTTACTGCAGGAATTTGACTTGGAGATCAAAGACAAGAAGGGCACGGAGAATCCAGTTGCTGATCACCTGAGCAGGATCGTGAAAGAGGAGGAACCAGGGCAGATCACGGAAACATTCCCTGACGAGCATCTGATGGCGCTGACAGGTAAGGTACCATGGTATGCGCACATCGCAAATTACCTGGTCACAGGTACGTTTCCTCCGCATTTCAATAAAACTCAGTGCATGCGATTAAAACATGAGTCCAAGCATTACCTTTGGGATGATCCTTACATGCTTAGAATAGGACCAGATCAGATATTGAGGCGTTGCGTGCCTGACCACGAAATTAATTCTGTTTTGATGTTTTGTCATGCGCACGCATGCGGAGGACACTTCGGTCCCAAGCGCACAAGCAGAAAGGTCCTGGACTGCGGATTTTATTGGCCGCACCTGTTTAGAGACGCCTATAATCACTGCAGGAATTGTGACAGGTGCCAGCGCACAGGAGGAATATCCGCGCGCAATGAGATGCCGCAGACCCCGATTGTGGTGGATGAAGTGTTCGATGTTTGGGGAATCGACTTCATGGGGCCATTTCCTCCATCTGCAGGTTACGAGTACATATTGGTGGCAGTAGACTATGTCTCCAAATGGGTTGAAGCTAAGGCTACGCGGAAGGATGATGGTAAGACTGTCGCTGATTTTCTCAGAACTAACATATTTTGCAGGTACGGAGTGCCTAAGGCAGTAATCAGCGACCAGGGGACACACTTTTGCAACAGGGTCGTGGCGCAAGTTTTCAAGCACTATGGGGTGCGCCACAAGACGTCCACCGCTTACCATCCGCAGACGAATGGACAGGCCGAAGTTTCTAACAGGGAGATCAAGCGCATCTTAGAAAAGACTGTGAGACCATCGCACAAAGATTGGAGCCAGCGCCTTGATGATGCGCTATGGGCATACCGCACTGCGCATAAGACGCCCGTTGGGACCTCACCATTTCGTCTGGTCTATGGGAAAGCATGCCACCTGCCAGTAGAGCTCGAGCACAAGGCATATTGGGCCTTACGCATTTGCAACTTGAACTTGGATGAGGCAGGAAGGGAGCGCGCATTTGAGCTGAACGAACTAGAAGAGCTGCGCCTGGACGCCTATGAGGGACTGCGCGATTACAAGGAGCGCACCAAGGCCTTTCACGACAAGCATATCCTCAGACGCACTTTTGAACCAGGAGACCAGGTATTACTATTCTCATCACGCCTGAAGCTTATGCCTGGAAAGCTGCGCAGCAAATGGACGGGACCATACACGGTCACCAAGGTTTTCCCCTACGGAACAATCGAGTTAGAAGACGGGCACCGACATCGTTTTCAGGTTAATGGGCAGAGAGTCAAACGGTACTTAGGAGAACCTTGGGATAGCACAGCACGCAACATTGACTTGGCCGAACCAGAAATAATAGATGCGCAAGCTGCTGCGCCAGACACACCACCGGATGTACCAGAGGGAGAACTGGAACCTATTGCCTATATCTCTTCTTCCTCTGCATTTACCCTCGTTACGCATAATTTATCACATGCTGACTTCCCATCTTACCCTTTGCGCAGGACCAATGAGATCGCAACACACACACTTGCGCAGGAACACTCAGGAGCAAGAGTGGGGGAGGTCGCAGGCACACATTTTGGCAAGTAACGAGGTACAGTCGAGCCAACGACGTTAAACAAAGGCACTTGTCGGGAGGTAACCCGACACGTTTTCACTTTTGCATATTTTATTTTCTACTTGTTTTGTTTTTTTTTTTTTAGTTTTTAGCTAGTTTAGGACTTGGTAGTTTTTTAGTCACGCAGTAGTGCGCAGGACCGTGCGCCTAGCACTGCGCAGGTCAGATGCGCTAGCCAGGGGAGTATATAAGGCAGGACTTAGGAAAAAATCCAGCACTTTTCACTCGACCGTTGCACACGAGCCCCCGCCTTCAGACCTCTGCCCGTTGATCAGCGCCCAACCCAGCGTCCGTTTAGAGTGACCCGAGCCCCAGCAGCCTCAGCAGCCCCCGTCCATCCAGCAGAACCCTCTCCAGTACCACCACCAGCACCAGCACCGGCAGCCCCCGCAGCAAAACCCACCCCTGAACCAGAACCGATACCACCACCAGCAGTTTCCCCTGCCCGGCCTTCTGTTCCGGAGTCCCCCATAGCCTATCCCAGCGTAGACTCCGATTCCATTTGTGATTCCCTTTCCGAGGACGACCTCGTAGCGCCGCCTGACCCCCTCACCATAGTGCCACCAGCCTCCGACACCGACTACGTGACAGATTCTTCAGAGGATGAGGCGCTTGGCTCAGCAGCTGCGTCTAGCTCGGAGGACTTCTAAGGCCGAGGGGCAGCAACATTAGTTTTCTTTAGGGTGGTGTCTTTTATTTTGCTGCGTCTTATTGGATATTATGTGCTGAATATTTGTGCCGCATATTTTGTAACCCTGTGCTATCGTTTATGCTGTGTGACTATTTATTTTTGTTCTTATGTTCTTCATTTTTGCATTACATGCCTGTGTGCGCTCTCCATGCGCTTGCGCTTGAGTCGTGGGGACACGTCTCTGTTCAAGTGTGGGGGGGGGGGGGGGGGGGTACATTCACTTTTCACGTTTTTGAGCATTTTAGTGTAGCTTAGTTTAAGTTAAAGAGAATAGTAGCAGTAGTGCGCTAGAGTGCAGGATGCGCATGCGCTCCAGCTTGTTTTGCGCTATCCATATTGCGTGCGCTGCTATCTACTGTTTTAGTATAATTTTTTCATTTTTTTGCTCCTGTTAGTCGGGATATGCAGGGGATGTGGAGTTGACAGAAATGCTCCAGAGAGGCGGTTAGTCGCTTTTGCTTCGAAGGCAAGGTATATGGTCGAGAGCGTTAGTGGAGGCCGGTGCTTCGCAGCCTTCGGAACAAAAGAGCGCGCTCAGTCACGCAGATGCCAAAGGCGAAATACCCATAGCGTGGCGAGGTGGGAAAATAGACCACCTTCTCTCTGGAAATCGAGCTAAGGAAGGCAGGCGCAGATGTAAACGCGTGCGCTGACCTGCGCAGACAGACCAAAGGAGAGAGAGCGGGGCGAGTTCCATAGCTGCTATCCGAAGGCTGAGACTGGAACTGCTCTGGGAATGTGAGAAATTAAAAAGAAAGCTGTACAAAAGAAAAATACCAGCAGATGATACGCGCTACAAAAGAATCAGCATGCGCACAAGCATCAACATGCGCAAAGACCATAAGGAAATCATCAGAAAGCTCAGGTTCCCAGGAAGTGCGCGGACGAATCACGCACTGAAAGAAGCTGCGTTATCCACCATATACCTATCTTCGGAGTAGGAGCTGGCAGCCTGGAGCCTAAGAAGAGCTATCTCCCAGCCATCCAAAAATCTTCATCCCGGCTGAGAGGTAATGAATTTCGAAATTATTATATTAGAACTGTTGAGTGCAGTTGTGCGCAGGTGATAGAGCAGTACGAGTTGAGCAATTGTGCATTTGCATCAGAGTGCAAGACCGTGCGCTAAACTCCAGAAGAGGTAATTGTATCCGCGCTTCAGTGCTTGTTCGGGACGAACAAGGGGCAAGTGTGGGGGGTTTGATAGAGGCTATTTGTACGCATTATTTAGATCATAACCCTATGCTTGTTTGCAATATTTTATGAGCAAGATTACTCGTTTCTAGTGTTTTTGTATTACAGGGCAAAACGAGTCTGTGAGTCGGATACGCGCTAACAGGCAGCGTTCTAGGAGTGAAAGATCCGCCTGCGGAGCTAGCAGCACAAATAGGAGAGAAGTTGGCGAGAGTCAGCAGAGGTGCGCTAGCCCATGCGCTAGCCGATGCCGTGCGCCAAGCGCAAAGTCCAGTACTGCCTAATCTTGACGTGACCAGATTTGGAAGTTGCCAAAAGTGAGCTTCCCAAGCAGTAAATAAACAAGAGGAAGGCTAGGGCAACGGGGGAGAAAAAACAAGAGACCTTCTGGAGACGCATCAGAGATCACCTAGAGGCACTGCGCAGCAGAACTGGAAAACACACGGACTTGTTGAGAGGATTTGCGCCAGCCGACTGCGCCAGCCGAGAAGACAAGCTGCACGCACTGTTTGCTACTGTTTTCTCAGACACATTAGTCATTATTTACTATTCTATGATGTTTATCACTAGCATGTCTAGCTAAACTCTTAGTGTTGGTTGGGCATGAATCTATGATGTATGTTCTTTGAGACTTGAGCTTAATGCATAGTTTACTTACTTGTATTAATCCTGTGCATACGGAGACAGCCAGTTGCATGAGTAGGGGAAGCCTTGAACCGCAATCTTACTTGTGTTGCTTGCTTGTCATATGTTAAACTAGTTGATAGCTTTACGGTGACAACTAGGAGTAACGAGCTAGGGTGATCAGTTGCTACTTTGAACGGATTCGCAGCTGTTTTAGTCTATGTTCTAAGGATTAATAGCAC
Source organism: Umbilicus rupestris (assembly GCA_963678935.1). Taxonomy (NCBI): domain Eukaryota; kingdom Viridiplantae; phylum Streptophyta; class Magnoliopsida; order Saxifragales; family Crassulaceae; genus Umbilicus; species Umbilicus rupestris. The sequence goes on along the minus strand of OY787629.1, from coordinate 6,837,752 downwards.
ATGAACTTTGAACGGAACATGCGCACGTGTTAGAAAGCCTTGACCGGACACTAGCCCAAGTAAACCGAAAACTATAGACGTTTAGAGTCGATGATAAGGAATGCACTCATAGAGGATTGTCTACCCAATGCTTCTCATAATCATAGTATTTAATCTCTACTGCTTGCGCACGTCTAGTGCAAATTTCCTGCGTTACACTAGTTACTGTTCACTTGCGCATCGCGCATTTCAATCACTCACACAACCCCCAATCTTCGTAAGTGTAGGTCACTGGCTAGAACTGAACTACTTGCTCCCTGTGGAGATCGACCCTTACTTAACCGCTGTATTGAGTGGAAGAGGAAGGATTATATTTGACGCGCACAACGACGCGCGATCACACGTTCACAAGGATGCCAGGAACTTGGTGAAGAAGTTCAGATTGGAAAATGCAAGTCATAAGCACACTTATTCTAGAGTCAGCGTCGAATAGACCCTGTACAGGAGCATGATCGGAAGTTTACTCTATCTCAAGAACAGTCCCTGTTCTGCTCAGGAGGAATATACAGCTGCAGGAAGCTGTTGCGCCCATATGATTTGGATGAAATAGATGCAGGAAGAATATGGTCTGAAACTGGGGGGGGGAGATAACTCTGAAACATGTATCCACTGATGGACAGCTAGCAGATATCTTCACTAAGGCGTTGAACAATGCTCAGTTTGAAACACTTAGACTCGCCTTGGGTCTATGTCTTGTTGACACCTAGTCATGTTTAGGAAGGCTTGGCTAGTTCTGGAACAATGCATAAGGAACTGTTGAACTGGCTAAAGAATTCAGAGGGAGAAGTTCTGGTGTTTATCTAGTTGGATGGGTAAGACAGTGTTTATGCTAGACGAGGTTTATTGAAACATGGATATCTAAAGGAAGATTTGTCTTGGAAAGAAGAGATCAGCAAGATTCGAGAGTCTGATTGAGGTTTCTGATTCTTTGAGACTTATGTTTTAAATTCCTAGTTAGCTCCTATATATTCACAGTGCATCCAGGTGAAAGCTCCGGAGAAAAGAAAGCTCTTCGATAAGCCTCCAGTGTGCAGCAGTTGAATAGAGCCTGTTTCAAAGGGTCTGACAGTCAGGGGGTGTTGCCTGCCAAGAGGACTGAGACGATTAGCGACAGAAGGCGAAGTCCATCAAAATGTCTCTGGCAGACAAGTGTGGAACGGACCTGTTTCAGGGAAGAAAATATGTGAAGTCTATTGGTTGAATGCCTCGAGAGTAGCCAAGCTTTTGGCTTAGAAATCAGAATTTGGATTGATACTAGGTCCAAAGTTTGCATTGTCAGGAGAGAATAAAGATTCATTGCTGAGACAGTCTCTGGTGGAGCAGACAAAGAGGTAGACGATCAGTTGCTGAGACAGATAATCAGAATGAGGCAATGATGGAGTCCTCTGTTCAGCACGACTGTCTAATCAAAGAAAGACAGTGGAACAAGGAAAAAGAAGAGTGCAGCCACTGAGACAGGGGGAGCAGTGTCACGAAGAAGAGCAAGATTGGTGCAAGGAAGTCCGAGAAGTGTCCACCCTATCAGAAATCTAAGTGGAGAGTCTTTGACAAAGGCTGTCACAATATCAGGAATATTGTTCTGCAACAGGGAGGTTGACAAGAAGTGGAAAGATTGTTCAGGAGACGAGAGTTGTTCAAGAGAATGTTTTGAAGTTCCTGAGGTTGTCAAGGCCATTGAGGATCTGAATCTGATGATACGAAGACACCCCCGGCTAGGTATTGTTGCTGTCTAGTTTTGATTGGTCATGTATATCCTTGTCACTTTTATTGACAAAAAGGGGGAGTAATGTTACAAGGAGGCGCACGTCGCACACTGGTTTCTTGCCTTGTAAGAGCTGAATAAGTTTTGCCAAAAAATGCCAAGGGGAAGATTGTTAAATTCTGGTGGCCCATGGATATATATGGCATGTTTTGGCAAATGGTACAGACTGACAAGGCTGGAACAGCAGGTGAGACAATAGATGTTCAGACAGGCGGTGCAATAAGATCAGTCGAAGATCAGCGAATATAGTGCATCCGAAGTATGGAAAGTGTGATGAAGCGCGATCTTCCTTCCAAAGTGAAGCGGGAGTGGATCTAAGCTATTTATGCATCTCGGGAGATTAGAGTGAGGGACCACGAAAGCTAAGATAATCAAACAGAGGCAGATCGGAGCAAATGACTTGCGGTCATCATCAGAGTTGGCCGGAAACTCGACATAGCAAAAGCTTGATCGCCGGAAGCTACAGAACAGTGTTGAACAGACTCTGTTACAGGTCTGATTTTCTCGGGAAGAGAATTACCAGTTTGCGGGAGACAAATCGAGGTGAGAAGAGGTGATCTCCGTCTGAGGGAGTCAGACGCACTCACATCAAGTCAGTTGCATTGTGGTAACGGTCGGGGATTAGTTACTTAAAGAATTATTGTAATTGATCTTATATTTGTGAAGTGATTCTCACTTGGAGTTCTAAGCAACCCCCCTGAGTAGGCTTGGTGAGCCGAATAGGGTAAACATATGCTGTGTCGTTTACTGTTCTGCATATTGTTTCTGTCTCGAACTAACTATCACCGAAATGAAATCTGCTAAAGCTTTCTGAAACAGTTAACAAGCGATCTTGAACAGCTCTAGCAGAACAGACGCATAACTTTCAAACTCCAATTTCATCATCAACTTTTTGTTTGCCGAAAAAAAATGAACAACACACTCTGTCCTAAACACCATTCATGGCCGGTTACATAAATCCTACTATCATATATTAATTTTATAAGAAAACAATTATAAATTAGCATCTCTAAAAACTAGAAAGAGATAAAACATATGACATACCCTCCTGTATTAACAAATTGTGTTTTGTAGAAAACTTTCAAGTATAGGATTTGCAGTCTAAACATTAAGTAGCTAGCCATGAATAGCCCATGTTTGACTCTTAATATAAGCAAATTTCATCATTGGTGTATATCAATATCAATTCTTTTTAAAATATATAATACATGCTTTCATCATGTTCGTTCTCTGAATAGTCCTCTCAGATTTGTCCAAGTGTATTTTTGACTCAAATCTCTTGCAATGATCTACATGTTCTAGATGTCAATTATAAGCCTCGATCGATATAATCAATATTGGTACATTGTGGGGACGCGTAATTTTATTGATGTATATCTGGACACTTTGTTTTAATAATAACTGTGCTTAGCTGGAATAACATGTACAATCTTAGTAAATTTGTCCAATCATCTAAACTGAGTCACAACCCTTACCGATGAGTTGAAATCCAATGACAAAATTTCTAGTAACGCGCTACTACCTCTTCCATGCGAAATCTCATTATTCTAAAGTTAGTCAACAAACTTCTTGTGTTCAACTTTCATTTGCTGACAAGTCAAGCATCTTGAAAAATCATCTACATCCAATTTTCTTATCACTCCACTAATAAATATCACGAAGATTATGGTACATCTTAGTAGAATCGAGATGTATAATGTATAACGTGCAATGAGCCTCTCTAAAATTTTCTTGACGTAACTAATGAGATGCATTTATAATAATATAAATATTTAAATTCATTTTAATATATTTGTATATTAAACACCAATTGTTTGGTGTATGTTTATATTTCAAGTGTGTATTGAGTGGTAAGAGTCGATTCTTGATGGGGCCAAAACAGGGGCTTTGGTGGGTGGATTAAGGATAGAATAAGAATTTTTTGTTTTTAAAAAAAGAGTGATAAGAGAAAAATACAGTCGTTAAATGGTGATATTTTTTTTAAGAAAAGAACCGTTAAATGGTGATGTTTTAAGCTTCAGAGATTAGCTAAAAGTATAAGAATGATATGATGGAAGCACAAGTATACTGTTACGAAGCTGACTAGAAGAACTAAAACTATGTAGATAACACCTAGATAAGATTTCGAATTAATACAGTCTAATCAAAATTAACGCTAGAATGAGTGCACCGAGATGATTCACAGAGCACTGCATGGCGGCAGGAAATTAATGGCGTGCGGATAACCTTAATTTGCTTATTCGCGTGGACCTTATTTACTCGGAGAGCAAGTGACGCCAACAAATGACATCATCAATGTGCAGAATCTCCAGATTTGCTAAAGTTTGATTTCTATTATGATAAACCTCTTAAATTGCCAACAAAAGAAAATTACTATCTACTCTAGAGAGCAAGAGACGAGAAAGTTAGTAGGATGGTGAAATCAACAAGTGACATCCAACATTTTACTTTTCTACTCTCTTCTTTTGATGTTTTTTTATTAATGGCGTTTTAGCTGTTAGTATGAGTGGCTGAATTTATGATTTCGGTTTTGAATAAGAACTTATGATGACGCATTTGTTGGAACTCATGAGCCGAAACGTAAAAACACTTGTGTGCGCTCGCATCATATGAATACGAATGGAGCTCCGTTCGGCTTTGCAGCCCAAGAAAGATAATTACATTTTAAGAAATTTGTCAAGCAAGCTTCAACATCAATTTTGATTTTGAATTTATAGGCACTGTTAATTGCAAGTCCATATTTTAACAGTATATGTTATTTTGATGGCTCATATTTGTTCTTGAGGATTAATGAAGTATTGTGTTTTGAGATGGGTATTTAAGGCCAAGGTCAATGTGGCTCGGAAAAAAAAAATTAATGTGGCTGCTTTAAAGAAAAGAAAGAGAGGTGAAAAAGGCGGCAATTAGCGCACAGTTCAATGAAGCTTGGCGTTGCGGTCATGCTTCCAGCAGCCAAAGCGAGGTGGCATTGAAGTGGGGGATCCAAATTCTTGAAAACTCAAGGCAGCTCAGCGACATTTGAACAGAGTGGTAAAGTGTTGAGTTTCTTGATAGTTCGGCGTCTGTTTCAGTGCAAATTTAGTCTCGGTTGGTCTATGTTGTGCCTTTACGTTATACAGAGCTTAGATCCTTTATAAACTGTCTACCTATAGTGAATTTGAGCTAGGGTTGTGCTCAACGTGGATATACTTTATTCTCAAGGTGAACCACGGTAAAAAATCAGTATTTTTGCATTTGTTGAATATACTCTCTGATCAGTTTAATGGCCTTTAGGGTCATGTTCTTGCTGAAAGAATATAATCTAAATTGTATAGAAGGGTTACATTGTTGAGCTAGGCTGAGGTTGAACCTTGTTGAATTTAGCAAGAATTGTGTTGAGTCAAGAATTAAATTACAACACATTGACTTGTTAGATTAAGTTGTTATGGAAGTACAAATGTTTTTTTTTTATAAGTTATTCAGTTTCTATATTTAATACTTGTTGACAACTTGATCCTAAAGACAAATAATAACAACTATGTGAAATCAGTACTTGGTGTATGGAGTATTAAACATTAGTAAATGTTAACATATTAATTAATAATTCTAGTATAATCGATCTGATCATAATGCATTCTTGCTAAGAATTAAGATTCTTCTTATGTTACTGGCGAAATAGATGATGTTAGTAGCATATAAGTACATTACCTTGATCGGGATATGATTGAGTCATGAGATTTATGTAGTCGTATGATTTATTTGAAAGGAATCTCTTTTGCTTTTTTTCTTGCTTACAATGGCAATTCTCATTTTTAACTTTTTATTTCTTGCTTTCTTGGTTACAATCCCCAATTTTTAACTTCTTGTTTCTTCCTTTTTTACACTTTATTCTATTGGAATAAATTGCTCGTGGAATCGACCTCAACTTACAATTATACTATAGTATGTAATTGAGTAACAATAACTAATTTGATGCGTATAACGACATGTCTCAACAACCCACTAGACACAGTTCATAGTTGTTGTAGAAGACTGTTAAGGATGGAGATAAGGGATGAGGAGAGAGACGGGGATGAGAACGGAAGAGCGGGGGATGAGAAGAAGGAGGTGAGGACGAGAGGAAATTGCTGGTAAATTCTCATTGCCTTATTTCATTACATCATGTCCTTTTATAAAAGCAATGTTGTAGAATCCTAACGGATTTATCCTTTGGGCTTATCTGCCGGTTCATTGTCCATGATACCTTCTAGAATTTCATGCCACAAAATCCTTCAATTTGGTGGGACGTTTGGTGATGCGTTTTACCTTCCATGCCTCAGGTTTGTTTGATGGCAATATTGTGGATGACTCTCCTTTGTGCAACTCATAAATTCCCGTAACATTTCTCCCTTCATCGAAAATTACCTTGTCCTCAATGTCGAAGGAAGGGTATGACTTGATAAAAGAATCAGCGAACTCCCAAGTAGCATCTGCCTCCGATTGCAGTTGCCATTGTATTAGCAATTGTGGAGTTGGCTTGCCTTTGACAAGGATGTTACGAAAGCCTAGAATTTTGTCAGGAAGTTGTACTGGCTTGTCTTGAAAGAATTCCACAGGCAGAGGAGCTTGTTGCTGAGATGGATTGCCCTTAAATAATTTTAAAAGAGAAACATGAAAGACGTTCTGAATCTTGCAATCTTTTGATAGTTTAAGACGATAAGCTACCTGTCCAATGCGCTCAATAATTTGGAAGGGACCGTGAAACCTTTGGTAAGCATTCCGTGATCAGTAAGGCATATGTCCACCTCTGCTACTTGTGAAGAGTCTGGGATGTAGTCCGGATTAGTGGGTTGCGGCCGCCCGTACAAGGCTTCAAATGGTTTCATTTGTATAGCAGAATGCCAAGTCGTGTTATAACTCCATTCAGCCCAATGGAGGTGGCTTTTCCAGTCTTTACCTAAGTCAGGTACAAAGCAACGGAGGTAGTCTTCCAGACAACGATTTAGAACCTCAGTCTGACCATCCGTTTGGGGGTGATATGCAGAGCTGTATGCCAATGCAGTGCCCTGTAGGCGGCCAACCTCTTGCCAAAAGTGAGACAGAAATAAAGAATCTCGATCAGATATGATTGTCTTTGGTTGGCCGTGGGGACGAAAAATTTCACAAACAAATACATTTGGTAAGTATTCTGTAGTGAACCTGGTAGGAAGAGCAATGAAGTGGCTGAATTTTGTAAGGCGATCTACCACCACCCAAATTACAGTGTTGCCGCCGGACACTGGGAGGTGTGTCACAAAGTCCAAGTAAATTGACTCCCACATCCGTTTAGGAATCGGCAATGGTTGAAGGAGTCCTTGAGAAGCCGTTGTTGCCGACTTGGCTTGCTGGCAAATGGAACAAGCATGAGAGTGCGATTGGCATCATGACCACCTATAGAGTCGCCAATAAAAACTTCAGGAAATACGCATGAGAGTGCGCTGAATGCCATCATGACCACCTATAGGAGTGTCATGAAATTCATGAATGATAAGTGGTTGAAGAGCAGAATCAGGAGGAACCCAGAGGCGATTTTTGGATAGTATAAGCCCGTCCCGAACACTATAAAAGGGATGAGCTTCCAGGTCAGAGGAGATTGACTGATACAACTCCTTGGCTGATGCATTAGAAGAAATAAACAATCTCAATGCTTTAAGGATACCAAGAGTAGGAGCAGAGATCACATTTAATTGAGGTATTGCCTCGGGTAATCTGTAAAGTGTGTCAGCAGGGCCATTGTCTTTGCCTGGTTGATAAACGACCTCGAAGTCAAATCCTAGTAACTTAGAAATCCACTTTTGCTGATCCGGAGATCATATAGTTTGAGTTAGGAGGGTCTTAAGGGGCTGGTGGTTTGTTTTAATGACAAAGCGAGTTCCCAAAAGATATTGTCGCCATTTCAATACAGCATAAACAACCGCGCAGAGCTCTGATTATATGCGGATGTTGATTGAAGCCGGATAGGAAGTAATTTACTGAAGAATGCAATGGTTCTGTTGGATTGTGATAAGATTGCCCCAATTCCGATCCCTGATGCATCCGTCTGAACAATAAATTATTGAGAGAAGTCCGGTAAAGCCAACACAGGAGTTATTGTTAGAGCATTTTTGAGGGCATGAAGTGCAATGGTGGCTTCCTCGGTCAATACAAATGCATCCTTCCTCAATAGTCGTGTTAGCGGAGCAATAAGAGTAGCATATTGCTGCATAAAACGTCTATAATAACCAGTAAGACCTAAAAAGCCGCACAGCTGCGTCACACTAGATGGTAGTGGCCATTCAACCACTGCTCGAATTTTATCAGGGTCCACCGCGACTCCGGAGCCGGAAATGTGTCCAAGGTATGTCAAAGATGATCTAGCAACATCACACTTCCCAGGTTTAGCAAAAATAGAATGAAATTGAAGGATATCAAATACCTGTCGTAGATGGTGTAAGTGATCACTCCATGTTTTGCTATAAATCAATATGTCGTCAAAGAAGACTAGAACTGATTTCCGAAGTAGGGGCTTAAAGATGGAATTCATCTCTGATTGAAAGGTGGATGGCGCGTTAGATAGATCGAAAGGCATTACCAGAAATTCGTAATGACCCTCGTGAATGCGAAACGCTGTTTTATGAATGTCCTCAGTGTGCATCCGCATTTGGTGATAACCGGATCGGAGATCCAATTTGGAAAAAAAATTCTCGCCATGTAGCTCGTCAAGGAGTTCATCAACTGTGGGGATAGGAAATCGATCCTTAATTGTGACTGCTTTTAGAGCCCGGTAATCAACACAAAAACGCCAGGAGCCGTCATTCTTTCGGACCAGAAGAACAGGTGAGCTAAAGGGGCTGGAACTGGGACGTATAATGCGGTCGTTGAGCATCTCAGTAATTAACCATTCAATCTCACCTTTCTGGAAATGAGAATAACGATATGAACGAACTTAAACTGAAGCAGTATTTGGGTGTAACGGAATACGGTGGTCTGAGTGGCGTTGTGGTGGAAGGACTTTTGGTGGGGAAAAGAGATTGATGAATTGGTGTAAGAGCATTTGGATTTTAGTGAAGATTGATGGGTCAATGTCAGCTGGTATTGAGGGAAGCTCTAGGGATGGTGAGTGATGGCGGTGATGAGGTGATAAAAGGAGACTGACGCGTCTGTTTGTTGCAGGCGGTGTACTTGGTTCAATTTGAGTTGGGCTAAAGATGGACGAGGCAGGCCATATAGTTTAATCTGGGCTCCGACATGATGAAAACCTATCCAAAGGTCCCGATATTCGAAAATAATTTCTCCCAATTGTGCAAGCCAGTCAACGCCCAACACAATGTCAGCACCATATATTGGAAGGAGATGCAAATCAATATCAAATTGGTGACCTCCTAGGACGAGCGGAACTTTGTTGTAGTAGCCTTCACATGTTAAGGAATCACCATTTCCAATAGTCACAGAAAGGTGACGGGCTGGCTCAATTGGCAGGTGAAGAAATCGCGCGATGCGGCCTTGCATAAAGTTATGTGTAGAGCCTCCGTCAATAAGGATTGTGAAGGGTTTTCCCTGAATCGTAGCTTCAATGCAAAGTGTGGTAGGTAAAAAGTTTCCCTCTAGAGCATGAAGGGATATACTTGGACAGGGTGTGGTTTGGTCGATATCAGGATCGAGTTCGGGGTCTAAAGTGGGTGGCGGTTCTGTCAGCTCTGTGGGTAAAGGTGTGGGCAAAGGTGTGTCGACGTCATCGATTAAGAGGCATTGGAATTTGGATTTGCAGTCATGGTTAGGGATATATTGCTCGACACAGTTAAAGCAGAGACCTCAAGCACGTCGTTCTGGCATCTGGGCATGTGTGAGACGTTTAAAGGGTATTTTGGAGGTGGGGGGATCGGGGGTATGGCTCGAGTGGGGTTGAATGGGTGTAGGTCGTCTTTGATATGAATGTCGGAACCACATACGACGACTGTCGTCACATTTTTCCTCAATCAACTTTGCTAGACCAATAGCATCCGACAGGGAGTAGGGGCGGAGGATGGTGAGCTCACGGCGGATGTCATCTCTGAGTCCGGAGATGAAATAATTTAAGAGGTTAGCTGGCGAAAGTCCGATTGTTCGAGTAGATAAGTTATCAAATTCCGAAAGATAAGCTGTCACCGTCGGATGCTGATGGAGTTTGTAAAGAGAGGCTTCCGAGTTCTGATATGGGGAAGGCCCAAAACGCTGCTCTAAGGCATGTACAAAGTTATCCCATGATGAGAGTTGACGATTTTGATGCATCCAGTGGAACCATTGGAGGGCTTGTCCGGTCATATAAAAAGCAGCAATTTGAAGTTTGTGATCTTCTGGAGTAGAGTGATATGAAAAGAAATGATTGATTTGGTAATCTGAGACGCTGGTGCCGGTGAAGTGAGAAATTTCTAATCTGGAAGCGTGTAGGGTGGCTGGGTTTTGTATGGGCGGGGTGTTTTAGGTATGGATTGGGTTATGTGTGGGTGGGGGTTGTTGGGCCACGATGAAGTTAGTGGGTTGAGTGGGAGGTGGAGTATATGTAGGGTTTGTGATGGGTAAGGTGGGTTGTGTGGACGGCGATGGAAGAAGAGCAGGAGCTTTTTTCTATCTTAGCCATGGAAAGTTGGAGGTCCTTGATTGTTTTTTGCATCATTTTCATAAACTGTGTTTGTCTAGTGAAATTTTCATCATGGTGCGGTCTCAGCTAGGTGGGTGACGGTTTCAGTGAGTGAGGAGATGGATTCAACTTGGGTATGACTGCGAGTGGTGACACCTTCAGGCATGATGGTGGGATGGTTCTCTCAGTGAAGAAGCACCAATGTTAAGGAGGAGATAAAGGATGAGGAGAGAGACGGGTATGAGAAGGGAAGAGCGGGGGATGAGAAGGAGGAGGTGAGGATGAGAGGAAATTGCTGGTAAATTCTCACATTGTCTTATTTCATTACATCATGTCCTTTTATAAAAATAATGTTGTAGAATCCTAACGGATTTATCCTTTGGCCTTATCTGCCGGTTCATTGTTCATGATACCTTCTACAATTTCATGTCACAAGATCCCTTCAATTTTGTGAGACGTTTGGTGATGCGTTTTACCTTCCATGCCTCAGATTTGTTTGATGACAATACTGTGGATGACTCTGGTTTGTGCAATTCCTGTAACAAAGACTTTTACTCTAAAAGAAACTTAAATATCATTTAGGCTTGATGCAAATACTAGACTTCCCATTTAAGTCCTTCATGGTCTGTTCAGGGTTGCTTGTATTTATAAAAAAATGGTGAACCACTTTGGAAGCACAATAAATAGTGTATTATGACCAAAAGATTAATAACGAGAAAGAGAAGAAAAAAGAAGAAATCTAAAGATTAATAAGATTGGAGTTGGATATCTCAGTGTGATCGGCCTCTTCATCAACACTCGTCTTTCCCAGCTTCAACAAGCTCTCTGTAGCAAGAATCCCCTTGGCATCGATATCGTGCAAAGCCCTCAAATACAAGCATCGACAAGCTCTCATGGCACCCTCACACAGCTCCTTATCCTTCTTAGGTCCCAGCAAGCAATGCCCCAAGATCCTCAGCATCGGCTGCATCAGCTCCCACGTCAAGTGTATTCTGCCAAACTCCGAACCTTGGCCAGTTATTTCCTCCTCCATCTTTCCAGACCAGACGACGCAGAACTCGCAGAACTCGAGTTTGGAGGAAGTGGGCATGTCACAGATTCTGCTCAAGTACAGCTCCAATGCAACGCCCACAATGCGGGCGCGCCGCGTCGACCGGACAGTCCCGTGAGGCTCCAGGCTGGGAGAGACAACGGCTAGGTTGAGCCAGGTTGAGTTGCTTTTGCTGCTGCTCTTCGTCTCGTGGTACAGAGAGGGATGGGAGAGGTCGGGGACGTTCATGGTGACAGCCTGGCCGTTGCGTGAGGTTGTCTCGTGAGCGTAGAGCGCCAGAAGGACAGCTTCGAAGCCGGCCTGAGGTTTGCGCTTAGCGACGCGGCAGAGGTAGACTCCGGCAATGGTGGGGATGTACCGGAGGACGACGAGCTGGAGGTCCGGGTCGGAGGACTGGAAGGTGTCGTAAAGCCATCTGCAGAGGTTGTTGTCTCCGGCGCCGGAGTCTGCGTGGCGGAGCAGAGAAGAGATCTGAGTGGAGATTTCTGAGTCGCTGAGGAGGGAGAGGGTTGGGTTGGAGAGCGTTGTCGGGATGATGTGCGAGAGAGATTCGATTGCTGACAAGGCTTTTGATGAAACTTGTGGGGCGGAGGATGAGGAAGCAGTTGGAGGAGAGGAGGACGGCAAATCAGCGGTGGCAGGTTGCTCCTCGTCCGACATGTTTTCCATGAAAAAGATGAGATCAGCTTGAAACTGAAGGCACCAGTAGACAAGTAAACCTCCTCCATATGTGACTGGGAGGGAGGAGAGAGTTTTGGAGAATTTCAAGGATCTTATGTTTACCGGGTAACCCTACACCATTCACATTTCTTTTAAGAGCACCCTCACCAATATCATCACACCTCTTTATTCTCTTCTCTCTTCTTTTAACCTAAAAAATCATTCTCCAGTCTTTTTTTTCTACAATTTGTTCTCTTAGCAAAATCATCAAATTACAAAGATCATAGTAACCAAGAAGACAATCTTGACGGGCGAGTGTAGGGGTGTAAATCACAAGCTGATTATGGTTCGAAACAATGGTCCAATGAGTGCACCCGCGAGGTACGGAATGCTCGTTGACCGATTTAGTCATATGTGGACAAGCCTCTTTTGCACTTATGAAATTTTTAGTTTGAGCATGAAGGTGCAGGCGTCGCTGGGTTTGGTTTTACGTGAGGCGTCGCCTGACGCTTAAGTGTCGAGGCGACGCCTGAGTGACATTAAGGCATTTAAGGTCATTTAAAGTTAATGACTATTTGGTTCTCTTGTAGAGATGGATTACCAAAACATGAACCAGAACATGGACAGTGATATTGATGTCCTAGTGGCCCTCGAAGGGTAGCCAACAGCTAGGTTGTGCAAAGGGTTATTCCAACTGTGGCTCTGGCTAGAACGAGGTTTACCCCAAATATGTCTATGACCAGGAATAGACCCACGGGTTCAGTTCCAAACGAGAGTGTGACACGCGTGTCCCCCGTAGTGATGTCGGCCGAAAGGCTTGAGACTATCAGTCCCTTATAGAAAGAAGTCATAAGGAGTGAAATAGATTTTGTCCTACAAAATCATACGTGGGAGTTGGTTAATCTTCCTCTTGGAAGTAAACCACTTGGCGTCAGATGGGTCTTCTCAAAAAAGATGAAAGTGGATGGGTCTATATACAAGTACAAGGCAAGATATATCCTCAAAGGGTATATACAAAAAAAAAAGTCTACATTACTTTGATACATATTCTCCAGTGACAAGAATTACGTCCAGTATGATGATTATAGCAATTACAGCCTTGTACAATTAGGATATTCATCAAAATGGATGTGAAAACGGCATTCCTCAATGGAGACATTGAAGAAAATCTATATGGACCAACCCGAGGGTTGTAAAGTGTCAGGTCAAGAGAGAAATGTTTGTAAACTTGTCATATCTCTCTATAGCTTATAACAAGCGCCAAAGCAGTGACATGTTGGAAAGGATAGTTTTGGTGTATCTAGAACTTCAATTGACATAAGTCATCACTTGTCTAAAAACAACACATAAAGCACCTCCCAAGTGGAATATGCGGGAGCGATATGTAGTTTAATTACTTAATGAATTGTACTAAACCTGATATTGAGTAGACTTGCAAGGTATATAGTAATCCAAGATCAAAACACTAGAAAGCAGTCCTGAGAATACCGAGGTATCAACAACTCACTCGTGACTATGGTCTACATTATACCAGATATCATGTAGTCATTGACGAGTTCAATGATGCAAGTTAGATATCTGATATACAAGACTCTAAATCCACCAATGGATATGTATTCACATTGGGAGGAGCGACTATGTCTTGGAAATCCTCCAAACAAACCTCAATATCCAGATCCATGGAAGTTGAGTTTGTTGCATTAGAAAAATGTGACGAAGAACTTGAGTGGTTAAGGAATTTTGTGGAACATACGTATTGACTATGTGAGGTCCAAGGATAACATTACAATCCATTAACAAAGGGTTGAATAGGGACCAGTGGGAGAAGACGTCCAAATAAATGAGACTAAAGCCCTTAAAGAATTAGAGTCAAGATGAAGGAAAACTCAACCATGTTGACCGGAGATCCCAAGATCTTGATTCAAAGGGACAACCTAACAGCTAATACTGGTCATCGTGGATTTACTCCCTATCCCATCCCTTGTTTAAACAATGACTCCCACATGAGGTTAAGTATGTAGCTTTTAATGGTTCTAAAAATTCGGACGTTGAGATTCTGATTACTTGATATTAAAAGAATCATCTATGTGAGAAAGAAGTGGGGCCGCATCAAAGGAGAAATAAAGGGGCTTACTTCTTTAAAAATTCTCGCAGAACTAGGAAGGGGTGTCATGACCAGAAAATCATGAGAACTGATCTTCTGTCAGGAAAATATCTGAGGGAGATTTCATTTACACTATACGACGAACAAGTCAAATACATCGCATCCACTGACTAGTCAGTAAAAAATACATGTCTTCAAGAGGGAAGGTTCAAAGGCTTTGCTTATCTATCATATACATATATAGACGGTAGAAAATATCACCACATTAAGTCGAGTCTTGATTTTGTTTTCATTTCTTGATTTTCTTCATGTGGAGGATTGTTGGAAAAGTGTGTATTAAGGGCCTGTTCTTTACCACTTAAATTTTCAGTACTTTGTAATTTAAGTTAAGTTAAGTTAAATTCAGTTAAGTTATGTACTTGCAATATTCATCACCACCATAACAATACCACCAACACTATTCATCATCTCTTTTATCCACACACCACCACCACCACCACAATACCACCACCTCAACCATAACACTAATGTATCACCACACCACCACCACAACATCACCACCCCAACCATAACAGTACTACACCACATTACTACACCACCGCAACACCATCACCCCAACCATAACACTACTATATCGCCACACCACCACCACACTACTACACCACCACACCAACATAACACTACTACACACAAACCACCATCACTCAAACCACCACCACCACTACACCACTACACCATCACACCACCACACCACCACCCCAACCATACCACTACTGCACTACCACAAAATTACAGTATTTAACTTAAATTAAATTCAGTTAAATTCAGTTAAGTTAAGTATAAGTTCAGCTCTAAAGAACAGACCCTAAGTGTGAAGAAAATGGCGGTGAGACGCCATTTTGCGAGTCAAAATTGAGGATGGAGTACACCTGAGATTCAAATGAATTAAACATAATTAAGTACCTGGAGATGAGAAGTATAAAATTGATTATTCAAAAGCCAACATTCAAGTAAAAGTGAGTGAGTTATTGATGCTTAAAAAGTGATCTAAAATAATAAAAATGTGAGTACATTGAGAATTGAACACTCACCCTTATCGAGTAGGAATACAAGCAATGTGAAATTATCCATTGCTTGGAAAGTGACTAGAATATAAGTTTATATATAAACTCATTCTACCTATTTTGTAAGATATTAACCAAGGAAGCTCTCTCTAAGCGCAGGTGCGCTGGGGGGCTGCAAATTATGAGTAATTTTGGTTGAAATGAGGGTCAAATGGGTGCACCTGCGACGTATGGGACGCGAATGGTGGACTGATTTAGTCGCATGTCGACAAGAATCTTTTGCACTTATCAAATTTTAAGTTTGAGCATGCAAGTTGAGGCGACACCTCAACATAACTTGGAAGCCACACATGAAGGTGTAGGCGTTGCCTAGGTTTGGCCTTAAGCGAGAGGCGTCGCCTGACACCCAAGTGTCGAGGCGACTCCTGGGTGACATTAAGACATTCAAAGGTCATTTAAGGTCGAGGCATTGTTTGGAGCTTAAATGTCGAGGCGACGCCTGGGTGACACTAAGACATTTAAATTCGTTTAAGGTCGAGGCGTCGCCTGGAGTTTAAATGTCGATGCGACGCATGGGTGACTGTTAATCCATTTAAGGTTGAGGCCTCGCCTGGAGGCTTAATGACAAAGCGATACCTGAGTGAGGCGTCTCTTGGCACAAAATGAGGCGAGGCGACGCCTGGGACATTAATTTTTGAAAAAACTATAAAAGGAGAGTCTCTTCTCATTTGTAAGACACACAAAAAAAACGAATACATCTCTCCAGCAATCCTCAATGAAGTCTGAAACAGTTGATTTTGAGATTTCTCTCATCGTCGTTGAGTTTTAAAGTCGTGGTGATAGCGAAAGTATAAGATAGTTCGACGAGCAATTCTTTGATGCAAGAAGAAAGTTTGTTGAGTCGTTTTATCCTGGGAAGCGGTTGATCAAAAGATCCAGTACCGAAGAGAGGTCAATAACGCTTTAAGAAAATCGTCAAACGAGCATCAACTCCTCTTACTCTGGTTATGTACGATTTTATTAATTTTTTTATTCACACAAATTGTTGAACTTTTATTCAACCGTTCGAAGGAGGAGTTGGAAGAACTAATTATAGAATATGACTTATAAGTTGGAGATTATATCGAGTAGGACTAGCGATATCTTACATAATATGTATTCAAGCGGCCGGTAGGCTAGGTGCCCCCAAATTCTAGAAATCATCTTTGTGCACGTAGTGAACCATTTTGTCAATATGGTCACCCCATAATGGACGCTCAAATGGCTGTGCCCGAATTCTTAAACTTTGGTAGCTCTCTGTTAAATGCCATCTCTCGATATTTGCAAGTTGTCTCGAGCTGCATGGCGAGCATTTTGTTAACAGCCTGGCAGGCTCTCGTATGATGGCGATCCCTCGAGCTTGACCACTATCTGATCGCTCTAGATCTCATCACCCTCTCTTCATCCATCTCCCAAGACTGTTTTATCTAAAATTATCTTAAAATTTCGGTAAATGCATTAAATTCAGTTAAGTTTAAATAAATTTAAATTATTGTTTCACAATAGAGTATTGATGAGGGAGTATAATGATGTTAATTAAATATTTAAGTTAAGTTCAATTAAATATATAAATTCAGCTCAAAAAATACATCCTTAATGTTGTGGTTTGTTTTGAAATAAAAATAATTAATAAAACTACAACATACTAACAAAAAAATTTCTATAAAAATGATTGTCATCCATATGCTCAATCAATACAATTAATTCTGTATAATAATACCACAATTAAAATACAAGTGGGTGAGCGTCACCAAGTGATGAATTGAGTGGTCGTGTATGAGTGGGAGGGTGAATGAGTGGTGGCTCTGATAGGATGCTGCTGAATGAGTGGTGGTTGTGACGGGAATGAGTGGTGTTAGTGAATAATGACGCTAATATAATGGCGGTGGGCCAAACTTTGATAGCTTATCGAATCGGCCGTTGTGAGGGACGAAAGCTTCTTGTTTACAAGGTCGACTTTGAAGATGTGAGTTTTATTTTCATAGGTACATAATTGTTGGCGGAGGTGAAGAAAAGAGAAGATTTATTTTTATAATGGCAAAATGTTATTCGTTTTGTCACATCAGATGTACTCGATTGAAAATTAATAAAAGTAAATAAATTGTGTAGCGACCAACAAATGATAAAGTTGCGGGAAATTCTTTTAATTTATGAAAGTGAAATATTTGAACTTGCGGGAAATTTAAATTTGTGAAAAAAAAATGATAAAAGTGAAATATTTGATGTAAAAAAATGATAAAAGTGAAATGATAGCAATTTGTGAAAAAAATGATAAAAGTGAAATATTTCAAATTTATGACCGAAAAGGAAACAAAATTTGAACTTGCGGGAAATTCTTTTAATTAAGTTCTGGAAATTAAATTCAGTAAAGTGTGTCAGTAAAAAAATTGAGTTCAAAAGAAAATACTAAATAAGAATAATAAATAGGGAAAAGTACGAAAACATATCTTATACTACCGCCTCATCTTCAATTGTTTAAAAATTTTCAATACAAATATCAAACTATTAAAAAATTGATTTTGGTACCTAATTATTAATTAACAAGACGATATTTATTTCAATTAAAATGTATGACAAGTATGAAATAGAGGTCAATTTGGCATAACTTTTGCAAAATGACAATTTGATTTAACAAATATTCTCAATTGCCAAATTCATTTACCTATTTGAATTCAAACTTACATGAATGACACAAAAAATGAACTTATTAATTCGTCATCCATTTGGTAGTTTGAAATAAGGCGGAAATCAATTGCATATTTTTGATCTTTTTTTATATTGAAATATTTGATAAGTGGTTACTTGTTTTAAAATAGTTGCAGATATGTTTTGTACTTTTTTCTAATATTATTTTTCAGAAAATCATTTATTTATTTAAAATAGGGAGTGGATCGAAGAACAGTTTGCCCGTCTCCAGACAGATCTGATCTGGAGGTAAGTTCGACTTCGAATCTCTCTCTCTCGTCCAATGTCTTCTTCTTTTACATGTTTATGATTCCGTCCCGCTTCCATCCATCTCGTGTTTTTCCATCACGTATAATTTGATTTGTTATTATCGTATCTCAATTTTGTCATGGATCTTTACCTGGTCGCTATCAGCTGGATTTAATCACTTTCTTCTCGTTATTCATCATCTTGTTGCAAGATCAATGCTCACTCTTTCTCGATGACTTGCTGCATGATTTTTTCCCTCTTTACTTTTAATTGGTATCTTGGTGTTATCCTTGGTTATCTAATTTGTATATGTCAACACCTTAAGATGTATTAGTATAGAAAAAAATGTCAAGCTCATGTTATCTCCATTAGTTTCATTGATTGATATCTTTATCTTTTTTTCATGTACGCTTATACTCCCGTTCAAATCTTATAAATTTTGGCAGAAAGAAAATGAAATGGTAAAATGATTTTACCATGGAAAGTTGTAGTGTTTGTACTGTATTCTTTGATTTTGCTTTAATTTTCCATGACAAACCCAAGTTCCATTTTCCTGTAAATTTTATTTCCGTTAATCTGATTTTCAAGAACCAAAAAGGGTGTTAATGTTTTGCTAATTTTATCTTTCTATGATCAGTGTTAAGGTGGATAAAGAGAGCTTTCTTCCCAAAACGCGCGATTATGGGTCGTGGAGTCAGCTTTGGTGGGGGAGAAAGTTCACTAGGTTACCTCTTTGGAGGAGGAGATGCTCCGAAACCTGGTAAGACAACCAGTGAAGCACCTCATAACCCTACTCCAGCACCGTCTGCGAGTCTGATATCGCCTCATAAGCCTGCTACTGCTGCAATAACTCAAGTGGATGTTAGTAAGCAAATTCCAGCAGGCATCCCTGCAAAGCCTTCAAATAATTACTTTCGAGCTGATGGCCAGAATACGGGAAACTTCATCACTGTATGTCATATACTCCGAACTTGTGCTGCTCTTGAACTTGTTTCATACAATGGAAATAACGGCTAAATACATCAACTGACTTTGTGCATGTCTGCATTTCCCAGAATATTAATTTCTCCTTTGAGAACACCCCTAAGCTTACTGAAATTAAATCGTGTTGAAACTCCTTTCCTACGGAAATGGATGTTTGGGATTCCAAATAAGTATTGACAGTTTTTATCGTTATTCCCTTTGGTTTTCTGTTTCTCTTAACAGATTAAATTGTCGCTGTCCTGCATTGGAACATAATGTTTCCCATTTTTGACATCGCGCAGGAATGTATATACTTCTCTGCTGTCTGTTTAATTTTTTTTAAAGAAAAAAGAAACCTTGAACAAGTCGATATATGATGAAGAGATTTATGTTTGCTGTTGTTCACTTTGCTTTATTTTATAGGAGATTCAAGATTGAATAACTTTTCACAAATAATAACTAGCTTGTTTATCTATGAATGCAAAGGGATAGACTAAAATTTTCTCTCTTCAATAGGACCGGCCTACAACTAAGGTCCATGCAGCTCCGGGTGGCGGATCGTCCCTGAACTACCTCTTTGGTGGAAGTGTCAAGTGAGGCTTATTTTATTGGAACTTATAAAATTGAAAGAATTATACGCTCCAGTTTGTATTATCTCAGAGACCTATGAATTAAGTGGGCATGCACAAGGCACTTAAATATCTTCAACTCTGAACAGCTTATTGTTGCAGATGTACCAGATTTTTTATGAATTCCCATTAAGAGTATTGTCTTAAAATCCCTCAATACTTTCAATTTTAATCTTGGTGCTTATGGTTGTGAGAATCAGAATCTCAGTCGATCTCTTGGTCATTCAGTTCTCATTTTTTTTCCAATAGAAAAAGGTTTATTGGTGCAAAATTATTTATGATTCATGACAAAAAGGATAAGGGTAAATGCGTAGTTTTATTACTCATAACTCAAGTGTACCACAGCTGCAAATATCATTAAATGGACCCATCAGTTGTCCATTATTCATGCAGCAAGGATAATGAAGAGAATATAACACTGAACTCACAGCCCATCCAACCATAATAACGTCATTACAAATTTTACTTCCAAAAAATTTGTTTGGTTCATGGCAAGGAAAAATGTTAGTGTGGGATATTATGTATGCAAGAGATCGTATCAATTGTCATAGTTTCAAATAAGAATTGAGAAGTTCAACCATCTCATAGGTTTGCACTTAACTTCCTGTAAGAATTTAAAGTTGAATTTAGGGTCTGTTCTTAAGAACTGAACTTATACTTAATTTAATTGAATTGAATTTAACTGAATTTAACATAACTTAAGTACTTAAGTTAAATAATGGAATTTTGTGGTGGTGTAGTAGTGGTATGGTTGGGGTGGTGGTGTAGTAGTGACGGTGGTATGGTGGTGTGATGGTATAGTAATGTTATGGTTGGGATGGTGATGTTATGGTTGGGGTGATGTAGTAGTATTATGGGTGGGATGGTGGTGTTGTGGTGGTGGTATAGTAGTGTGGTGTGGTGTAGTAGTAGTGTTATGGTTGGGGTGGTGGTGTTGTGGTGGTGTAGTAGTGTGGTGGTGGTGTGATGATGCAGTAGTGTTATGGTTGGGGTGGTGATGTTGTGGTGGTGTAGTAGTGTGGTGGTGGTGTGGTGATGCAGTTAGTGTTATGGTTAGGGTGGTGGTGTGGTGATGCAGTAGTGTTATAGTTGGGGTGGTGATGGTGTGCGGATGTAAGAGATGATGAATAGTGTTGATGGTGTTGTTTTGGTGGTGATGAATAGTTATGGTATTTAACTTAACTTAAATTAACTTAATTTAAGTAATGAAAAATTAAGTTCTAAAGAACATGCCCTTACTCACACAAAGAAGAATGCAAATAGGCAAAGAAGTGGAGATTTCGGTATGGTAGATTTTATTGATTCTCATAACAGTGGTCCATTATTGACAACAACATTCCTGATCACCAACCATGGGACATGTCTTTTTTTTTTTTTTTTTTTTTTTGCAAACCGGGGAGCTTTATACCAAGTCAATTTTACTCACCCCCGCAATTGGGTCTGCAATTGTTGCAAATGCTTCTCGGGACGGGTCCAGGTACCACCACAGTCTGGACATTGATCTACAATTTTGATTCTCACACTACCATTTCTGCATGGATGAGCAGGGCGGAGTCATGATTCAAAATCTTGTTGGATTTTTTTTTTTTTTACGAACAAAAGGGGAGGCTTATCTCCATGATTGTTTCATTAATGTGAAATACAAAATATATTACGAGGCAAAAACCAGAATCATTTAAAATTATACAAAATACATAACTATCTAAATTTTACTATACGAGATCCACTCATCTCAAACTCAGTAATTACATCATCATTACTGATACAGTGTACAAAACTCTTTTAAACATAAAGGACCACGAGATCATCAACAAACTCATCATTCATCTTATTTTTAAGTTTATTCTTGGTAATGTTTATCGATTTTACTGTTGTTGCTATAGATACTAGAAGAGTTAAAATAAGGCAAATCAATCTATAGAGTATAGAATAAAATGTCGACTTTCCCAATTCAACCAACAACTGGCACAAATCAGATACAAAAAGCCATATTTGTTCAAACTCAACACAAAGGATGATCCACACAAGAGGAAGCCAGACATTTCCAAGGCTAAAGAGCTTTTAAATTGGAAACCAATCATTACCCTTCGCAAGGGACTGCCTCTCATGGTTTCTAACTTCCGTAAATGCATATTTAGAGACCAAAACTAAATTCAGGGCACATGAAAACATCTTGATAAATGAGATAAGCTCTCAAAATAATAAGATCAAATTTTTTCAAATCAGAACAGAAGAAGCTTTTTTTAAGCAAGTATCTTGCTCGTGCTGCTACAACTAAATTTTTTAATGTCAAGGGGAGACATCATCTGATGTAATAGAAACTAAAACATCAAAGGTTGCAAATGGATCATCAAAGCTGTAAATATCAAATTAAGAATATGAAAGGAAGAACAAAATCCGTTTTGATAGATTGTGACTGAAAAACCAAAAATAATATAATTCTTAAACAGGAACATCCAGTTGCGATGCTCTTCCAATACTAAATATATTTATTTATGAGTTCATTGCACATAAATTCTCATAGTTTGCGACAGACATGTGATGGTAATGCCATTGTTACCATGTGACTACGCCCTTCGTCGCATGACCGTCACACTATTTAATTGAGGAACTGTTGCGGGACGATATGGTTTAATTTAATGATGTGGCGTGCCTATTCCATAACCATCAAACTTTCCGCCGCATAATCTAATTCGTAGATTTGGTTTTCTTTATTGTCTTCTTCTTTGTTAAGGTAATGGCATCATTGACAAAACAATCGCAAGAAGTTGCTACAGCATCCTACGGAGTTAGAAGATGGAGATGTTCTAGAATTGACAAAACAAAACAACCACAAGGAGATGCTATAACATCATGTCGCGACAGAAGCTGGAGCATGCTGTCTGAAGTTAGCAGTCAAACACTAGAAGATGTGATAGCATACCGTGAAGACTCAGAGCTAGAGCAAGGTAGCTGTTCAACATGGATCAGCACGAAGAGAGTCCGGAGGACTGCTGCAGTCGTTGTATATCGTCAGGAAGTCGCCCGGACAGTCACAGTTGATCAGAAGCCTTCGCCAAGTGATCAGAAGAAGATAGGCTTCCAAATTGATTTTAGGAAATCAATTCTCAACAAACTTGGAAGAATATAGGAGAAGATCCAATGTGCTATGGTTGGTTGGAAAGATCTACGAATCCTAAGAAAATTAGGATTCGTATGTTTGTTCGATTGTTGCAACTATAAATGGAAGGGCAGCATAGAAATAAGAGCACACACATAGAAACACAACCAGAGAGAGAGAGACGCAGAAGCTAAGAGCGAAAGGCTAAAGGCTAGAGCGAAATTGTGGGTGTGTGGGATGAGAGAAGATCATGACTAGAGAAGTATGATCTATTCTTGATTGAGGCAATTGCCGAATTGGATGAAAAAAGTGCTTGTGTCTTTCAGGTTCGGACTTAGCAATATAATTCCGCAAGTGAGCCAGAGGTTGCTATAGCAACCTGCTGTATTCCATCACCAGCAGCGCTCGTAATTTCATTCTTATTTTCTACAACTAGCAGTTTCTGTTGGAAAAATGTTTGTTAAAAAAGTGAAGAAAATGATGGTGCGATCTCAAAGTGTGAGCCAAATTTGAGGGTGAAATTGAAATAAATTAATCATAGTTAAATATCTTGAGATGAGAGGTATAAAATCAATTATTCATAAGCTAAAATCCAAGCTAGAATCAATATTAAGGCAATGTCTAAGTGGATGAAATGATTTTTAAGAGCTATTAAAGAGAATTCAGACGACGTCTGACAACAACTGTGGTGACGCATGAAGTTAGGCATTTGGCTTAAATGTCAGGCGCGCCTAAGTGTTATTGTCAGAAAATCTATAAGAAGAGAATCATTTATTTTCATTTGAACAACGAACCAACAAACAAAAAACACACATATCCCTCCAAAATTCCTCCTCTCTAGAGCCGGCTATTTTTCAATTTTTGTTGAGATTTTTCCTTTGAGCTTTTTTCGTGGTCATAGTGAAAGGCATAAGAAAGTTTGACGAACTAATTCTTTGGTGCAAGTTGAGTTTTCGTATCCTGGGAAGTAGTTGATCAAAGATCCCAACACTTAAGAGAGGCCAATAACGCTTAAAAGAGATCGTCTAATGAGCTTCACCTCCTCCTTTCTGGTTTTGTTAAAATTTATTTAATTTCATTTATTTATTCCTTTTTTATTATTTACGCACATATTGTTGTATCTTGAACAACAAGCTTAAAGCGTTATCGTCTGATATAGGAAACTTATATTGAAGTTACTAATAATTTTGTTTCTTGTAGTCATGGATAACCAAAACAAGAGCGTGGACATTGTGGGTGTCCCGGTTACACTCGAAGTGCAACCAACACATAGTGTTGTGTCGGGGTTTACCCCAATCGTGGATACAATCAAGAATGGGCATGCAGGTTCAGTTCCAAGCGGTGGTGTGGCACGCGTGCCCCTTGCCGTGATGCTGACCAAAAACTTGGCAACAAAAAATATTTCTACTTGACGACAAGGAGTTGAAGCTCACAGAGGTTCTATATATGTCCAGCGTATGGAAGAACTTGGTTTCGGGGACACTGTTGGATCCCCACTTATTTGAGATGTAATTTGAGATCTAAAAAATTATTTTATAAAGAATTGAATCTATGTGGATAAAAATGGCATGTTGAAGATGAATGTAATGAGCGGTCATACCAATAATCATCAATAAAGAAAATTTACCCAATTATTTGCTTGAATCATCTATGTATGGCTTAAAAGATTCGACAGCGTAAATTATGACAAAATAAGGAAACTAATGAATGTGGAGTATATACCAAAATCTAAAAATATATTCTAAACACAAGAGTGAATCTTGTGTATAAACAAAATTAACAAGAACCATCTTAAACAGTGTTGAAAGATATACTAAAATGTAGTGACCTATGTGATTTGAAATTCATGACAACGAGAGGTTGTAACAAGTATTTTGCGACTTTGTTTGATGATAATACAAAATATTATTATGTGTACTTGCTTAAAAGCTAAGACGAGGCAGTTAAAAAGTTTATTGTGTACAAACTGGAAGTTGAGCTTTTGTCATGTGCAGTGGAGGTGAATATGTTGAGCCGTTCGGGGCCTTTTGTGCATAACATGGAAATATTCATGAAGTCTCTCCACTATACTCGCCTCAATCAAACAGCGCTACCGAATGAAAGAATCGCATTCTGAAAGAGATGATGAATGCGATGCTGTTAAGCTTTAGGTTACCCTGGAGAATGTGGGGGAAGCCAACTTATCAGCTATTTACCTTTTAAATAAGATAAATCGTAAGAAGGAGAAGAAGTCTTCTTATGATATATTTAAGGGAACAAAGCCCTTCTATAAGTACTTGTGAGTGTGAGATTCCTAGCTAAAGTAATGCCACCTAGTCGGAAGAGAATGAGGATAGGATTCAAAATCATTGGCTGTGTATTTATTGGTTATGTTCATAATAATATTGCGTTTAGATTCCATGTGTTTGAATCGGAAAACCTGGATAGACACAATCATTCCATAAAGTAATCAAAGAATACATCACTCTTTGAAGATGTATATCCTTATAACTTTAAGGAATGCGAACTTGGTTCATCTCTTCAGTTACTTGAGGGTTTTGAGCAATTAACTCAACAACTCGAGGAAGAATCTGAAAAGGAGATAGAACCGGAAGAGCTGAGAAAGTAAGCGAGCTAGGATAGAGAAATCATTTGGTTCTGATTTCCTAGCCTAGATCCTTGAAACTAAACCTCAAACATATAAATAGGCTATCAGCTCAATAGAGGGTCCTATATGAAAAGAAGTTATAAAGAGTGAGATAAAATCCATCATGCAATACCATACTTAGGAGTTGGGTTATTGATAGACACCTGAAAAACTCACCTTGATAGAAAATCAAGGCGGAAGCGTAAGTGTGTGGAAAATGTGAAGAAAAGATGGTACTATGGCTAGATAATACCTAATAACCACCTTGTACAGAAGGATTATTGAGGCCCCAAGGAAAATACCCAACTACTACGCTACTATGACCAAGATAGACCCTTTTTGAATGAATTCTTGATTGATAAACATTGCTGCTCATGTCCCTTTATATAGCAGATGTTCAGCCCTTTGCTTTGAGTGATCGACGCCTTAATTTCTCTCTTCAAGAGAGCCTTTCAATGCCTTAGACCCTTGAATTGCCCCAAGTAATAGTCATCCTTCATTGTGCATATTATACCCTTCTTGGCTGCCATTTAAGTCTGGTGGTCAAGTAGGAAGCATCCAAGGTTGGTCAAGATGCTCCTCTTTGTTTATGCGGGTCATTGACTCTTCAAGCTCACTCCACTTGGCACGGAATCAACCTCACGTCCTTGATGGATTTGACCCATTACTTCCCCAGAGTTCCTTGACGAAAGGCCGAGTTCCTTCGCATTGTCCATGAGGACTTTCGTTGCATTCATCCCTCTCCTCATTGACCCGAGAAATGCCTCAAGAGCTGGCCCAACCTGCCCCACTTTTACACTAACAGTCTTGTTGGTCACGACATGGGCTTTGATAGGCAGAGTTCCATCATTTTCCGCCCCTTCAAGAATGATCTTGTCCTCAAGGTCAATTGGTGTGCCGTCATTTCTCCTCGATGGGCCTTTTGCTGGTACGTCTCAACTTTGTAAGGATTCTCAGAGTCAGATGCTAGTAGCTGGGTGAACCTTTTCTGCTGCATCTCGGCCACCAGCCTTTTCTCCCACATGTAGTTGGCGCTTATTGCATCAATTTGCATTGTAAAGTGCCGCCCCAACAAATAAGGCATCTCCTTGTTAATGCCCTTCAACTCCTGATCATTGATGGACTTCTACCGAGCTTTAGACGAGAAGAATTGGTTGATGTAGGCAGTAGAGCGTCAGTTCCACATCAGGACAGCGCCTAGTCCATAGCCCATTGAATCATCTTTGATGAAGAATGGCTCCTTGAAGTTTGGAAATGCTTGCACTGGCATTCGATTTATGGCCCTTTGTAGCTCTTGAAAGTCTTTGTTTGTCCCCTCATTCCAGTGGAAAGTATTCGTCTTTGGTTGCTCAGTATGCTTCCAAATAGTGTGGCTGAAGACCAAGACACAATAGAAGAACATGAATATAAACTTTCTTAAGTTCTATTTGAGTATCTGATCCATGGGTTATTGGAGTGTGGCTAGCTTCTTCATAAGCCCCAAGAGTACAATGAGAAACTCATTTTGGCCCTTGAATATTTGGAAGGTAGTCTTGGGCTTATCACTTTGGCTTGGCGGATCTGGTGCTTATCGTGCTTCCGGTTAATTTTGAAATCCTGGCTCAATTGTAGCTTGGATGGTGCATGGCTCTTTGGCCCAGCCCTCGTTGAAATCTAGAGCGTCTCTCATTCAAACCTTGTCGGGTAATTTTTGTTGATGTAACAGACCCGCTGGCGTCATGCCCACATACTTGCTTTGCTGGCATTCATCATACTCGGTCACCATCTTTTGAGCGTCCGCTTTCTTACCCTCCCCATAGAAATCAGAGGTCAGCCTCTTCTATGTCTTTAGCATGCCCGAGTGCCTTCCCATGTGACTTCCATGGAACTCACACAGCCTCTATATTTGTCTTAAGGATCGCAATACAAAACGATCATTTCACATTAAACGGAATCCATCTAAGGGGTACATCATAGTGCCATGTGCATTCATGTCCCTTATAGGTTGTAGCTTGGGCTTTTGAATGTCTTTGAAAAGAACCTCCCAATCAAGTAGAAAGGGAAAAGAGATGGTTGCCCCTTGCACCTCCTAATTTAGCCAGCCCGATTCAATAGCTGATTGGATTGTGTGGGCGACTATAGTCAAAGCCTTAAGGCCGGGTGCCTCATCACTCGCCTTAGATGGCTTGTCATCACTCGCCTTAGATGGCTTGTAGAGTCATAAGTTTGCAGCGATGTCGAGGGAAGAATTTCTCACGACATTGGTAACACTGGCCCTTGGCTCTCCATGCCTCAATCTCGGCTTCGGCTACACGCCGACATCTTTGCATAGTCCCATTCCCTCGGTTAAGTACCTTGGGTCTTTTGCGTGCCTCACCAGAATTAGGACTAGATTTTTTTTGACCCTCAAATAGTGTATATTATGGCAGCCCTGTATTTTTGCTGACCTTCTCGGTCCTCATTTCATCATATTCTTAGCCCCCAACTAGAGCTTGATGCGGCAGCCCCGCACCCTTCTTGGTCGCCATCTCAATCTCCACTGGTTGTGCCCAAGACGTGGCTTTATTGAGTGCTCTGGGTCGAATGGCCCCAATTCCCTCTCGTTTGGCTACTTTAGCCACTTCCTTTAATTTGCCTTTAGAGTCTTGCTGGTCATGCCGCTTAGGCCTCTTGATAGAGCCTTAATTCAGTCGCGGTACTCAGCGACAGTTGCCCCTTATTTAAGGAGGAAGAACTCCCTGCGCACTCTCCCTCCTTGAAGGCCTTGGGAGCCAACCTTCATAGACCTCATCCCAAGGTAGATACGCTGCAATGCTACCTGTCAATCAACCTGTAACAAGGCTTTGTCATCAAGACACATAATTGCGGTCCTTACCTCCTCAGGTTCTGTTGCTATAACATTCTGACTGTCTTAGACACCAACAACACATTGATTTCAATGTAAATACACATCATTACTTTTCTGTGGAGCACTATTTTATGTAAAGTCCTTTTATTGTGTCCTTATCTTTTATTATACATGATTAAATTTACAAATAATAAAATATTGACTTACTTTTTGTGATCAACATATGGAAACAATAATAGAACGTTTTTTCATTACATGACATATTCTTTCGGTAGTCTAAAATCTCCGACCTATAAATGAAATCATTAGTCGAGCTCATAGTCTCAAGTATCCAAAGTTGAGTGTCGAATGGTTATGCGCCTTGCAAAGAATCTATAAAATGAGATATTCATTTTTCATTTGTTTTCCATATAACTTTCCAAACCTGTAAAAGTTCATAATCCCTTCTTCATACTCATTACTCAACCGACGTAATTGTTGGAAATTTTGAAATTTCAAGTGTGAAGAAAATGAGTCTGTCTCGTTTTCAAGAGCCAATTTCGATGTCGTTTATACATCAAATTGAATAGTTAAGATCTTGATAAAAATCCTTGCAATGTATACTATAAGATTGACTATTCGAACGCCTAAATTGATCAAGTATCGAATGAGATATCGGTACTCGAATGCATAGAAAACATGCGAAGTTTGAGTCCATTGGAAATGGATGTCAAGGCT
Source organism: Umbilicus rupestris (assembly GCA_963678935.1). NCBI lineage: Eukaryota > Viridiplantae > Streptophyta > Magnoliopsida > Saxifragales > Crassulaceae > Umbilicus > Umbilicus rupestris. The sequence goes on along the minus strand of OY787629.1, from coordinate 6,808,644 downwards.
TGATTGTTTCATATCGGTTGATATCCCACATTGGTGGGATGAAGCAAAATTTGTAACTTCTTATATAAACATGATATTGACATGTATAAGTCGTTAAAGAAAGCTATTCTCCAACACCTATGCGGACGCCCAGGGGGTGGAAATCACGGGATGTTTTCGCCGAAAAACGTGAAAAAACTTGTGTGCGCCTGCATGTTACGGACACGAATGTAGCTCCAATCAAGGTGCGATGACAGCTTAGTTTTGCATTTTGTTTAAGTCACTATGTGACATAATATCAGCCATATAATATGCGATTTCTTAAGAAATAAAACTACGTAGTTTTGTTTTCTTTGAAGATCAAAAGACTTGGACCAAGTCTTTCCTTAACCTCCAGCCGTTTCTCCTCATCTTCCCATGCTTTTGGGAGTTAGACGATCATGGGAAGTTGAAACGGTGAAGAAGTGGAGGAGTTGCGTGGCGGTTGGCTCTTCATCACTATAAAAGGAGGGTTGCGTCCTCCTTTGAAATTTATCCGAAAAACAGCAATCTCCTCTCGTTTTCAGCAGCATAGTACTCCGTTTTCATTTGGTGGTAGTCTGAAGGCTGCAATCCATTTCGCTTCAACTGATCAGTGTAGTTAGGTTGAGGTTTAGTTGTCGTATTCTGGGAAGTCGATTGCCTAACCACGCCTAGCACGTAAGGGAGGCAATTTCGCTTTAAGGAGATTGCCGAGCAAGCTTCAACACGATTCTGATTTTGTATTTCTGATTCTGTATTTATAGTTATTTCAAAATACACTGGTTCCTGTTTTGCTATCATTGTTTATTAACAATAATGACACCATTGTCCTCTGATTTCCTTCAATAAATTTCTTAGCCGTGAAGTGAAACCGGTTGGAGAGAGCTAAGTTTATTACAAGGTTATAAAAATGGTAGATGCTAATCGGGGAGAAAGGATCCTCGAGGATTATAGGTTTTGTGTTTTTATAGTTTTTAATAGAAAACAATTATTTATATTATTAAAATATATATTATGGTATTATACTATCAAAAAAGTAAATAGATAATAAATTTTCCGTAAAATCAAACCAACATAAACATTTTGCTAACAACATTAAAACAATTCAACAATCATTTAATTTTGTTAAACATTCAATATTTAAAAAAAATTCAAACAGTCAAAATATAAAATTATTATATTTTTTTACAAATATATGTTGGTGTTCAAGAAATCGCACCCTATGCGGCCGATTTCTTATACTAAACAGCATAAAATCAAGTGACCGGTTTATCAACCGATTAGGACGAAATCGGATGAAATAAGCGGGCTAGGCGGCCGATTTCTAGAACACTATTTATTCACACAATGTTTAAATCAAATAGAAAGACTAGTATTTCACATTAAGTTAGCTTGAATGTCCTAGAATCGGATATGGAAGCGATCTGAAAATTTATCACTGAAATCTATGCTCTCTGGTGAAATTCAATGACCTAATTTGTGTACATACGACGACTTTTCAAAACAAATACTACTTAATACCGTATAGTTTCAAATAAGACGAAACTTTGTTGTAAAGCGCCATCTTCAACCTTGAAATTCTCTTTATTGTGCGGGAACAAGACATACATAGACATTGCAAATAACTTGATTTTTCGTGAGCGAACTAAACACATTGAACTTGACTATCATATAATACGACAACACATTTTGTCGTAATTTTTTTCCTGGCAACACTCTTATGTTTGAGCAGCTGATCGACATGTTTACCGAGCCACTGCCAACTAAGCTTTTTGTTTGACAAGATCCTAATGTTGAATTTTCTTCATGTTTGGATTGATGGAGTATTAACACCAGGGGTTTAATTTTTCAAAAGACGACCAAATACAAAGCATGAGGGCGGCCAAAAGCCTGGCTGAGCCTGAGCCCATCCCGACTTTTCCAAAAAGTGGCCCGACCCGATGACTCAAAAGTCGGGCTCGGGCCCAATAAACAAAGCTCATTCCAAAAGTAAAAATTCAACCTGTTCGGCTCAAAACTTTAGCACATTAGCCTCGGCCAGCATCTTCCTATTATTTGCACTTTACTAACTTGAATGTTGATTCTCACCGATCTAGAACAATTGTTGCAGCTGGCTAACTGACCGACTGACTTCCACTTTTCTGCAAATCAATATTTGTTTCTACTCCTTTCAATTGCCGCAGCCCACCATGCTCTCGTCACCCCTACGTTGCTTCGCACAACTGATATTCGCCAAGGACTATAAATGCGCTGCTGCTCACACAGCTTCCATACCAACCGTCTGAAAACTAGGATTCCCACATCATGGTTTTAAATAGGAACATAAGTGTCATATACCCAAACAATGTGTTCCCCTTATTAAAATTCAAACTTAAATACAATCCCAGTGCTTCTACATGAAAGCTTGGAGAAGGTCTAAAGCATATGATGATGCAGTATGGCAGTGTTTGATAAAACCAGCACAAGTGAACAAACAAGTGAACAAGATGTTGCTACAGCCAAAGTTCAGCACAAGTGAACAAGCAGCTGAACAAGGAGCAGCTATAGCAGGAGGAAGCTTTAGCAGAAGCTTGTTCAGAAGAGTTGTAGCGTTTGTCCGTGCAGCAGCAATCTAGTTTTTGGAAAGAAAGTGTGGCAGTCCATCTAAGAGCTTCAGGAGAGCTTCTAAGTTGCTGAAGAGAATATTCCAGTGGAGATTCCTAGCTGAAGTAGGAGATTTGAATCTCAAATCTAATCTAATCTCCTAGAAATTAGGGATATTGATGTTGCTATGGGAACTGCTACAATCTGATAATGATAGCAGTGGACGGGCATATATAAGGGAGACCCTTCAGAGCAATGAGGGGTGATCGAAGAAGAGAGCTGAAAGCGAGAACACACAGATTTCGGAGAGAGTAATTTTGGTGTGCGGACGAGGTCTTCGATTATCACCGAGAGCAGAGCGTGAGCGCAGAGCTGTGGTGACAGAAGTAGAAGGTGATCAGAACTTGCGTAGTCTGATCCAAGCTTGATCTGGAAGCCAATTCAGAGCAGTAGTGCTTGTTGGTTGATCAAGGGCAGCCGTGGAAGAACTGACGGGTGAGTGACTCGGTCGAGTGTCTGGTCAGCAGTGCTTGCTAGTGACAGAAGGTCACTGAGTGAGGGGTAGTATTCCAGAGTGTGCAGCACTCATGGAATCGTTCGAACGGCTCAGCGGAAGGCTTGGAGCGACGCGGACAGTTTGTGCATCAGCTAGCAACCCTGCAGATGCTATAGCAACCCTGCAGAATCTGAGTATTATTTAGAATAGGCTGAGTTTAGAGGAGACAGTAGCTATTCTAGATAGATATCAGTAGAGGGTGTGCAGACACAAGTCAGAGCCTGTTCTGATTGTGTGCGAGGATCCACCTAAGGTTGAGTAGCATAGGTTGGTTGGGTTGTAACCGTGTGTACTTGGAAACTTTGAGATTAGTGGATTGAGGACTGAGAAGAGTCCTCCCCAGACGTAGGCAATTTGGCTGAACTGGGTGAACAAACTTTTGTCCTTGTTCTTTTCTGCTGAAACAGTTTCCGAGTGAACAAGAGTGTGATGTAGCAACTGCTTGTTCACAAATCTGTTTATCAGAGGCGCTGTGAATTTCAATTGCTACCAGAGCGGGAGCTCAACACACAGAGTAGAAGATCCTACATCGCCTCTGAAGAAGTCAAGGAACAATGAAGGAAGGACAGAGCACGAGCAGACCTCCATTGTTGGAAGAAAGCAACTATGAATATTGGAAGGCTAGGATGAAGGCCTTTCTCAAAGCCATTGATGAGAAGACCTGGCGAGCTATTGTGGTCCGGTGGTCTCCTCCGATCACCATGGATGAACACGGAGTTACATGGATAAAACCTGAAGAACAATGGACTGCTGAAGAGGGAGCTGCAACAACTGGTAATTCAAAGGCTCTGAATGCTATCTTTGCTGCGGTTGATGCTAACAATTTCAGGTTGATATCAAACTGTGATATGGCCAAGCAAGCTTGGGATATCCTGCAAACTGCCCATGAAGGAACTGATAAAGTAAAGCTGTCAAGATTATTGCTACGCAATTTGAAAATATGAGAATGTTAGAAGAGGAAACGATCACTGAATTCAATGCAAAACTTTGTGACCTGGCAAATGAAGCCCATGCTCTTGGAGAACCTATCCCTGAAGAGAAGCTGATTAGGAAGGTACTCATATCGTTGCCCACAAGATTTGACATGAAAGTGACTGCCATTGAAGAAGCTCAAAATGTCAGACACATGAGGCTGGAAGAATTAATTGGATCACTCAAATAGTTTGAGATGAAGTTAGTCAAAGTAGATGCTCCTCTCAAAAACACTGATGTTGGATTGAAGGCTGAAACAGATGAAAAGAAACCCTCAGCTGATGATCAACTGGGTTTGCTGGTAAAAAATCTCGGAAAGCTCTTGAAAAACATGGGAACAAGGTCAGGGAAGACCTCAACTTCTCGAAGACAATCCAGAAGAGGTGGAGGAAATCAGAGAAAGAGCAAAGAATCAGCTGAAGAGGAAGAAGAAAAGAAAGAAAGAAGAAAAGGGATTCAGTGCTGGAACTGTGAGGGGTACGGTCACAGAGAAGCTGAGTGTCCCAGCAAGCAAGCCAAAGACTCTAACTAGAAAGACAACAAGTCACTAACAGCAACATGGAGTGACTCTGAGGAAAGCGATGAAGAAAATGTTATTGTGTTAGCTAGTGTATCCGCTTATGAATCTGAAACAGCAATAAAGAATGAGTTCAATTATGGGATTGATGTCTCAGATAGCGAAGAAGAAGATGACTATACTCACAACATGTTAGAAATCTGCAAGACATTCTTCGTCAATGTGAGGATGCTCTGAAAGTAAACCAAGCTTTAAATGACAGAGTCAACCATCTTGAAGAAGAGAGGGAGGAGTTGCTTGAGAAATTGTCAACACTCAGTAGACCAGTCATCCTACAGAAGAAAGGAGAAGCTGCCTTCAAGAACCCTGCTGTCAGTGTTCCTCCAACAATTGATCCTCAGAAACATATACTGGATGAAATTCTGTCATATCAAAGATTTGGAGGAGGAAGAATGGGCCTGGGATATATAGGTGAGGAAACCTCTGGTAAACCAGTCTTTATTAAGGCTGTAGAAACAAAGGAAATCGAGGATAGTGAAGGGAAAGGTGGACTCTGCCAGAAACTGATGGAGGAAGAATTAACTGTCAATTTGAATCAGGAAGTGCTTCAGCAACCGCTGTATCAACCCCCTGTATCAAATGCCCATCTTCACAAAGGAAGCAATTCACAGCCCTGTGGAAAGGAGAAAGGTCCTCCAAGAAAATATTTCAGCCTGCAGAATCCTCTGATGCACAGAAAGGTTACCAAGACCAGGGGTAACTTCAGAAGGAGGAAATCTAATCTCAACGATCACTATCAGATGTCCTACACCTCAGCTTATCTTGGCAATCTTCATCAACGATCAGAACTGAAATGGAGAGTCAAAATAATAGAGAAACCAGCACACTGGGATGGAGCAAGCAAGAGAGTATCAAAGAAAACTCAGATATGGAAACCCAAAGGCAACAAACTGAAAAAAAAATGGGGTTGAAAGTCTGAAACTATGGAAACTCAAATGTGAGAAGCGAACAGACCAGGAACTTGAGGGTCAGAAGAGGGGGAAATCAAGACAAACTCAAGTGTGGGTAAAGAAATAATTATCAGAGTCTCACGAGGATCCTCCCTACAAAAGTGTTATCCAGGATGTGTAGAAGAACCAGCTCCTGCCTGCTATAGCAACCTGGTCCGACGAAGCTTGTTCAAATAATCTGGTTGCTAAAGATTGAAAAAGGCACATGCAGGGCACGTGAGCCCAAAATCTCATATAAAAAGAAAAAAAAAACAGCAGGTAAAATCAAATTTTAGGGCTCATTCTGGTGAAGCTTCCCCCAAATCGCACACTCAGATCAACCTTCCTCTTCTGCTCGAACTCCTCCAGCTATTATCTGACAATGGTGAAGACTTGCGGACTGAAGAAAATCTGGCTGCAGCACGGCAAGGCAGGACTGAAAGGAGGTCCAAGCTCCGCAATGAAGCCCCTACTCAGCGGTTAGACTTGGTGGTCTGGGAGCCCGCACCTCTGCCTGTGTCTCACAACGCTCCTTCTTCAAGAAGGAACCTCGCTGAAAAGGAGGCGTCTAGTCCGTGATGGGGAGCCTACCTCTAGTGCAGCAACAGTGGATGAAGATGAATTATTTGAAGAAGCCTCAAGAGAAGTACAAGCTGCAGAGGATGCTGTGACAGGCCACACTAAAGAGAGCTGCAGATCACTTGTCAAATCCCCAGGCATAGAAGGAGAAGGGGAGGAGATGGAAGCTGAAGTGCTTGAACAAGAATCTGCTGCAGCACATCCCCCTCCTCCCTCGGACAAAGGAAAAGCTCCAATCATCATTCCTGATTCCAGTAGTGAAGAAGAGGAGTCCAGTAAAGAAGAGGAGTCCAGTGAGGATGCTACAGGAGAACCCTCCGAGAGAAGACCTGTGGTTTTGAAGCCCAGTGAAGAAGATGACACTGTTGCAATCACTGTCGGTGGAATATGGTTCAGAAACAAGAACGCCTCACAATCCTGGAGCTCAGTAAAGAGGAAGCACATTGTGACAAAGAAGAGACTGGACCTGGACAAATACAAATCTGCATCCATTGTCCAGCTTCTTACTGAGGTAAATTTACTCAAGTCCCTCACTTACCCGTACAGATTCAATACGTCATTAGTCAGGAAATTTATAGTCAACATGGAAGAAAAATTTGATGAGGAAGAAGGGGATGTTTTTGGACAGAGCTGGGTGCGGGGTAAGAAAGTGGTAATCACCCCTGGGAAAATAGATGAATTTCTTTAGATAGATAGTGATGCTAGAGAGCCCACAAATGTCAAACAAGAGGTGTTGGCTAGAGTCCTCACGGGAGGAGTGTGCTTGTCTTGGGGTGGACCAAATGTCAGTGCTGCTGAACTCACCTCCAAAAATGCCCTGTTGTACAACCTGGGCATTAGGAACTGGATTCCCAGCTCCCACAGGGGAAAGGTTAGCAGGTCCTTTGCTAACCTTCTACACTCGATTGGGAAATGAAGAAGAATTAGCCTGGGTAGTGTGATGTTTCCCCTGGTGGCTGCTCATGCTGGCAGTGCCTCCTCCAGCAAGCCCATTGTGTTAACGTCCCTCATTTATGGTATGATGGTCTCTCAGCATCCAGAATTAAGAGAGATTACTGAGGGGTTGTCCGAGGAGCTGCAGGTATTTACAGTGGATCACAAACTCTTCAAAGGAAAGCATGTAGTGGACATAGCCCATGAGGATCCTCTCCGGGTTGGTTCTTCAGCCCCATCCACTCTGGAGGAACCGCTTCCCCGTGCCGCTTCTATCGAAGCAGCCCTCCGTGCCAGAATTGTAAGCCACCTAAGATCTGAGCTGCTCCCTATGGAAGCAGAAGCAAAGAGAAGGGATGCTAGACGCGGTCAAATCAGAAGTCTGGTTAGAGACTTGGAATTTCCGGAGGATGGAGGGCAGGCCCCTTGAGCATCTATGACAAAAAGGGGGAGAGGAAGTAAGGAGCAGCCTCTGATGGACATGCAACCTACACTGTTGGAACTTTGAACTCTTATTTGCCTTTGACCCTGCGTGGCTTAGCTAAGGCCGATTGTGGCCATTACTCTTGTTCTAAAAATATTTTTGTAATAAGTTCTTTTTTTCTTGCCTGTTCATGGGAGTGTGCATCAGTGGCCTAGGGTTTTGTCAAAATGCCAAGGAGGAGATTGATGATGCAGTATGGCAGTGTTTGACAAAACCAGCACAAGTGAACAAGCAAGTGAACAAGATGCTGCTACAGCCAAAGTTCAGCACAAGTGAACAAGCAGCTGAAAAAGGAGCAGCTATAGCAGGAGGAATCTTTAGCAGGAGCTTGTTCAGAAGAGCTGTTGCGTCTGTCCGTACAGCAGCAATCTGGTTTTTGGAAAGAAGGTGTGGCAGTCCATCTAAGAGCTTCCGGAGAGCTTCTAAGTTACTGAAGAGAATATTCCAGTGGAGATTCCTAGCTGAAGTAGGAGATTTGAGTGTGGGAGATTTGAATCTCAAATCAAATCTAATCTCCTAGAAATTAGGAGATATTGATGTTGCTAGGGGAACTGCTACAATCTGATAATGATAGCAGTGGACGCGCCTATATAAGGGAGACCCTTCAGAGCAATGAGGGGTGATCGAAGAAGAGAGCTGAAAGCGAGAACACACAGATTTCGGAGAGAGTAATTTTGGTGTGCGGATGAGGTTTTCGATTATCACCGAGAGCAGAGTGTGAGCGCAGAGCTGTGGTGACAGAAGTAGAAGGTGATCAGGACTTGCGGAGTCTGATCCAAGCTTGATCTGGAAGCCAATTCAGAGCAGTAGTGCTTGTTGGTTGATCAAGGGCAGCCGCGGAAGAACTGACGGGTGAGTGACTCGGTCGATTGTCTGGTCGGCAGTGCTTGCTAGTGACAGAAGGTCACTGAGTGAGGGGGAGTATTCCAGAGTGTGCAACACTCGTGGAATCGTTCGAACGGCTCAGCGGAAGGCTTGGAGCGACGCGGACGGTTTGTGCATCAGCTGTGTGCTACAGCAGATGCTATAGCAACCCTGCAGAATCTGAGTATTATTTAGAATAGGCTGAGTTTAGAGGAGACAGTAGCTATTCTAGATATATATCAGTAGAGGGTGTGTAGACACAAGTCAGAGCCTGTTCTGATTGTGTGCGAGGATCCACCTAAGGTTGAGTAGTATAGGTTGCGTGGGTTGTAACCGTGTGTACTTGGAAACCTTGAGATTAGTGGATTGAGGACTGAGAAGAGTCCTCCCCAGACGTAGGCAATTTGGCTGAATTGGGTGAACAAACTTTTGTCCTTATTCTTTCTTGCTGAAATAGTTTTCGAGTGAACAAGAGTGTGCTGTAGCAACTGCTTGTTCACAAATCTGTTTATCAGAGGCGCTGTGAATTTCAGCATATGTTATTGATCATTGAACGGCAATGTTGTGGGTTACATAACCCTAATACAAGCAAAAGATAAAAAAGACTAAAATAGCCGTAAACTAACATTATACTATGCTAGTATCCCCTCAAACTCACGATGCGACATCAATAAGCATGGAGAGTTTGTCAGCTAAGAAGCAGAAACGCGCAATGGAATGGGCCTTCGTGAACAAATCAACAATCTGAAGAGAAGAGGGAACATAAGGCAATGCGATCGTACCGAGCTATAAATGATGACGAGTGACATGACAATCAATCTCAATATGCTTGGTTCGCTCATGAAAGACCGAGTTGCGAGCAATCTGAATGGCACTTTGATTATCACAGTATAGCGGCGTAGGATGATGGAGATTGACACTCATATCAGTAAGTAACTAGCGTAACCAAACAATCTCACATGTAGTCGTGGCCATAGCGCGATACTCAGCTTCGGTGGAAGAGCGAGAAATGACATCCTGCTTCTTGCTCTTCAATGAGATGAGAGAATCTCCAAGGAAAATATAAAATCTAGTGGTGGACTTGCGATCGGTAGGATCCCCAGCCCAATCGGCATCAGAGTGGGCACGCATCTCTAACAAAGAGGATGAAGGAAACAATAGGCTCTGAAATTGATTACCACGAAGATACCTGAGAATACGAAGAACGACAGCCCAAAATTGTGGTAGGAGCAGTGACAAACTGACTGACAACATGAACAACATGCGCAATATCGGGACGAATAACCGTGAGATAAACCAAGCTCCTACCACCGTGCGGTATAGAGCAGGATTAGGTAGAGGAGACCCATCAGACGGAGAGTAGCGAGCATTGGTTTCAAGTGGAGTATCAACAGTCCTGTTGTCAGTGAGACGAGCACGCTCAAAGAGATCTGATACATACTTCGACTGCGAGAGAAGATAGCCCTTCGGAGAGAAGGCCACCTCTATACCCAAAAAGTAACGCAATGAACCCAGATCTTTCATAGCAAAGCACTGAGCCAAGTCTGACTTCAATGACCCAATTCCATCAGAATCATCACCGGTAATAATCATATCATCAACATACAAGGACAGAAGGATGCGACCTGCACTTGTACGCTTGACAAATAAAACGGAATCATGACTGGGAAGAAAGCCAAGGGAGGTGACCACTGTTGAGAACTTCTCAAACCAAGCTCGAGGAGCTTGTTTGAGACCATATAGGGCTTTGCGCAGCCTGCACACATGACCGGGTTGGTGCTCAACACTCGGAGGGGGCGTCATATAGACCTCTTCGTGAAGATCACCATACAGGAAGGCATTCTTGACATCCATCTGAGATATTTTCCACTGATGAATGGAAGCAACGGCGATCAGCGTGCGGATGGTGGTCATTTTTGCAACTGGCGCAAAAGTCTCTTCATAATCCATACCATATTCCTGTGAATAACCTTTAGCAACAAGACGAGCCTTGTACTGCTCCACGGACCCATCTGATTTGGTCTTGATCTTATAGACCCAACGCGAGCCAATGGCTCGCTTCCCTGACGGCAATGGTACGAAATCCCATGTGTGAGTTCGATGTAGAGCAGTAAGTTCCTCAGCCATAGCAGCCTGCCAAAGGGGATCAACAACAGCCTCTCTGTAGGATAAAGGCTCAGACAAAGAGTGAAGAGACACAAGAAATGAAGCAAAAGAAGTAGAGTACGCAAAATCGGGAAGTTTAATGGACTTACGAAGATGAGTGAGCTGACGCAGAGGAGGAGGATCCAAAATCTCTTCGGGTGGCTGAGAGTCGTAGTAGGGGGAGTCTGAGGCGTGTGTGTCTCAGGAACCAAAGTATCAGTGGGTATAGCTTCATCGGTATCAGTATCAAAATGATCAATACGAAGAAGTTCTGACTGAGTCATGTGATGAGAACTAGCGGGGACAGAGAAAAAAGGAATATGCTCTAAAAACACGACATGACGAGAGACATATAATTTCTGGCTAACCGGATCAAAACAACGATATCCCTTCTGACCAATACCATAACCTAAAAAGACACACAAGGCAGACTTGGGAGACAATTTATCGCGCTCGACGTGAGGTCGAAGCACGAAACAAGTGGAATCAAACACACGCAAGGAGGCATAGTCAGGGGCATTGCCAACAATTTTTCAAAGGGTGACAGACCTGAATTGCGAGATGTGGGGATTCTGTTTATGACATAGGCAGCGGTATGGATAGCTTCCCCCCAAAAAAGACTAGGAACCTCGGCAGATAATAGGAAAGAGCGAGCGGTCTCAACAAGATGACGATGTTTCCTTTCAGCGACACCGTTTTGTTGAGGTGTGTCGGTACATGAGGTTTGACAAATGGTTCCATCAGAAGCAAGTAACTGAGAAAACTCGTTAGAAGTGTATTCACCCCCTAAGTCACAACGAAAACATTTAATGACAACAGAATGTTGTGTTTGTACAAGAGCCCTAAAGCCACGATAAAATACCCATAAAATCAGATCTACGCTTCATAAGATAGACCCAAGTATAACGAGTGGAATCATCAATAAAGGAAACATAATACCTAAAGCCACCCTTAGTAGACACAGGAGTAGGTCTCCACACATCAGAATGCACAATATTAAAGGGAGCAAGATGTTGGAAAAGGTAAAGCTGAAAATTTTGCAAGTTTACAGCCACTACAATCAGAAATATCATGGGAGGTCACATGTCTTAAAGCTCCCGTAGAAGCCAAGAAATGCAAACGAGACGCTGAAACATGACTAAGACGATAAATGACTAAGACGAAAGGAGGATAAATCCACACCAGAGGCAGCCACATTCGATACTTTGAGTTCATTCAAGACATAGAGTCTACCCTTCCTACGGCCTGTCCCAATCACCCTCTGAGATCGCGGATCCTGCACACAACAAGTCGAAGAAGAAAATGTGACTAAAAAACCAGATTCGCATAATTGACTGACAGACACAAGGTTTATCGCAAGACTAGGAATATAGTAGACATCACGAAGAGAAATATGAGAAGTGATAACAGAACCTACTCCCTCCAATGACATAGGAGTGCCATCAGGGGTCATAATGAGAAGAGATGAATGACGAGACAAAGACATAAAGGATGGAAAGTGAGGAGACATATGGTGGGAGGCACCCGAATCAAGAATCCACAAGGAGGGTGATATACCTGAGGCTGACGATGAGGACAAATCTTTTGAGGAAGAGACAGACATGGCATGAGGCTGAGAGGCAAGGAACTTCTGGAACTGCTCAAACATGGACTGATCCACAGACGGGGCAGCAACATCATTGGTGAACTGAGCTGAATGTGGTGGACGCTGCTGAGGCTAAGGTGGACGTTGTTGTTGCTGTGTTTTGCGTCTGCTCAATAATACTGGGCACTGAGCCTTACAATGTCCCTTCTGCTTACAAAATGGACATTCGTCCGAAGAAACTTTCACTGATGACTTGGGCGCACTGTCACCGGACGGCCGGTGTGGGACAGTAAGGACAGCGGGTACTGTAGGTGATGGAGTCTCCTTGTCAATCTTAGACTTGAGACGAACCTCTTCGGCCAGCAGCTCGTTGGAATCAACAGAAGGAAGAGGATTGCAGTGAAGAATCGCAGCACGCAATCCTTCAAAGTCATCACGAAGTGCCATTAGAAACTAAACCAGTCACTGCTCTTCACGCCGAGATATATAAGCCTTCACTGCCCCAACTCAGCCGATTCAGTTAATGCTAAACTGATCCCATAACGAAGACATGGCTGAATAGAACTCCTGAATACTCATACCGTTCCACCGAAGCGCATTAATATCCATCTCCAATTGATACTGCTTGGCAAAGTTGGACTGAGTGTAGAGTCTCTCCAGATGATCCCATGCCTCCTTCGATGTCTCATATTTCGCTAGCTGAGCACCGATCGAGTGGGTAACAGAGTTGTTAATCCACGTAATAATCTTTGCATTATCAGTTTCCCAACCATCAACCTGACTCGCAAAGTCAGTTGCCTTTTCATCGGAAGGCTTAATACGCACACTCGTCACATAACTCCACATAGATTTTCCACGCAGAAAATTCCTCATAACATAACTCCAATATGAGTAGTTTTTACCATCCAATTGAACACCAATCGCCTGCAAAGAATCCTCTCTACGGCCCGCCATATCGAAAACACCAATCCAAACACTTGAAAACGATACTCAAACAAGAGAGAACCCCCAAATCGGAAAGGAAAAACGTAACCCCAAGCAATTACCTCATCCAAAACGAAGAATCCAGATTCTTTGTTCGATCCACGAAAACAGTGGTTGAATTATAACTTTCTTCAATCAACTACAACCATAGATCGGGATGGAGGCGTCTGATACCATGAAAACTTGGAGAAGGTCTACAAGCAAAAGACTAAAATAGTCTTAAACTAACATTATACTATGCTAATACTACAAACCTATACTAAAGTGGAATGTAAATAGCTGCACTAAAAATGGAAGTATCATCTTGAGAAATTTTAACATTAATGCTTTAAAGGACTCTGCGGTCAATAAGGAGAGAAAGAGGACATGTAATGCAATACAAATAGATAAGTGCAATGCACTAGTCCATACTAATGGGTAACCTGTTCTAAAATATCAAAATGATGACCATGGTTACGTCATTTATGAATCGAACCATCAGTTCAATGCATGTTGAACTTCCAAAGATAGTAGATAAAAGCTCAACGTTTTGTGCCTCAGAAGCGTCCCGTCTTGATCCGCCTCCATGCAATGGCTGCTACAACAGCTCCCCCCAAATGAGCAGATCCCGAGATTTGTTGATCACCCTTTACGAAAAGAAATATTTTAATATTGGCCAGTGAAGGAGAATTCCAGATGTTGTATGGGTTTTATGGCTATATCGATTTGTAGTAATTCTTGTCCATATTTGGAAAAGATGAAGGTACGGAACTTTTGCGGGGACAATTTACGTACCTCTAGTATTCTCAGCATATCCTTTCCAATAAGGAAGATTCCCTGTCACTGACATATATCATAAAAGGAGCAATATGCACTAAAGCAACTCACAATACAGGGATGTTCCATTACTTACCAGTAGTATGGCAGGAACAGGAATAATGAAATCCAGGTATAGTGTAGCTCTTGGATATAAGAATATATTTAATAACATAATTGCATTCACCGCTCCACTTGCACCCTAACCAATTAACAGAATCAGCTTCAACTTCCAATTCAGTAGCTACCCCAATAGTTACTCAAGCATGTCACACAGAATCAGGACTCTTTATTTGAGAGAGCCTAATTCATTGTCAACAAAAGTTCAGTTTTTTTTCTTCTTTCATTTAGATCACTGGGTATTGAAAATTACTAACAGTTCGGATCATTGGTTTGTTTACCAACAAAATCTCAGATGAGGCTGGCAATTGTCGTTACTTTATTTCATACTCACCACTACATACTCCATCTGTGAAACAAAAATATTTCACACTCATCACTACATACTTCATCTGTTAAACAAAAATATTTCACTCATCACTACATACTTCATCTGTGAAACAAAAATATTTCACACTCACCAGTCACCACTACATACTTCATCTGTGAAACAAAAATAACCGCGTTTGCACAAGCCAGGTATGACCCTAAGAAGCTATATAATTTATACAAGGAACACTGAAAGCATAAACTATTTCTTGTACATATTGAATTATTATGAGGTTGAGAATCTTTTGTCATTTGTTTTCCAGAGATGTAAAAATAGATCAAGGCAAGAACTGCACCAGGCTTCTAAGGTATTGCAAACGGGCTTTACTCCATGATTTGTGATTCTCAATCCTAATCTTATCCTGACGTCTAAGATCCTCAATTAACCATTAGTGTTTCCTGGCATGGACTAAATCATCTCAGAACAAAGAAAAAAATATTTTTAAGAGTAATGTATTAGATCAGGTCATCAAATGCAGACCAATGCTGGGACGTTTGAAGAGTTCCTGTTCCATAGTGTTCCCTGTAACCAAAAAGAGCAAGGGTAGCGTTTAAGAAAAAATATTAATGAAACGTAAGGGAAGATAACCTTGTTCATCATCCATCTGCATGTACATTATGGAACAAATATGAAATAATCGATCTGGAAGTGCTAACATTCTTAACTAATCAAATATAAAAAAAAAAATTTGGAAAGTCAACCTCAATTGATAACTACGAAGTGATTTTGCATAATGAGAACTTGTAAAAGTCAAAGTAACTGCAGTACTTAGAGTTGGCTATACCTCTGACGACGGAGTAATAAAAGCATGCTGGATTAAGTAAAAAATGGAGCCCCCGATGGCCCCTGCTAAGTACAACTTCACCAAGTACTCTGATCCGAAGTATCTCCCAATCTGACCAAACAAAGAATGTTATTATAAATTCCATTAAGAGCAAGTAGCTGAACTCCCACCAAAAGATTTGGAGGCACTTCATAAATCAGCATATTCAATGCAATGTAATAATCGGTTTTGTCCGAGAGTTTCAGTTTTCTTTTCTCTGTTGGATAATCTTTATACTTATTTGGGTAGAACCTCATACGTCAAGTTCTAAAAATATATGACCTATTCCAGATGAAACATTTTCTTGCTATGTTTCCTTTTTTTTAATCAAACACAATTAACTGAGCTATACTTATGATTAAGTTTATGCTAATTAAATAGTAATAAAATAGGATCTTCTGATGGGAGACAGAGGGAGAAATTAAGTTCTGAATAATTTCAAAAATGAACAAATCAAGGAGATAACACGACTGCCTAAACATTATAACTATTTATTGTTGATTTGTGGCACCCAACTAGAAACCAAAGATAACGAGTACCAAATACATCAGTTATAACACTTTTGGATACGGCAGCCTTTAAATGACAGTTGGTGGTCAACTCGTGAGAGTAATAAACTCTGTGAAGAAGTTTATCAAAATTAACGCAACATCTAGAAAAGAATATTGAGGGCTCTTGCTGCTTATACAATTGTAAACAGTATGCAACAGATACTGCATAAACAAATGCTAAACTCTGCAGATACAATTAACCCTAGTCTATGCAAGATTAGTAGTAAAATAAAGTTGCTTTCGGACTTTAAATAGGAATGACACGTGAACATACACTTGTCCCGAAGAAGTATAGTCCAACCATGTTAGAAACTATATGTCCAACATCAATATGACTGAAAGCAGAGGTTATCATTGTATGCACCCTTCCACTTTTGAAGTTGTTCAAAGAAAGCTGCCCAGAGAACAAAAGTAAAGGATTAAGTGGGAATTGCTTTTAGTTAAAACCAAACTATAGGAAAAAAAAGTAAAAAACATAATGAATCCCAAAATCAGTTTCAAGTAAAGCACAAATAGATTCTGTGTAAGAAGTGTACGATATGCATTGATCCTTCAAATTAATCAGCTTTGTCCCATAACTCATTAGGAATCCACCAAAAAGTTTGGTTATTTCCCATTAGAAAGGAAAGGAACTCACAGTGAAGTTGTTAAACATAAATTGCTGATCCGCAACGCGCCATAACATGAAAACAGCAACATTAGCTACAATCAATCCAACAACCACATCATCAGACGAAAGCCTTGATAGCCTTGACCTCCTGCAAACAGCAGATATGTAGCCAAGAAAGTATATAAGGAATTAAAAGAACAGTCTGAGCACATAGAAAATGCAAACAAGCACAAATATCATTATATGCATCAAAATGCAGCAGACCAAATTCCAAAGAAAAAAGTAAGTTTAGTCACCATCCTCCAATTTGAGAAGAAAAAGAGTGTTTGAAACCAAAGCCTCGCTTGGGAAACCCAGGCCTAAAAAACCTAACTCCATAACCGGTTAAACTTGACCCAAGTGTAGCAAATATGAATTTTGAGAAAACCCCATGAAAAGTTACGCGGGAAAGATTGTTGGTCGCGTAAGATGGAATGGAGTTGGTAAATAACCCAGCTGATTGCTTAATGAAGGAGGAAGGGGAGGGGAAGGTTGAAACGGGTTTGTTGAGAGTTTGTTTGTAAAGCGGGGAAAAGGGTTGAGAGCGGAGGAGGATACAAGAAGACGAAGTGAATTTGTTGGAGGAAAGTGTGAAAGCGAGCAGCCTCTGCATCATCGTCCGGGCCTTCCTTCCTTACTGACCTGCTGGAGCTACTCGTTCGATCTTCCCTTTTTTTTTCTTTTCCTTCAAATTTAATCGATTTTTTAATTATGTTATTGTCGATTTCAATTAAATTAAAATTAAAATGTGTTAAGGTACCAGGATTTTTACCACCAACCATCATATTTATGTTTTAAGCATAAGTTTACAGTTATAGTAGTAAAAACACTTTAATTATGTATCGTGTATGTTTTCCTGAATTAATTAATTAAAAAATTAATGTTTTAATTTAGTATAGATACATGACCCGACATCATCAATTGATATTGCTAGCCTTAATCATGGACCTGCCTGTAGTACCTCGGTTCGTTGTATGGTATCAGAGCCATGGTGGGGATATGTGTATTGTATGGAGGCCTTATTCATCACACAGGACTCTCGTTTGCTTGTTTTAGGCATGCATCATATTTTACGAAATAATCATACTGTTAAAAACAGTCTAAAAGAAGAATATGATTTACCAAGAAACTTGGAACTACTTAATAAGTGGACAATTCCTAAAATTGAACCTAAAATTATTTATAAGATGAGTATGTTTGAGAAACTCGGTTTAAAACAGATAGTTAAAACTACAGAAGAGACTATTCCTCTTTATTCAGATGAAATGACAATTAAATTACTAAATAACAGTGATTTACTGGAATATCAGACAAATTACAAATTTATTCATATTGGACTTGTACAAATTGCCTTCAAACCCTTGACTTTGGAAGGATTACCAGAGAGCTTTATAGCTGCTCTGAGAGATGGACGGAACCTGACCTGGAATAAATCATTAATTGGACTTATACAGACTAGTTTGGCCCATGGACCAGTATATTTTGACGTTTATCCGAACCTTCAATTATCATTAACGGACAATAATATCTTGGACTCATTGACATTAAATGTTAAAACACATGGTTATAATTATAAACCAGGCACGGAAGTCATGGCTATTTGTTATAGAATTTATTATAAACCATTATTTACTTTAAATCCTCATTGTAGAATAATGGACAAATCACTTAATGAAACTATTCTCATAGAAAGTAATTTCAGTAAATCTAATATTACGACTAGACGTAAAATTAAATGGGAAGAAATAACTTTTCCTGAAAATTGGACTTTAGAACAGACTATGCCTTCTCAATCTGCTGTCCAGAAAGAATTAGTAAATGTTATACAGACACCTGAAGGATCTGTCACTCTTCAGTTTGCAAATGATCATACATCATCATCTTTAAGACATAATAGGTCTTGTTCAATGCATTCTTTCATATCGCCTTTAGATGAACAACTTTATAACCCGTCTAGAGCATCTACATCTCAGATAAGAGATACGGATTATGAAAAAATTGAAAGATTAATTATTGACAAAAATAATATTCTCAAAGGATTAAATAATAGTTCTTTCCAAAATAGAGACCCAGAAATAACTGAGTCTGAAATGAACTTTTCTATTTAATGAATACATATATTTATGATTTCAATCCTGGATCCCAGGAAAGGAAAATTATTAATACTGAATTTAATTCATCTGAATGGGAACCATTTAGAATATGGTTTTTTAAGAATTTTAATAGAAAAGAACAAACAGAATTTCAAGAAGAGTTTTATAAATTCTGTATTAAAACCAACAAAATAACATTTTTTGTTCCTTGGTTTATTTCCACGTATCTAGAACAGTATGTTAATGTTCTTGAAAGAAGTTATAAACTCAATAATGGAAATATATTAAAACAGGTTTATCCTCCTCATAATGCTTTTCAAATTGAAAAGAATGGTAGGATTCATAATTTTACAGCTTTTAATAAGTTACTAGAAAATGATACTCTTGCAGTAACCTGTAAACATATTAATCATATGTATGAACAATGTAATTATACAAATCTGTATCTTAATGTTTTAAGAGAACAGATTACTGCTCTTTATAATAGAGTAGAACAAATTATTAATACCATTGACAAAATCCAACCTATAAATGAAATCCCAAAAAATAAGGATAAGGAAGTTGAAATTGCTATTCCCAGTATTCAACCACCTCCTGAAATAACAGGGTTTAAATTAAAACCAATGAAAGAATTAGAAAGCTTTCTCGATGAAAAGTTTAAAACATTGAAAATTAATACTCTAGGTACTCTAGATAAAAAGTTTAGAGAAGAGTTAATAGAAAACACTGATTATAAACAAGTTTATAAAGATCAGATTAATAAGATCACTAAATGGGCAGATAAACCCATTTCGGGAAAATATTATTATCCCAGACCAACACCTGTTGATGTTATGATTGAAGAAACTAATGAAGTTATATCTAATAGTTATAGTGGTAGTCATATCTACGAATGGAATATCGATGGATTTGCATACAATCAGATTCATAACACCATTCATAGGATGCTTATGTATTCAAGTATCTGTAAGACTAATGGTAATACAGACAAAACCATTGCTATGCTAATAACATCAGGATTTACAGGCCAGTTAAAAGGCTGGTGGGATAATTATTTAACTCCTGAAGAAAAATTAAATATTCTTAGTACTGTTAAACAAGAAAATAATGAAATCAAAGAAGACGCAGTTTATACACTAGCTATTAACATCATTGAACATTTCACGGGTAAATATACCGAAAACAGTGAAAATACGAGGACACTGTTACAAAATCTTAGGTGTAAAACACTTACAGATTTTAGGTGGTATAAAGACACTTTTCTCAGTAGAGTTATGGAACTACCTGAGTGTAATAGTACTCACTGGAAGTCTAAATTCATAGATGGTCTTCCTAACTTATTTGCTGATAGAGTTAGAAATGTTCTAAGACAGAATTATAACCAAATTCCCTATGAAAATTATACTTATGGGAAACTAATTGGTATCTGTACTCAGGAAGGACTAGCCCTCTGTAGTCAGATTAAATTGGATAAACAATTGAAATGCCAAAACTTGGCTGAGAAACACCAACTAGGTCAATTCTGTGATCAGTTTGCTATGGACAAACCTTCGACTAGTAATAATAGAAAACATAGAAAGCCATCCAAAGATGATAATCTTCATTACAAAAAGAAGAAAAAACGATTTTCTAAAAAGAAAGTTCTAGATAGAGAACAACGTAGGGATTATAAACACTATTATAAGAAAAAACGCAATAATGATAGATCATTAACCTGTAGTAAATGTGCCAGATATGGCCATAGCCAGGAAACTTGTTGGGTAAGAAAAAAGATTAATAATCTAGAAACGGATGATAAGATGAAAGATATTCTTTCTAAAATTATGTTAGATTTAGATAAAGAATCAAGTTCAGATTCGAGTAAATCCTCATCTGATATTAATGAAGAATTAAACATTCTTGATAATGAATCAATAATATCTAGTTCAGATTCAGAATGCGAGCCTTGCACATTAGGCCAATCTTGCCTAAAAAATAAAACTCATAGTTCAGAAGAAAAAGAATTATATTCACTTCTCTCCCAATTTCAGGATCTAAAGATCAATGTTATAAAACATAATGATGTTTTAGAAGTCTTAAAAATTATTAAGGATCCCGAATTGAGGTCTAAAATAATTGATCAAATTGAAAACACTCCTAGTACTTCTAGTAGTCAGGAATTAAGAAGTCAAAGAAACTCTGAACCTTATATGATGTCTGAAGTTTATAAAAGAATCAGACAAAAGAAGATAGAAGAAAATCCTACTTCTACAAATGATCTGATAATTGAAATTAAACATCTAAAAGATGAAATTCAAGATTTAAAATCTGAGAATAGAAAATTAGATTATAGAATTTCAAAAATTGAAGAAAACATATTTGAAGAAGCTAAACCTCCTTCGGATAATATGGTTAATCATTCTGATAATGAAGATGGTAATATTAACCATCAACAATTTCTATCTACCTTAGAAATGGTTATTAGCCAAAAATGGCACATCAGAATTAAACTCCTCATTGACAACTATTAGTCTCAAAATTTTATAACTCTTGTTGATAGTGGAGCAGATCTTAATGTCATACATGAAGGATTAATTCCGACAAGATATTTTCATAAAACAACTAATACATTGTCTCATGCAGGTGGTGATTATTTGAAAATTAATTTCAAGTTGCCAAAAGCAAAAATATGCATAAATAATAAGTGCATTCAGACAAGTTTTTTACTTGCTAAAAATATAACAAATCAAGTTATACTTGGTACACCATTTTTAGAAAAAATCTATCCTTTAAAACAAGTTGATAACAAAGGTATTATAGAAACTTTTGAAGGGAATGATATATCCTTAGAATTCATTTCTGAACCCTTCACGAAGGTTTTACATAATATCTATGATAACCTATCCTTAAAGAAAAACCAATTATATTTTCTTAAACATGAACTTAGCCTATTGACTATTGAAGAAAGGCTTAAAAACCCTAAATTGCAAAATAAGGTTAAAATTTTAATCAACCAATTCTCTCTAGATATATGTAGTGACCATCCAAATGCTTTTTGGGATAGAAAGAAGCATATTGTTTCACTCCCTTATGAGGATAATTTCACTGAAAATCAGATTCCTACTAAAGCAAGACCGTGCCAAATGAACACTGAATATCTCCAGTTATGTAAAAAAGAAATTGATTCCTTATTACATAAAAGACTTATAAGTCCTTCACAATCTGCATGGTCATGTACTGCTTTTTATGTTAATAAAAATGCAGAAAAGGAACGAGGTGTTCCGAGATTAGTTATAAATTATAAACCCCTTAATAAGGTTTTAAAATGGATTAGGTATTCTATTCCTAATAAAAAAGACCTTTTAGATAGACTGTATGATTCTATCATATTTTCAAAGTTTGATTTAAAATCAGGATATTGGCAAATTCATATTAATAAATCAGATAAATATAAAACTGCATTCAATGTACCGACAGGGCAATATGAATGGAATGTTATGCCATTCGGATTGAAAAATGCTCCTTCCGAATTTCAGAAGATTATGAATGATATATTCAACCCTTATAGTGAATTCATAATTGTTTACATAGATGATATTCTGGTATATTCTAAAGATATTGAGACACATTTCAAGCATTTAAATATGTTCAAAACCATTGTTTTAAAAAATGGCTTGGTAATATCTAAACCAAAAATGACTTTGTTTCAGACAAATGTTAGATTCTTAGGTCATAACATTGAAAAAGGAAATATAATTCCTATAAATAGAAGCATTGAATTTACAGATAAATTTCCTGACATCATTACGGATAAAACCCAACTCCAAAGATTTTTAGGGAGTCTCAATTATATCTCAGCATATTATGAGAACCTTGCTCAGGATACGTCTGTCTTATATGATAGGTTAAAAAAGACGCCGAAACCTTGGACAGAACAGCATACTAAGGCTGTAAGAAAAATTAAAGATAAAGTAAAGATTTTACCTTGCTTAATGTTGACAAACCCAAATTGGGATAAAATCATTGAAACAGATGCATCAGAATTAGGATACGGTGGAATTCTTAAACAAATTAATCCAGATAGTAAACAAGAATATCTTGTAAGATTTCATTCTGGAAAATGGAACAATGCCCAAAAAAATTATGCAACTGTGGCAAAAGAATTTCTTGCTATTGTTAAATGTGTCTTAAAATTCCAAGATGATTTATATAATCAAAAATTCATAATAAAAACAGATTGCCAAGCTGCCAAATTTATGTTTCAAAAAGATTTTAAACATGATGTTTCAAAACAAATGTTTGCCAGATGGCAGGCACATCTTGCCCCTTTTGATTTTGATATATTATATAAGAAAGGAGAAGAAAATAGTCTTCCCGATTTCCTAACCCGAGAATACATTCGCTAATTTTGCAGGCATGCATTCTCCAGGCGAAGGATCTTCCTCTTATAGGGGAAGAGGCAGAAGTTCTTTCTCTTATAGAGGAAGAGGCAGAAGCACAGAAAATATTCTGGCCCAACAAAGAGGCAGAAGGATTATAGCAGCAAACCTGTCTAATGACAGGGAATACCAAGAATATCTGGCATTCAGAAGGACAAGGGAAGGTAATAATCCTCCTAATACCTCCCCAGGTAACAATCCTCCTAGCCCATCCTATGCCTCAGTTATAGCAAATGAGGATGAAGACTACCTTCATCAGGATTATATCCTCAATCATAAATAGGAAGTTATACTTCTACTTGAGGAGAAAGACTCCAAATGGAAAGAGAATCCAGAACATTTAATGACCAGATATCTGGGGAAAGAATGCTTTCCAGCAAGGGCTTATAAAGTCCGACAATATTATGAGAGAATACTATCACAGAATGGCTGTGATATTCAGCATTTCCCCACTGGAGGACAGCCTGAAATTTATAATTTCAGCAAAATTGTGATCAAAAGGATTATATCCATTGAAGATTGGGGAATTTTACCCCTCACTGCAAAGGAATTTTGTTATCCTCAAAACTCCAATCCCATTAAATATAATTATTGGGATTATGTGGATGCCTTCAACAAAGTTCTCTTATATGAGAATGCAAAGAAAAGGCATTCGTGGTTTATAAAAATTTGCTCAGAAGTTTATAACTTCGAAATCCCATTATGGTTCATTAGATGGTGGCAATATTTTGGCACCAATGAAAATATCCTTCCAGCTAAGTGGAAGATGAAATATGCTAAGTGGGTGAATATTTCACCAAGAGTCATTGATAATGACAAGAAAGAATGCTTTCTGGATGGAGCATCTTCCCTCTTCTTCTTTATGGAATTTTCTATTCCATGGATTTGGGCATGGACCCCAAATTTCGGTTATTCCGATGAACTCATTCCCTGCCTTAAAAGAATGGCATTCTCCAAATTCTAGGATAAAATGTTGAAAACGGATCCAGAGACAAATTTGATATATGGTTATGATACCTTAAATCTTATTAATAATAAGATCATTTTATATGAAGAATTATTCAAAGGAAAGAAGAAAGCTTCTTCTCAGCTTATAGCTGACAAAATTAAAGGGCAGACTCAAAGTCTCTCCAAGGAAGAGCTCATAGCCACCTATTTGCAAGAATTAAAAAAGGATTTATTCAGTAATGATGATGAGACTATGTCTCGAAAATCTGATGTTTCTATGGCATCACAATTTGCCCAAAATCCTGAAGACGATGTATTAACTGAAGACGTCTTCGATGCTATTAAGGAGACTCTCCTTGAGCGATTCAAAGACAAAGGCGAGTCATCATCATCAAAGTAACAAGATGAGAAGATAGCCCGGGGTTTTCAAAAAACCAGCCATATTTGTCAAAGATGACAATGGACATGGGACCCTTTGCTTTTATAAAGTTTGTTATGTAGTCACCTACTTTCATAAAGTAAGGGACCTCTTTTAATGCCATATGTTTCCCTTCTTTTCCTATTTAAGAAGTAGTGATTGTAAGGAGAGGACACACTTCGGGAAACCTCTCCCTCTCTATCTCTCTCTCTCTCTCTCTTGTAACTCTCCTCTCTTTTGTACAAAAGCTTGAAGTAATAAAAGTTTGCTTGGAGAAAACTTGTAAGTATTTCTTTTTATCTATTTCTGTCTTGCATATTGCATCTTCTACCCCTTTTACCTTTCTTCTCAGCCTTTATATGGCAAACAGTCTTATAGACTGAACATCTCTGTGTGATGAATCTGTGTTGACATCCGTATACATACACTACTCATGTATCGGTTCCTGTACGAACGTACTATAAGCAGTTCATGTTTAACCTAGCGGACAATTATGATGTGGTCATAATACTTTATTAAACAAACAAGTTGATGAAGGATTACATGTATTTGGGTAAAACATAGCAGTATGATAAAGGTTTGATAAAACCAGAACAGTCATATTCAGATATGATTATCATGATGGGTTGCCCGTTGAGCCGTTTAGCCGTGTGAAGGCGTTGAGGCGTTTAGAGGCAAATACCCAAAATATGATAAAGCATATTGAAACCATGCACTGTTTGGTTTGTCTATAATCAGAGTCGATTACTCTAATCCTTTAGATCATCTGGCTGTGATTATCTAGATATGTGAAATCATGAATCGTACTTGCTAGTTTAATTTAGTATAGATACATGACCCGACATCATCAATTGATATTGCTAGCCTTAATCATGGACCTACCTGTAGTACCTCGGTTCGTTGTATGGTATCAGAGCCATGGTGGGGATATGTGTATTGTATGGAGGCCTTATTCATCACACAGGACTCTCGTTTGCTTGTTTTAGGCATGCATCATATTTTACGAAATAATCATACTGTTAAAAACAGTCTAAAAGAAGAATATGATTTACCAAGAAACTTGGAACTACTTAATAAGTGGACAATTCCTAAAATTGAACCTAAAATTATTTATAAGATGGGTATGTTTGAGAAACTCGGTTTAAAACAGATAGTTAAAACTACAGAAGAGACTATTCCTCTTTATTCAGATGAAATGACAATTAAATTACTAAATAACAGTGATTTACTGGAATATCAGACAAATTACAAATTTATTCATATTGGACTTGTACAAATTGCCTTCAAACCCTTGACTTTGGAAGGATTACCAGAGAGCTTTATAGCTGCTCTGAGAGATGGACGGAACCTGACCTGGAATAAATCATTAATTGGACTTATACAGACTAGTTTGGCCCATGGACCAGTATATTTTGACGTTTATCCGAACCTTCAATTATCATTAACGGACAATAATATCTTGGACTCATTGACATTAAATGTTAAAACACATGGTTATAATTATAAACCAGGCACGGAAGTCATGGCTATTTGTTATAGAATTTATTATAAACCATTATTTACTTTAAATCCTCATTGTAGAATAATGGACAAATCACTTAATGAAACTATTCTCATAGAAAGTAATTTCAGTAAATCTAATATTACGATTAGACGTAAAATTAAATGGGAAGAAATAACTTTTCCTGAAAATTGGACTTTAGAACAGACTATGCCTTCTCAATCTGCTGTCCAGAAAGAATTAGTAAATGTTATACAGACACCTGAAGGATCTGTCACTCTTCAGTTTGCAAATGATCATACATCATCATCTTTAAGACATAATAGGTCTTGTTCAATGCATTCTTTCATATCGCCTTTAGATGAACAACTTTATAACCCGTCTAGAGCATCTACATCTCAGATAAGAGATACGGATTATGAAAAAATTGAAAGATTAATTATTGACAAAAATAATATTCTCAAAGGATTAAATAATAGTTCTTTCCAAAATAGAGACCCAGAAATAACTGAGTCTGAAATGAACTTTTCTATTTAATGAATACATATATTTATGATTTCAATCCTGGATCCCAGGAAAGGAAAATTATTAATACTGAATTTAATTCATCTGAATGGGAACCATTTAGAATATGGTTTTTTAAGAATTTTAATAGAAAAGAACAAACAGAATTTCAAGAAGAGTTTTATAAATTCTGTATTAAAACCAACAAAATAACATTTTTTGTTCCTTGGTTTATTTCCACGTATCTAGAACAGTATGTTAATGTTCTTGAAAGAAGTTATAAACTCAATAATGGAAATATATTAAAACAGGTTTATCCTCCTCATAATGCTTTTCAAATTGAAAAGAATGGTAGGATTCATAATTTTACAGCTTTTAATAAGTTACTAGAAAATGATACTCTTGCAGTAACCTGTAAACATATTAATCATATGTATGAACAATGTAATTATACAAATCTGTATCTTAATGTTTTAGGAGAACAGATTACTGCTCTTTATAATAGAGTAGAACAAATTATTAATACCATTGACAAAATCCAACCTATAAATGAAATCCCAAAAAATAAGGATAAGGAAGTTGAAATTGCTATTCCCAGTATTCAACCACCTCCTGAAATAACAGGGTTTAAATTAAAACCAATGAAAGAATTAGAAAGCTTTCTCGATGAAAAGTTTAAAACATTGAAAATTAATACTCTAGGTACTCTAGATAAAAAGTTTAGAGAAGAGTTAATAGAAAACACTGATTATAAACAAGTTTATAAAGATCAGATTAATAAGATCACTAAATGGGCAGATAAACCCATTTCGGGAAAATATTATTATCCCAGACCAACACCTGTTGATGTTATGATTGAAGAAACTAATGAAGTTATATCTAATAGTTATAGTGGTAGTCATATCTACGAATGGAATATCGATGGATTTGCATACAATCAGATTCATAACACCATTCATAGGATGCTTATGTATTCAAGTATCTGTAAGACTAATGGTAATACAGACAAAACCATTGCTATGCTAATAACATCAGGATTTACAGGCCAGTTAAAAGGCTGGTGGGATAATTATTTAACTCCTGAAGAAAAATTAAATATTCTTAGTACTGTTAAACAAGAAAATAATGAAATCAAAGAAGACGCAGTTTATACACTAGCTATTAACATCATTGAACATTTCACGGGTAAATATACCGAAAACAGTGAAAATACGAGGACACTGTTACAAAATCTTAGGTGTAAAACACTTACAGATTTTAGGTGGTATAAAGACACTTTTCTCAGTAGAGTTATGGAACTACCTGAGTGTAATAGTACTCACTGGAAGTCTAAATTCATAGATGGTCTTCCTAACTTATTTGCTGATAGAGTTAGAAATGTTCTAAGACAGAATTATAACCAAATTCCCTATGAAAATTATACTTATGGGAAACTAATTGGTATCTGTACTCAGGAAGGACTAGCCCTCTGTAGTCAGATTAAATTGGATAAACAATTGAAATGCCAAAACTTGGCTGAGAAACACCAACTAGGTCAATTCTGTGATCAGTTTGCTATGTACAAACCTTCGACTAGTAATAATAGAAAACATAGAAAGCCATCCAAAGATGATAATCTTCATTACAAAAAGAAGAAAAAACGATTTTCTAAAAAGAAAGTTCTAGATAGAGAACAACGTAGGGATTATAAACACTATTATAAGAAAAAACGCAATAATGATAGATCATTAACCTGTAGTAAATGTGCCAGATATGGCCATAGCCAGGAAACTTGTTGGGTAAGAAAAAAGATTAATAATCTAGAAACGGATGATAAGATGAAAGATATTCTTTCTAAAATTATGTTAGATTTAGATAAAGAATCAAGTTCAGATTCGAGTAAATCCTCATCTGATATTAATGAAGAATTAAACATTCTTGATAATGAATCAATAATATCTAGTTCAGATTCAGAATGCGAGCCTTGCACATTAGGCCAATCTTGCCTAAAAAATAAAACTCATAGTTCAGAAGAAAAAGAATTATATTCACTTCTCTCCCAATTTCAGGATCTAAAGATCAATGTTATAAAACATAATGATGTTTTAGAAGTCTTAAAAATTATTAAGGATCCCGAATTGAGGTCTAAAATAATTGATCAAATTGAAAACACTCCTAGTACTTCTAGTAGTCAGGAATTAAGAAGTCAAAGAAACTCTGAACCTTATATGATGTCTGAAGTTTATAAAAGAATCAGACAAAAGAAGATAGAAGAAAATCCTACTTCTACAAATGATCTGATAATTGAAATTAAACATCTAAAAGATGAAATTCAAGATTTAAAATCTGAGAATAGAAAATTAGATTATAGAATTTCAAAAATTGAAGAAAACATATTTGAAGAAGCTAAACCTCCTTCGGATAATATGGTTAATCATTCTGATAATGAAGATGGTAATATTAACCATCAACAATTTCTATCTACTTTAGAAATGGTTATTAGCCAAAAATGGCACATCAGAATTAAACTCCTCATTGACAACTATTAGTCTCAAAATTTTATAACTCTTGTTGATAGTGGAGCAGATCTTAATGTCATACATGAAGGATTAATTCCGACAAGATATTTTCATAAAACAACTAATACATTGTCTCATGCAGGTGGTGATTATTTGAAAATTAATTTCAAGTTGCCAAAAGCAAAAATATGCATAAATAATAAGTGCATTCAGACAAGTTTTTTACTTGCTAAAAATATAACAAATCAAGTTATACTTGGTACACCATTTTTAGAAAAAATCTATCCTTTAAAACAAGTTGATAACAAAGGTATTATAGAAACTTTTGAAGGGAATGATATATCCTTAGAATTCATTTCTGAACCCTTCACGAAGGTTTTACATAATATCTATGATAACCTATCCTTAAAGAAAAACCAATTATATTTTCTTAAACATGAACTTAGCCTATTGACTATTGAAGAAAGGCTTAAAAACCCTAAATTGCAAAATAAGGTTAAAATTTTAATCAACCAATTCTCTCTAGATATATGTAGTGACCATCCAAATGCTTTTTGGGATAGAAAGAAGCATATTGTTTCACTCCCTTATGAGGATAATTTCACTGAAAATCAGATTCCTACTAAAGCAAGACCGTGCCAAATGAACACTGAATATCTCCAGTTATGTAAAAAAGAAATTGATTCCTTATTACATAAAAGACTTATAAGTCCTTCACAATCTGCATGGTCATGTACTGCTTTTTATGTTAATAAAAATGCAGAAAAGGAACGAGGTGTTCCGAGATTAGTTATAAATTATAAACCCCTTAATAAGGTTTTAAAATGGATTAGGTATTCTATTCCTAATAAAAAAGACCTTTTAGATAGACTGTATGATTCTATCATATTTTCAAAGTTTGATTTAAAATCAGGATATTGGCAAATTCATATTAATAAATCAGATAAATATAAAACTGCATTCAATGTACCGACAGGGCAATATGAATGGAATGTTATGCCATTCGGATTGAAAAATGCTCCTTCCGAATTTCAGAAGATTATGAATGATATATTCAACCCTTATAGTGAATTCATAATTGTTTACATAGATGATATTCTGGTATATTCTAAAGATATTGAGACACATTTCAAGCATTTAAATATGTTCAAAACCATTGTTTTAAAAAATGGCTTGGTAATATCTAAACCAAAAATGACTTTGTTTCAGACAAATGTTAGATTCTTAGGTCATAACATTGAAAAAGGAAATATAATTCCTATAAATAGAAGCATTGAATTTACAGATAAATTTCCTGACATCATTACGGATAAAACCCAACTCCAAAGATTTTTAGGGAGTCTCAATTATATCTCAGCATATTATGAGAACCTTGCTCAGGATACGTCTGTCTTATATGATAGGTTAAAAAAGACGCCGAAACCTTGGACAGAACAGCATACTAAGGCTGTAAGAAAAATTAAAGATAAAGTAAAGATTTTACCTTGCTTAATGTTGACAAACCCAAATTGGGATAAAATCATTGAAACAGATGCATCAGAATTAGGATACGGTGGAATTCTTAAACAAATTAATCCAGATAGTAAACAAGAATATCTTGTAAGATTTCATTCTGGAAAATGGAACAATGCCCAAAAAAATTATGCAACTGTGGCAAAAGAATTTCTTGCTATTGTTAAATGTGTCTTAAAATTCCAAGATGATTTATATAATCAAAAATTCATAATAAAAACAGATTGCCAAGCTGCCAAATTTATGTTTCAAAAAGATTTTAAACATGATGTTTCAAAACAAATGTTTGCCAGATGGCAGGCACATCTTGCCCCTTTTGATTTTGATATATTATATAAGAAAGGAGAAGAAAATAGTCTTCCCGATTTCCTAACCCGAGAATACATTCGCTAATTTTGCAGGCATGCATTCTCCAGGCGAAGGATCTTCCTCTTATAGGGGAAGAGGCAGAAGTTCTTTCTCTTATAGAGGAAGAGGCAGAAGCACAGAAAATATTCTGGCCCAACAAAGAGGCAGAAGGATTATAGCAGCAAACCTGTCTAATGACAGGGAATACCAAGAATATCTGGCATTCAGAAGGACAAGGGAAGGTAATAATCCTCCTAATACCTCCCCAGGTAACAATCCTCCTAGCCCATCCTATGCCTCAGTTATAGCAAATGAGGATGAAGACTACCTTCATCAGGATTATATCCTCAATCATAAATAGGAAGTTATACTTCTACTTGAGGAGAAAGACTCCAAATGGAAAGAGAATCCAGAACATTTAATGACCAGATATCTGGGGAAAGAATGCTTTCCAGCAAGGGCTTATAAAGTCCGACAATATTATGAGAGAATACTATCACAGAATGGCTGTGATATTCAGCATTTCCCCACTGGAGGACAGCCTGAAATTTATAATTTCAGCAAAATTGTGATCAAAAGGATTATATCCATTGAAGATTGGGGAATTTTACCCCTCACTGCAAAGGAATTTTGTTATCCTCAAAACTCCAATCCCATTAAATATAATTATTGGGATTATGTGGATGCCTTCAACAAAGTTCTCTTATATGAGAATGCAAAGAAAAGGCATTCGTGGTTTATAAAAATTTGCTCAGAAGTTTATAACTTCGAAATCCCATTATGGTTCATTAGATGGTGGCAATATTTTGGCACCAATGAAAATATCCTTCCAGCTAAGTGGAAGATGAAATATGCTAAGTGGGTGAATATTTCACCAAGAGTCATTGATAATGACAAGAAAGAATGCTTTCTGGATGGAGCATCTTCCCTCTTCTTCTTTATGGAATTTTCTATTCCATGGATTTGGGCATGGACCCCAAATTTCGGTTATTCCGATGAACTCATTCCCTGCCTTAAAAGAATGGCATTCTCCAAATTCTAGGATAAAATGTTGAAAACGGATCCAGAGACAAATTTGATATATGGTTATGATACCTTAAATCTTATTAATAATAAGATCATTTTATATGAAGAATTATTCAAAGGAAAGAAGAAAGCTTCTTCTCAGCTTATAGCTGACAAAATTAAAGGGCAGACTCAAAGTCTCTCCAAGGAAGAGCTCATAGCCACCTATTTGCAAGAATTAAAAAAGGATTTATTCAGTAATGATGATGAGACTATGTCTCGAAAATCTGATGTTTCTATGGCATCACAATTTGCCCAAAATCCTGAAGACGATGTATTAACTGAAGACGTCTTCGATGCTATTAAGGAGACTCTCCTTGAGCGATTCAAAGACAAAGGCGAGTCATCATCATCAAAGTAACAAGATGAGAAGATAGCCCGGGGTTTTCAAAAAACCAGCCATATTTGTCAAAGATGACAATGGACATGGGACCCTTTGCTTTTATAAAGTTTGTTATGTAGTCACCTACTTTCATAAAGTAAGGGACCTCTTTTAATGCCATATGTTTCCCTTCTTTTCCTATTTAAGAAGTAGTGATTGTAAGGAGAGGACACACTTCGGGAAACCTCTCCCTCTCTATCTCTCTCTCTCTCTCTCTTGTAACTCTCCTCTCTTTTGTACAAAAGCTTGAAGTAATAAAAGTTTGCTTGGAGAAAACTTGTAAGTATTTCTTTTTATCTATTTCTGTCTTGCATATTGCATCTTCTACCCCTTTTACCTTTCTTCTCAGCCTTTATATGGCAAACAGTCTTATAGACTGAACATCTCTGTGTGATGAATCTGTGTTGACATCCGTATACATACACTACTCATGTATCGGTTCCTGTACGAACGTACTATAAGCAGTTCATGTTTAACCTAGCGGACAATTATGATGTGGTCATAATACTTTATTAAACAAACAAGTTGATGAAGGATTACATGTATTTGGGTAAAACATAGCAGTATGATAAAGGTTTGATAAAACCAGAACAGTCATATTCAGATATGATTATCATGATGGGTTGCCCGTTGAGCCGTTTAGCCGTGTGAAGGCGTTGAGGCGTTTAGAGGCAAATACCCAAAATATGATAAAGCATATTGAAACCATGCACTGTTTGGTTTGTCTATAATCAGAGTCGATTACTCTAATCCTTTAGATCATCTGGCTGTGATTATCTAGATATGTGAAATCATGAATCGTACTTGCTAGTTTAATTTAGTATAGATACATGACCCGACATCATCAATTGATATTGCTAGCCTTAATCATGGACCTACCTGTAGTACCTCGGTTCGTTGTATGGTATCAGAGCCATGGTGGGGATATGTGTATTGTATGGAGGCCTTATTCATCACACAGGACTCTCGTTTGCTTGTTTTAGGCATGCATCATATTTTACGAAATAATCATACTGTTAAAAACAGTCTAAAAGAAGAATATGATTTACCAAGAAACTTGGAACTACTTAATAAGTGGACAATTCCTAAAATTGAACCTAAAATTATTTATAAGATGGGTATGTTTGAGAAACTCGGTTTAAAACAGATAGTTAAAACTACAGAAGAGACTATTCCTCTTTATTCAGATGAAATGACAATTAAATTACTAAATAACAGTGATTTACTGGAATATCAGACAAATTACAAATTTATTCATATTGGACTTGTACAAATTGCCTTCAAACCCTTGACTTTGGAAGGATTACCAGAGAGCTTTATAGCTGCTCTGAGAGATGGACGGAACCTGACCTGGAATAAATCATTAATTGGACTTATACAGACTAGTTTGGCCCATGGACCAGTATATTTTGACGTTTATCCGAACCTTCAATTATCATTAACGGACAATAATATCTTGGACTCATTGACATTAAATGTTAAAACACATGGTTATAATTATAAACCAGGCACGGAAGTCATGGCTATTTGTTATAGAATTTATTATAAACCATTATTTACTTTAAATCCTCATTGTAGAATAATGGACAAATCACTTAATGAAACTATTCTCATAGAAAGTAATTTCAGTAAATCTAATATTACGACTAGACGTAAAATTAAATGGGAAGAAATAACTTTTCCTGAAAATTGGACTTTAGAACAGACTATGCCTTCTCAATCTGCTGTCCAGAAAGAATTAGTAAATGTTATACAGACACCTGAAGGATCTGTCACTCTTCAGTTTGCAAATGATCATACATCATCATCTTTAAGACATAATAGGTCTTGTTCAATGCATTCTTTCATATCGCCTTTAGATGAACAACTTTATAACCCGTCTAGAGCATCTACATCTCAGATAAGAGATACGGATTATGAAAAAATTGAAAGATTAATTATTGACAAAAATAATATTCTCAAAGGATTAAATAATAGTTCTTTCCAAAATAGAGACCCAGAAATAACTGAGTCTGAAATGAACTTTTCTATTTAATGAATACATATATTTATGATTTCAATCCTGGATCCCAGGAAAGGAAAATTATTAATACTGAATTTAATTCATCTGAATGGGAACCATTTAGAATATGGTTTTTTAAGAATTTTAATAGAAAAGAACAAACAGAATTTCAAGAAGAGTTTTATAAATTCTGTATTAAAACCAACAAAATAACATTTTTTGTTCCTTGGTTTATTTCCACGTATCTAGAACAGTATGTTAATGTTCTTGAAAGAAGTTATAAACTCAATAATGGAAATATATTAAAACAGGTTTATCCTCCTCATAATGCTTTTCAAATTGAAAAGAATGGTAGGATTCATAATTTTACAGCTTTTAATAAGTTACTAGAAAATGATACTCTTGCAGTAACCTGTAAACATATTAATCATATGTATGAACAATGTAATTATACAAATCTGTATCTTAATGTTTTAGGAGAACAGATTACTGCTCTTTATAATAGAGTAGAACAAATTATTAATACCATTGACAAAATCCAACCTATAAATGAAATCCCAAAAAATAAGGATAAGGAAGTTGAAATTGCTATTCCCAGTATTCAACCACCTCCTGAAATAACAGGGTTTAAATTAAAACCAATGAAAGAATTAGAAAGCTTTCTCGATGAAAAGTTTAAAACATTGAAAATTAATACTCTAGGTACTCTAGATAAAAAGTTTAGAGAAGAGTTAATAGAAAACACTGATTATAAACAAGTTTATAAAGATCAGATTAATAAGATCACTAAATGGGCAGATAAACCCATTTCGGGAAAATATTATTATCCCAGACCAACACCTGTTGATGTTATGATTGAAGAAACTAATGAAGTTATATCTAATAGTTATAGTGGTAGTCATATCTACGAATGGAATATCGATGGATTTGCATACAATCAGATTCATAACACCATTCATAGGATGCTTATGTATTCAAGTATCTGTAAGACTAATGGTAATACAGACAAAACCATTGCTATGCTAATAACATCAGGATTTACAGGCCAGTTAAAAGGCTGGTGGGATAATTATTTAACTCCTGAAGAAAAATTAAATATTCTTAGTACTGTTAAACAAGAAAATAATGAAATCAAAGAAGACGCAGTTTATACACTAGCTATTAACATCATTGAACATTTCACGGATAAATATACCGAAAACAGTGAAAATACGAGGACACTGTTACAAAATCTTAGGTGTAAAACACTTACAGATTTTAGGTGGTATAAAGACACTTTTCTCAGTAGAGTTATGGAACTACCTGAGTGTAATAGTACTCACTGGAAGTCTAAATTCATAGATGGTCTTCCTAACTTATTTGCTGATAGAGTTAGAAATGTTCTAAGACAGAATTATAACCAAATTCCCTATGAAAATTATACTTATGGGAAACTAATTGGTATCTGTACTCAGGAAGGACTAGCCCTCTGTAGTCAGATTAAATTGGATAAACAATTGAAATGCCAAAACTTGGCTGAGAAACACCAACTAGGTCAATTCTGTGATCAGTTTGCTATGGACAAACCTTCGACTAGTAATAATAGAAAACATAGAAAGCCATCCAAAGATGATAATCTTCATTACAAAAAGAAGAAAAAATGATTTTCTAAAAAGAAAGTTCTAGATAGAGAACAACGTAGGGATTATAAACACTATTATAAGAAAAAACGCAATAATGATAGATCATTAACCTGTAGTAAATGTGCCAGATATGGCCATAGCCAGGAAACTTGTTGGGTAAGAAAAAAGATTAATAATCTAGAAACGGATGATAAGATGAAAGATATTCTTTCTAAAATTATGTTAGATTTAGATAAAGAATCAAGTTCAGATTCGAGTAAATCCTCATCTGATATTAATGAAGAATTAAACATTCTTGATAATGAATCAATAATATCTAGTTCAGATTCAGAATGCGAGCCTTGCACATTAGGCCAACCTTGCCTAAAAAATAAAACTCATAGTTCAGAAGAAAAAGAATTATATTCACTTCTCTCCCAATTTCAGGATCTAAAGATCAATGTTTTAAAACATAATGATGTTTTAGAAGTCTTAAAAATTATTAAGGATCCCGAATTGAGGTCTAAAATAATTGATCAAATTGAAAACACTCCTAGTACTTCTAGTAGTCAGGAATTAAGAAGTCAAAGAAACTCTGAACCTTATATGATGTCTGAAGTTTATAAAAGAATCAGACAAAAGAAGATAGAAGAAAATCCTACTTCTACAAATGATCTGATAATTGAAATTAAACATCTAAAAGATGAAATTCAAAATTTAAAATCTGAGAATAGAAAATTAGATTATAGAATTTCAAAAATTGAAGAAAACATATTTGAAAAAGCTAAACCTCCTTCGGATAATATGGTTAATCATTCTGATAATGAAGATGGTAATATTAACCATCAACAATTTCTATCTACCTTAGAAATGGTTATTAGCCAAAAATGGCACATCAGAATTAAACTCCTCATCGACAACTATTATTCTCAAAATTTTATAACTCTTGTTGATAGTGGAGCAGATCTTAATGTCATACATGAAGGATTAATTCCGACAAGATATTTTCATAAAACAACTAATACATTGTCTCATGCAGGTGGTGATTATTTGAAAATTAATTTCAAGTTGCCAAAAGCAAAAATATGCATAAATAATAAGTGCATTCAGACAAGTTTTTTACTAGCTAAAAATATAACAAATCAAGTTATACTTGGTACACCATTTTTAGAAAAAATCTATCCTTTAAAACAAGTTGATAACAAAGGTATTATAGAAACTTTTGAAGGGAATGATATATCCTTAGAATTCATTTCTGAACCCTTCACGAAGGTTTTACATAATATCTATGATAACCTATCCTTAAAGAAAAACCAATTATATTTTCTTAAACATGAACTTAGCCTATTGATTATGAAGAAAGGCTTAAAAACACCATTCAACGAACCGAGGTACTACAGGCAGGTCCATGATTAAGGCTAGCAATATCAATTGATGATGTCGGGTCATGTATCTATACTAAATTAAACAAGCAAGTACGATTCATGATTTCACATATCTAGATAATCACAGCCAGATGATCTAAAGGATTAGAGTAATCGACTCTGATTATAGACAAACCAAACAGTGCATGGTTTCAATATGCTTTATCATATTTTGGGTATTTGCCTCTAAACGCCTCAACGCCTTCACACGGCTAAACGGCTCAACAAGCAACCCATCATGATAATCATATCTGAATATGACTGTTCTGGTTTTATCAAACCTTTATCATACTGCTATGTTTTACCCAAATACATGTAATCCTTCATCAACTTGTTTGTTTAATAAAGTATTATGACCACATCATAATTGTCCGCTAGGTTAAACATGAACTGCTTATAGTACGTTCGTACAGGAACCGATACATGAGTAGTGTATGTATACGGATGTCAACACAGATTCATCACACAGAGATGTTCAGTCTATAAGACTGTTTGCCATATAAAGGCTGAGAAGAAAGGTAAAAAAGGTAGAAGATGCAATATGCAAGACAGAAATAGATAAAAAGAAATACTTACAAGTTTTCTCCAAGCAAACTTTTATTACTTCAAGCTTTTGTGCAAAAGAGAGGAGAGTTACAAGAGAGAGAGATAGAGAGGGAGAGGTTTCCCGAAGTGTGTCCTCTCCTTACAATCACTACTTCTTAAATAGGAAAAGAAGGGAAACATATGGCATTAAAAGAGGTCTCTTACTTTATGAAAGTAGGTGACTACATAACAAACTTTATAAAAGCAAAGGGTCCCATGTCCATTGTCATCTTTGACAAATATGGCTGGTTTTTTGAAAACCCCGGGCTATCTTCTCATCTTGTTACTTTGATGATGATGACTCGCCTTTGTCTTTGAATCGCTCAAGGAGAGTCTCCTTAATAGCATCGAAGACGTCTTCAGTTAATACATCGTCTTCATGATTTTGGGCAAATTGTGATGCCATAGAAACATCAGATTTTCGAGACATAGTCTCATCATCATTACTGAATAAATCCTTTTTTAATTCTTGCAAATAGGTGGCTATGAGCTCTTCCTTGGAGAGACTTTGAGTCTGCCCTTTAATTTTGTCAGCTATAAGCTGAGAAGAAGCTTTCTTCTTTCCTTTGAATAATTCTTCATATAAAATGATCTTATTATTAATAAGATTTAAGGTATCATAACCATATATCAAATTTGTCTCTGGATCCGTTTTCAACATTTTATCCTAGAATTTGGAGAATGCCATTCTTTTAAGGCAGGGAATGAGTTCATCGGAATAACCGAAATTTGGGGTCCATGCCCAAATCCATGGAATAGAAAATTCCATAAAGAAGAAGAGGGACGATGCTCCATCCAGAAAGCATTCTTTCTTGTCATTATCAATGACTCTTGGTGAAATATTCACCCACTTAGCATATTTCATCTTCCACTCAACTGGAAGGATATTTTCATTGGTGCCAAAATATTGCCACCATCTAATGAACCATAATGGGATTTCGAAGTTATAAACTTCTGAGCAAATTTTTATAAACCACGAATGCCTTTTCTTTGCATTCTCATATAAGAGAACTTTGTTGAAGGCATCCACATAATCCCAATAATTATATTTAATGGGATTGGAGTTTTGAGGATAACAAAATTCCTTTGCAGTGAGGGGTGAAATTCCCCAATCTTCAATGGATATAATCCTTTTGATCACAATTTTGCTGAAATTATAAATTTCAGGCTGTCCTCCAGTGGGGAAATGCTGAATATCACAGCCATTCTGTGATAGTATTCTCTCATAATATTGTCGGACTTTATAAGCCCTTGCTGGAAAGCATTCTTTCCCCAGATATCTGGTCATTAAATGTTCTGGATTCTCTTTCCATTTGGAGTCTTTCTCCTCAAGTAGAAGTATAACTTCCTATTTATGATTGAGGATATAATCCTGATGAAGGTAGTCTTCATCCTCATTTGCTATAACTGAGGCATAGGATGGGCTAGGAGGATTGTTACTTGGGGAGGTATTAGGAGGATTATTACCTTCCCTTGTCCTTCTGAATGCCAGATATTCCTGGTATTCCCTGTCATTAGACAGGTTTGCTGCTATAAGCCTTCTGCCTCTTTGTTGGGCCAGAATATTTTCTGTGCTTCTGCCTCTTCCTCTATAAGAGAAAGAACTTCTGCCTCTTCCCCTATAAGAGGAAGATCCTTCGCCTGGAGAATGCATGCCTGCAAAATTAGCGAATGTATTCTCGGGTTAGGAAATCGGGAAGACTATTTTCTTCTCCTTTCTTATATAATATATCAAAATCAAAAGGGGCAAGATGTGCCTGCCATCTGGCAAACATTTGTTTTGAAACATCATGTTTAAAATCTTTTTGAAACATAAATTTGGCAGCTTGGCAATCTGTTTTTATTATGAATTTTTTATTATATAAATCATCTTGGAATTTTAAGACACATTTAACAATAGCAAGAAATTCTTTTGCCACAGTTGGATAATTTTTTTGGGCATTGTTCCATTTTTCAGAATGAAATCTTACAAGATATTCTTGTTTACTATCTGGATTAATTTGTTTAAGAATTCCACCGTATCCTAATTCTGATGCATCTGTTTCAATGATTTTATCCCAATTTGGGTTTGTCAGCATTAAGCAAGGTAAAATCTTTACTTTATCTTTAATTTTTCTTACAACCTTAGTATGCTGTTCTGTCCAAGGTTTCGGCGTCTTTTTTAACCTATCATATAAGACAGACGTATCCTGAGCAAGGTTCTCATAATATGCTGAGATATAATTGAGACTCCCTAAAAATCTTTGGAGTTGGGTTTTATCCGTAATGATGTCAGGAAATTTATCTGCAAATTCAATGCTTCTATTTATAGGAATTATATTTCCTTTTTCAATGTTATGACCTAAGAATCTAACATTTGTCTGAAACAAAGTCATTTTTGGTTTAGATATTGAAATTTCAAGTGTCTCTACTTATGCAGATTTGTGAACTAGCAGTTGCTGCAGCACACTCTTGTTCACTTAAATGTAGGCACAGCAGACAATGAATAGGACACAGATTTGTTCACCCAGTTCGGCCAATCTGCCTACGTCTGGGGAGGACTATTCTCCAGTCCTCAATCCACTCAACCAAAGGTTCAGATCACACTAGGTTACAACGCACGCAACCTATGCTACTTTAACCCCGTGTGGACTACTCAACACAATCAGAACAAGCTCTGATTTGTGCCAGCACACCCTCTACAATATGTCAGTCTAGAATAGCTACAATCCTCTTCAAGAACTCAGCCTATTCTAGCCTACACTACTCAGCAGGGTTGCTGCAGCAACAGCTGTAACACCAGCTGAAGCACTCTGTCCGCGTCGCTCCAAGGCCTCCTGCCGAGCCGATCGAACCACTCCAAGAGCGCTGCACACTCTGAGTAACTCCCCCTCACTCAGTGACCACCTGCCACTAGTGAGTTCTTCCGCACGAACCTCGACCGAGCCTTCCACCCGTCAGCTCTCCCGCGGCTGCCTTTGATCAACCAACAAGCTCCACAGCTCTAAATTGGCTTCCAGATCAAAGCACGAATCAGTCTCTGCAAGACCTGACTCTCTTCTGCAATATGCACCACAGCTCTGCGCTCAACGCTCTGCCCGTGTGTGTTGATCGAAGAACAACTTCCGTAGCACACCCAGAAAGTCCTCTCTCTGAATTTCGTGTCTACCCTCGTGTATCACTCAGCTTCGATCAACCTCTTCAGCCCTCAAACCTTCTGCTTAAATACCCTCACCACTTTAAGCAATTTCCAGGTTTAGGCCATTGACCCACAAGATCAATTATCTCCTAAAATCTAGGAGATTAGATTTGATTAATATCTTGAAGCATATCTCCTTCTCTGACTGATAATCCTTGCTGAAATATGCTCAGCAGCATTTTAGAAATTCTTCAAAGCACTTTCACAAAGCTGCCAAACCTTCAAAACGCACCCAGCACAAAACTGTTATTCGGACAGTTGAACTAGCTCTTGAACCAGCACCTGCTGCAGCATCCCCTGCTGCATCTGTTGCTGGTTTACTTCTGCTGGCCTCCTTGATTGAGCTGCAGCAGCTCCTTGTTCACTCATGCTGGTTTTGTCAAACACTGCCATACTTGCATTATCAATCTCCCCCTTGGCATTTTGACAAAACCTTAAGGCCAATGCACTCTTCCGAAAACCAGAAACGAAATACTCTAAATAAAATTAATAGAGAGTAAGTAGATGAGGCCACACTCGGCCATAGCATACTGACCACGCAGGGTCAAAAAAAATGTGTTTCAATATTCAGCAGTGTCAATATTCAGCAGCATATAAATCTTCTCTCCCCCTTTTTGTCATAGATGCTCAAGGGGCCTGCTCCTCATCCTCCAGGAACTCCAAGTCTCTGATGAGGCTCCTGATCTGTCCACGCCTGGCATCTCTCCTCTTGGCTTCAGCATCAAGAATAGCCAGCTCAGACCGGAGGTGACACACAATCCTGGCACGAAGAGCAGACTGGATTGTGGCAGCAGGGGGAAGAGATTCCTCCAAGGGAGCTGGAGCTGAAGAACCACCCATGAGAAGATCCTCATAGGCAACATCCACTGCATGTTTTCCCTTGAATAATTTGTGATCAACAGTAAAGACCTGTAGCTCCTCAGATAAGCCTTCAGTAATCGCTCCGAACTCTGGGTGCTGAGATACCATGATCCCATGGATGAGGGAGGGCAGCACAATAGGCTTGCTGGAGGAGGCACTCCCGGCATGTGTAGCAAGCTGAGGAAACATCACACTTCCCAGGCTGATCTTCCTCCTCTTTCCAATAGAATAAAGAAGGTTAGCAAAGTCTTTGTTGACCTTCCCTCTGTGAGAACTAGGAATCCAGTTCCTTGCACCAAGATGATACAGCAGAGCATACTTGGAGGTTAGCTCAGCTGCACTGAGATTCGGGCCGCCCCAAGACAGGCACACTCCCGCTGTAAGGGTCTTCGCCAATAATTCAGGCTTCACATCAGTGGGAGCCCTTGCATTCTCAGAAATCCCAAGAAATGCATCAATAATTTCCGGAGTAATAACCACTTGTTTACCCCTTACCCAGCTTCTCCCATACTCATCAGCTCCTTCGTCTCCAAATTTTTCTTCCATATTCACTATAAATTCTCTAACCAGAATAATATTGAAACGGTGAGGAAAGGTTAGGGACTTGAGCAGTTTTACCTCAGTCAGGAGCTCAATCATAGCAGCTGATCTATACTTGTCTTGCACCAGACGCTTCTCATGCACAATGTGTTTCCTCTCAACAGCACTCCAGGATTGAGAGACGCTTTTGTTCCTGAACCATGTGCCTCCGATAGTGAGAGCAGAGAAACCATCAGCTGCAGGACCTTTCTCAGAGGGTCCACCAAGAGATCCTGCTTCCACTTCTTCACTGGATGAGCTTTCACTACTGGAGCCTGGGATCAGGATAGGAGCTTTGCCCTTGTCTGAAGAAGGGGGATGTGCTGCAGCAGGTTCTAGTTCAGGGGACTCAGCAGCTGTTTCAACCCCTTCACCAATAATACCTGGAG
Organism: Umbilicus rupestris; assembly: GCA_963678935.1. Classification (NCBI taxonomy): domain Eukaryota; kingdom Viridiplantae; phylum Streptophyta; class Magnoliopsida; order Saxifragales; family Crassulaceae; genus Umbilicus; species Umbilicus rupestris. The sequence goes on along the minus strand of OY787629.1, from coordinate 6,765,839 downwards.
ACATGACCAGTGATCGGCACTCTTCTCCTGCAGGAACTGCTGCAGCAGTCTCTGCTGCTTGTTCTTCCTCTGAAGCAGCTTCAGTCATATCCGCTTCTGGCAGCACAGCAGAACCGGAGACAGGTTCTCCATCACGTACCAGCCGCCTCCTCTTCTGCGAAGCTTCTTCAGAGGGAGAGGGCTCACTGTGCGACACAGGGAGAGGGTTTGGTTCCCACACAACCACCTCCAGCGGCTGAGCAGGGTCTTCGTTGCGTGCCTTGGTCCTTCTCTCAGACCTGCTTTGCCTGTCAGCTGCCAGATTCTTCTTCAGTCCGCGTGTCTTCACCATTGCTGCAGAGATGTGGAAGGAAGGAGGAGCGCACAGAGGATGATCGGCAGAGATTTCTGAGACGCCCTTTGCTCTTGATCTGTGCCCTAGAAAATATTTACCCGTTATTTTCTTTTCCTTTGAAGTGTAAGACACGTGCCTCTCATGTGCAAATATTTTTCCTTTCCATCTTTAGCAACCAACACATGTGAACAAGCTAATTCGGACCAGGTTGCTGCAGCACATGTGAGCTTGTTCACCTATTCACTTCAGGCTGCAATTTTTGCTCAGAGGATCCTTGAGAGATTCTGGTGGAGCCTTCTTCACCCATACTTGGAATACACCAGAGCTTTTCTTCTTCTGATCTTCCAGCCTCCTAACCCTTTGTTTGGGTTTCCATATTTGTACCATCTTTGATTTACCCTTGTTTTTAGTAATCCAGTGCCCTTGTGCAGCAACATGAAATGGAGTCTTTGTGCAACATGTGCTGATTCTGGACTTTGCTCCCCCTTTTTCAGCTGAGCAAGTTCTGTGTTGCTGCTTCAGATTGAAGTTGATCTTCTGCTTCCCAACACTTGTACCAGTACTCCACTTGTCCTGAGACTTTTGTTTTGTTTGAGAAAAATGTTGTCCATGATGCTGCAGCATCCTCTTGTACACATGTCTAGATCCAATTTTCTCTGCCATTTTTGAGAAGGCATCTGAATTCTTCTTCTCGTCTGTCTCACCGTCTGAGGCTTTAATGAACACTGTCCCTTTAGAGCTTTCTTCACCAGTATATCCAAGCCCTGTTTTCCCTTTTCCAAGTCTTTGGTAAGATAATATTTCGTCCAGAATATTGCTCTGTGGGTCAGCTGTCTTGGCTGCTGCTGGAGTGGATTCAACATAGGTCTGTCTTTCTGAATCTTCTCTTTTCAGAATAGTAACTTGATTATCAACTGAGGGTAGACATCTCCTTCGTTCTTCTTCCAAGAGATTTATTCTGTCAGTCAAGGTCTGATTGGTCTGAAGAACTGCCTCACATTGTTTGAGTATCTTCCTCAGAAGATCAGCAAAACTGTCAGATGAGTCATCGTCATCTTCACTCTCAGAGACTTCAATCCCATAGTGAATTTCTACCTTCTTTAGCTCATTGAGGTGGACATCTGAAACACTTGTCAGCACAACACAGTTTTCTTCATCACTCTCATCCGAATCACTCCATTTTGCTGTCAAGGATTTGCTGTTCTTTTTCTCAGAATTCTTGAAGGGTTTGCTTGGACAATCAGCCTCAATGTGTCCGTACCCTTCACAGTTCCAGCATTGAACTCCCTTTTTCATCTCTTTCTTGTCATCATCGTCCAGTGCTGGTTCTTTCCCTTTCTTCTTTCTTTCACTGCCCCGTCTGAATTGTCTTCGCGAGGAAGAGCTTCTCTCAGTTCTGGATTCCATGTTTTTCAGAAACTTTCCTAGATTTTTAACCAGCATGCTCAACTGATCGTCTGGAACTGTCTGCTTGATTTCTGCTTCAGCCTTCAAACCAACATTCTTGTCCTTGGAAGTGGTGTCTTCTTTGACCAGTTTCATCTCAAATTGTTTGAGAGACCCCATCAGCTCTTCCAACCTCATGAATCTGACATTCTGAGCTTCTTCAATGGCTGTCACCTTCATGTCAAATTTTGTGGGCAGCGATCTGAGAACCTTTCTGATAAGCTTTTCTTCTGGAATGGGCTCACTAAGGGCATGAGCTTCATTTGCAAGATCACAGAGTTTAGCATTAAACTCAGTGATGGTTTCTTCATCAAGCATCCTCAGATTCTCAAATTGTGTGGCAATAATCTGGAGTCTTGACAGCTTTACTCTATCAGTTCCCTCATGGGCAGTTTGCAGAATCTCCCATGCTTGCTTGGCCAAGTCACAGTTTGAGATCAACCTGAAGTTATTAGCATCAACTGCAGCAAAAATTGCATTCAGAGGCTTTGAATTACCAGTTGCTGCAGCACCTTCTTCAGCAGTCCATTCCTCTTTAGGTTTAATTCTTGTCACTCCTTGCTGATCCATGGTGATTGGGGGAGACCACTGAACCACAACAGCTCTCCATGTCTTCTCATCAATAGCTTTGAGAAAAGCTTTCATTCTAGCTTTCCAATAACCATAGTTGCTCTCTTCCAGGAGTGGAGGTCTACTCGTGCTCTGTCCTTCCTTCATTGTCTTAGCAACTTCGGAGACACTGTAGGACCTTTTAAACTCTGTGTGTCGAGTCCCCGCTCTGATACCAATTGAAATTTCAAGTGTCTCTACTTATGCAGATTTGTGAACTAGCAGTTGCTGCAGCACACTCTTGTTCACTTAAATGTAGGCACAGCAGACAATGAATAGGACACAGATTTGTTCACCCAGTTCGGCCAATCTGCCTACGTCTGGGGAGGACTATTCTCCAGTCCTCAATCCACTCAACCAAAGGTTCAGATCACACTAGGTTACAACGCACGCAACCTATGCTACTTTAACCCCGTGTGGACTACTCAACACAATCAGAACAAGCTCTGATTTGTGCCAGCACACCCTCTACAATATGTCAGTCTAGAATAGCTACAATCCTCTTCAAGAACTCAGCCTATTCTAGCCTACACTACTCAGCAGGGTTGCTGCAGCAACAGCTGTAACACCAGCTGAAGCACTCTGTCCGCGTCGCTCCAAGGCCTCCTGCCGAGCCGATCGAACCACTCCAAGAGCGCTGCACACTCTGAGTAACTCCCCCTCACTCAGTGACCACCTGCCACTAGTGAGTTCTTCCGCACGAACCTCGACCGAGCCTTCCACCCGTCAGCTCTCCCGCGGCTGCCTTTGATCAACCAACAAGCTCCACAGCTCTAAATTGGCTTCCAGATCAAAGCACGAATCAGTCTCTGCAAGACCTGACTCTCTTCTGCAATATGCACCACAGCTCTGCGCTCAACGCTCTGCCCGTGTGTGTTGATCGAAGAACAACTTCCGTAGCACACCCAGAAAGTCCTCTCTCTGAATTTCGTGTCTACCCTCGTGTATCACTCAGCTTCGATCAACCTCTTCAGCCCTCAAACCTTCTGCTTAAATACCCTCACCACTTTAAGCAATTTCCAGGTTTAGGCCATTGACCCACAAGATCAATTATCTCCTAAAATCTAGGAGATTAGATTTGATTAATATCTTGAAGCATATCTCCTTCTCTGACTGATAATCCTTGCTGAAATATGCTCAGCAGCATTTTAGAAATTCTTCAAAGCACTTTCACAAAGCTGCCAAACCTTCAAAACGCACCCAGCACAAAACTGTTATTCGGACAGTTGAACTAGCTCTTGAACCAGCACCTGCTGCAGCATCCCCTGCTGCATCTGTTGCTGGTTTACTTCTGCTGGCCTCCTTGATTGAGCTGCAGCAGCTCCTTGTTCACTCATGCTGGTTTTGTCAAACACTGCCATACTTGCATTATCAGATATTACCAAGCCATTTTTTAAAACAATGGTTTTGAACATATGTAAATGCTTGAAATGTGTCTCAATAGCTTTAGAATATACCAAAATATCATCTATGTAAACAATTATGAATTCACTATAAGGGTTGAATATATCATTCATAATCTTCTGAAATTCCGAAGGAGCATTTTTCAATCCGAATGGCATAACATTCCATTCATATTGCCCTGTCGGTACATTGAATGCAGTTTTATATTTATCTGATTTATTAATCTGAATTTGCCAATATCCTGATTTTAAATCAAACTTTGAAAATATGATAGAATCATACAGTCTATCTAAAAGGTCTTTTTTATTAGGAATAGGATACCTAATCCATTTTAAAACCTTATTAAGGGGTTTATAATTTATAACTAATCTCGGAACACCTCGTTCCTTTTCTGCATTTTTATTAACATAAAAAGCAGTACATGACCATGCAGATTGTGAAGGACTTATAAGTCTTTTATGTAATAAGGAATCAATTTCTTTTTTACATAACTGGAGATATTCAGTGTTCATTTGGCACAGTCTTGCTTTAGTAGGAATCTGATTTTCAGTGAAATTATCCTCATAAGGGAGTGAAACAATATGCTTCTTTCTATCCCAAAAAGCATTTGGATGGTCACTACATATATCTAGAGAGAATTGGTTGATTAAAATTTTAACCTTATTTTGCAATTTAGGGTTTTTAAGCCTTTCTTCAATAGTCAATAGGCTAAGTTCATGTTTAAGAAAATATAATTGGTTTTTCTTTAAGGATAGGTTATCATAGATATTATGTAAAACCTTCGTGAAGGGTTCAGAAATGAATTCTAAGGATATATCATTCCCTTCAAAAGTTTCTATAATACCTTTGTTATCAACTTGTTTTAAAGGATAGATTTTTTCTAAAAATGGTGTACCAAGTATAACTTGATTTGTTATATTTTTAGCAAGTAAAAAACTTGTCTGAATGCACTTATTATTTATGCATATTTTTGCTTTTGGCAACTTGAAATTAATTTTCAAATAATCACCACCTGCATGAGACAATGTATTAGTTGTTTTATGAAAATATCTTGTCGGAATTAATCCTTCATGTATGACATTAAGATCTGCTCCACTATCAACAAGAGTTATAAAATTTTGAGAATAATAGTTGTCAATGAGGAGTTTAATTCTGATGTGCCATTTTTGGCTAATAACCATTTCTAAGGTAGATAGAAATTGTTGATGGTTAATATTACCATCTTCATTATCAGAATGATTAACCATATTATCCGAAGGAGGTTTAGCTTTTTCAAATATGTTTTCTTCAATTTTTGAAATTCTATAATCTAATTTTCTATTCTCAGATTTTAAATTTTAAATTTTATCTTTTAGATGTTTAATTTCAATTATCAGATCATTTGTAGAAGTAGGATTTTCTTCTATCTTCTTTTGTCTGATTCTTTATAAACTTCAGACATCATATAAGGTTCAGAGTTTCTTTGACTTCTTAATTCCTGACTACTAGAAGTACTAGGAGTGTTTTCAATTTGATCAATTATTTTAGACCTCAATTCGGGATCCTTAATAATTTTTAAGACTTCTAAAACATCATTATGTTTTAAAACATTGATCTTTAGATCCTGAAATTGGGAGAGAAGTGAATATAATGATGTTTTAAAACATACCCGACATTATTTACATAATTATCATAAATATGTAAAATGAAAACACCATCATATTTATGTTTTAAGCATAAGTTTACAGTTATAGTAGTAAAAACACTTTAATTATGTATCGTGTATGTTTTCCTGAATTAATTAATTAAAAAATTTCTATGAATGTTCTACATCATTCGTATATAAACGTGTTACATTATTTACATAATTATCATAAATATGTAAAATGAAAACATTATTTCAGTACTATTGTAATCCTATTATAGGAATATTTATGATATTAAAAAACAAAAATATTGATTTTTTTTTTTATGTCTCCTTTCCTCCTCGTTTTGTTTCAGAATTAGGGTTTACGCTGTAAAACACCGTCGCACGCATCGCGGCCTCCTGCGTTCTTTTCTTCTTCGTGGAAAGGCGAACGCGAACAAGGTACACTCCTCCTCTTTCTATTTCCGCTCATTCCGGTTGAATTCAGATTTGCGTATTTTTTTCCTTCATTTTCGGTGTTGGTAGTTTTCGTTGATTGCAATCTTAACATGATGTTTGAGAATAGAAATCACTCAATTATGTATCAGGCCACAGTTTCTCAATCTTCGTAGACTATTTCATGTTACAGCCACAACTTGGATGCTTCTAAAGACCGAAATAAGTGACTATCGTCAACAGATTCTCTACTTCTGTTAAGTTATTCGAGTGTTCTTAAGGAAAAGTACCCAGTTGAAAATTTGGTGGGATTGGTTGCAAAGACTAGTAAAAAATGGATACAACTGAAAATGTTGTTACGTTGGGTAATCTTGAAGAGAAAAAGAGTAAAAGAAAGCCAAAAAAGCGTAAGATGAAGCAAGCGGTCTCTGTTCCCCTAGATTTAGACGGTGTTATTTCAGAGCAGACTGTGAAAATTGAAGATGGGAACTTTGCTACTCAAACTCAAAATAGCCTAATAGAACAGAACATAAGAAATCAAGCCCTGTGTGATAGTGCCCAAGAAGGTGCTTCGCGGTTCAAAAGTTCTCCTGTCAGAGCTGGTGATAATACCGTATCTGAAGATAGAAGGATTGATCAGGATATACTGGGTGATAGACCCAAAGATGGGAAGAAACGCAAGCTAAAAAAGAGAAAGCGGATTGTCGAGAGTGATTTGAGCAATAGCTGTCACGTTGAATTGTCGTTGAATAGTTCTACAGCTAATGATACTAACCATCAAGAAGGTACAGAAATACTTATATCAGAGACTGCAGTCACTGCAGATTACAAACATGATACATTGGGTATTTCAAAATTGGTTTCAAGTGGAAATGATACTCTTGAAACAGAAGCAGTCGGCACCACTACGCCAATGAGTGTTGATTCTTGTATTAAGATGGGAACTGTTGACATTACTCAGAATATTATGTTGGATGTCGATCCTCATGTGATGAAAAAGTGCGAGACTGGTAGAACAAAGCCTCCAAACTCTTCGCAAGTGGACCTTAAAAAGGAATATACTGATTTACCCCAAATATTTGAAGGAAGCTCATTAGTGGGTGCTACCGAAGGTACTCATGTGGAGAATGTCAAAAAATTGGATGAGATGCCAAGATCCAAGATCAGTAAAGACCTTATACAGTCACGAAAGCTAAAAGAGAATGAAGACAGCGCCAAGAATGTTGGTAGCCTATTGGATGGTGCTGCTGATCAAGAGACGCAGACTCCTAAAAGTAACTGTTTGAAGAAGAAGAGGAGGAGGAAGAAACCTGCAAATTCACATCTAGAAGAACTTAAAGAAGGAGAGAGGTTGCCAAATCAGATTGCAGAAGCAAAATCAATAGGGGACGCAGGTTATGCACTGTCCACTGAAGGGATCGTGTCAGTATCTGCTGAAAGCACTCATGTGGTAATTGACAATTTTTCAAACGACAAGCCTGAATCTAGGACAGATACAGAAAACACGGACGACCAAAGACTGAAGCCACCCCAACATTCAGAGGGAGATAAAAACATAACTGAGGAACTGGCTGTCACGGGTTCTCATAGGCAAAGTGTCAAAAGTAATCAGGATTCCCGGTCACCTCAAAATCAGTTTACGGCCGATTTGGAGGAAAATATTTGTAAAATAGAGACTGTGTTAGATATTAAGAAAAATGATGTTTGTGCTGAATATGTTGTCACTGCATCCAAAGTTGCTGTCAGTGACACGCAAAACCTTAATACTTGCAAGAATAAGAAGAAGAAAATGAAGCGCAAGTTGTCCAGTGTGTCTCAACTGGAACTTAATGACGAAGATAGAGCTAGAGATTCTATTTCGGAACCAAGCCCATTAAATGATATAGAATCTAAGCAATCTAGAGAAAAAAATATTGTGGCTACTGGAAAAGGCATTCCCATAAGTTATAGCCAATTGGATGAGATGCCAGTATTAAATAACAATGCGAAGAAAGTAAAGATGCAAGAGTTACATGAATCTGCTGGTGGATATGAAGATCAACAAAACTCTAGGGTAAACTTGAATAATGAATCCATGCGTAATCTAGATCACAGTGGACGTGTTGCACGGGAACCAAATGCTGAAAACTTTTGTAAGCTCAGCGACGTAAAAGTTGAAGATTTTCAAGCAGATCAAAGTCTTGTGCGCAGGCATTCAGGATTTGCAGCACAAGTTACTTCTTCACCAAAGGATAGTAGTAAAATATCTTACATCCATGAGGATATTTGTGATAAAAAATTAACTGTGTCACAGGAAGGTATTGTTGGCATGCCCTGTGTGATTGCCATAAGGACTCCAGATATGTGTCTCCAAAATACCTCAACTGCATCACTAGAGCAAGATAATGACATGAGAGCTTCTTCAGTAAGTTCGGACGTTGAAAAGGATGTTTGTGGTCTTATTCCCTATAGCAAGGCTCGTCATGAGAAATTATTACACCCATCACTAGAAAGAAACTGTGTTAGGTCTCCTACCAGAAAACTTCTTATTCTAGACATAAATGGACTACTTGCTGATATTGTTGCGCCTGTACGCTCTGGGTATAAACCAGATACAATGGTGTCCCAAAAGGCAGGTTGGTGTAGATACTTGTTCACTGGTATGGTTTTTTCTTCTGTTAATGCATATTTAGCATGTTCATTTTTATGCAGTTTTTAGGAGGCCTTTTTGCGAAAGCTTTTTACAGTTCTGCTTCGAGAAATTCGATGTTGGAGTTTGGTCATCCAGAGTGAAGTACACTTATATTCAACTCTTATGATTGCCGACTTTTTTTTTTTCATGCTGTCCAATGAACTACTGTGTTCTTGTATTTATTTGCAAAATTCTTACTGCCCTGCAGGAAAAATGTGGATAAGGTGCTTGACTTTCTAATGGGAGAATTGAAAAACAAGTTAATCTTTTACTGGGTGAGTAGTTCAATATGTGATCTATTGCTCTGGTGGTGATGTATACTTCAATTGGTTGTTTATGGCATGGCATTGGAGATCTGATACTAGTGGTATCTTAATGTTCAATCAGAACTTCAACAATTGTATACGAAGGGTAAAACATTGTCAGTTGTATAGTATTAACACTTATAGATCCTAGACAAGCAACCACTGAATTTATGCACAAGGAATTTGGATGTTAATATTTGATCTCAAGCATGCAATGTTCAGTTATTGCTACTTTACCTATTTATGCAGCAATCTTTTGGATCAAATTGTACCATGTGACGGGCAACTCTTATTTGAATGGAATCCTTATTCCAAGATAAGTTGTTTTGTTAGAGGACGAGTGACCCTAGTGTTGCCTCTTCGATAATATGGATCACCAGTGTGATGGATCAGCTCGTCTTGTGTTCCATTTACTTGTTTTTAATCCTTATGGTTGTGAAGGGGAAATGAGCTTAGTATTTTTGTACTTCCATTCTTCTGGTTGTAATTCAATGATAAGTGTCTTTTTGATAGGTTATGTCTGGAGTGTTTTAAATGAATTGGCTTAATCGTGTAGAGATAAGTGGGGACATTTAGCCTTATCAGTTTTGAATTCCATTCATGCAAATTAGTCTGCTAATATCATTACGTCATGGCTTAAACATGTACCCAACTTAGCCATTACTGCTGCCTTGCAGGATCGGTCACACTGTACTATTACAGGGTTCCCTACTGTTGAAAATAGGGACAAACCCTTGGTTTTGAAAGAACTAAAAAAACTATGGGAAGGACATCTATGTCACGTTGCATGGGAAAAGGGAAAGTATGATCGATCAAACACATTATTGTTGGATGACTCACCGTATAAAGCATTGCGCAACCCTGTAAGAATCATACTTCTCTATTTATAATGCCTTAATCATACACATGTGGTTCACATATGCTTATTAGGATTTTTGTCCTCTTCTATCTATTATTGTGGATGATACAGGCTGACACAGCGATTTTCCCGCTATCGTACCAGTACACTGATGTCAATGACTGTTCACTAGGTGAGACATCCTTTTTTAAATTACAGGGTATGCAGTTGGCTAATATTGTATCTGAATTGTGCAGTCTCTATGTTAAATGTTAACATTTGATGAGCAAGTTTTACAGAATTGTTAGATCATAGTAACTGAAAGAAACTTGTCTATATAACCTCCATGATCTGTATGCAAGACGGAAGATTTCCAGTTTTTTGCTCAGGTCCAGAATTTGTATCCTGTTGTATCCCCTCTGGCTTTCTTTATTTTTAGATTTTGCAATCCAGAAAGTAATTTCTAAGTACAATTGATTACTGTGTTTTATGATGCAGTATGCCTATTTTATCCATTTAGAGTTCTGTTACTCAGAAAACATGAACTGCTGGCATCTGCCAACCTACACCTGTAGAGGCTATTATGTTTTTGGTCTTAATTTAAGCTACCATAACTTTTCCAGTTTGATAATGGGCCACTATTTCTTTCTCAGTGTCTAGTCATGCATGGACTTGTACTTGGACTAGGAATATACATTTTCAAAAAATTAGTTCTGTCTTGGCGTAGTCAAATTTTCGTGTTGCAAAAAACTGAGACCTTTTGATGTTTGTGTAATCCACAGGACCTGGAGGCGATCTCCGTGTTTATCTTGAGAGGCTGGCCATGGCTGACAACATTCCTAAACATGTGAAAAATAATCCTTTTGGTCAGCGGCCCATTAGGGAGACAAATCTATCATGGAAATATTACAAGAAGGTGCTCAATGCCCACCCTATGTGTCCAAACAGATAATGGTTAAATACCCCTTCATCTCCATGAGTCTTTGGGAAACATGTTGATTGGTCTTGATGCCGCAATTCGATTCTCGGACAATCCAGTGCTTTTGTTGACCCCCTGCGATGAATGTGTGGCCTCGTAATGGATAAAAGGCTTTGGTTTTGTGTGCTTCAAAGAACCAGGGGCAATCTGCTGTATGTAAGAGTTCTCAGCAAAGAAAAGAAGAAGGTTATTGACACATTTGATGATTTTGGATTCTGCTCTCTGAATCATGAGTTAGGTGTTTTGTTTCGGATCAAGCGGTTGGTGTTTATTTTGAGTAATATTTATGCACATTCTGTAAGGAGCACTGAGGCAATGTATCAGATTCCATTGTTTTCTACTGTTAACAGCAAGCAGTTATCCACATGTCAACCTGCCCTTGAAGACAAGCTCATTCCTACTATTTTTTTTGACCAGGATTAAATCACAACACTGTCCAAATGAACCCAACTTTCTCTCGTCCTTTACGATTCTAACGGTAAAAAATACGTCAAACAATTTAATAATTATGGATTCCATTCTCGATTTGGCTAGAGAGAGAGCTGATGAACACCAATCAAGATACACTTTTAATCAACGAATACTTCTTTAAAATAAAAAAAATTTGTGCCGGGGAGATAGAACTGGTACTTGTCAAAGCAAAATTTAAATTGCAATATACATATAAGGTTTAGGTGACTTGATGTAATTTGAAAAATATACGTTTTCATGTAATGAATAATGTGGTTGATTGTAAATGTTGAATTTTCAATTGATTAAGTAAGTGTTGATAAATTTAAAAATTGAACATTAGAGTGCGTGGTTAAATTAGAAAAGATATATTTTAAAACGTTGATATGTTTATGTTGATATTTTAATTTTGATGATTTGGTTTAATGGAAGTATTTGTAATGCTTTAAATGTAAAATTTTGTAAATTAGAATAAATGTTTAATGTTTATTGTGTGGGGAAATTTAAACTAAGATGGAAAAACATGGATTCAGACCCAGTGGTTATGTCGAAAGCTGGACACATTTGATATGCTCATAATGGATGAGTTCGACCGGGATGAGATGAAATTTCTAGAGCAACTTGATAACGATGATGTTTTCATGGTCAATGAATCGGAATATATATGGGATATTCCAGCTTTCAGTGATATCTCGGCATGAGATGATAATGACCAACCGATGAGTATTTAGGTAGAAACTTCGGAAAGTTTTGGTCAATTGGTGTTTGATCTACATTCAGTCGGAAAGCTGATGCAACATATGCAGAAATATTCCTTGTTGCACCATGTTGAATATCTCACAAGGGAGTCTGACACTAAATTGTTGGTTCTCCGTTATCGAGAAGGAGAGGCTACATGTCCATGTCGTATTCTTATAACCAGGGAAAATAATGACGTCATTGCCATGAAAAATGTCCATTTGACAAGACGTTTCATTGCAATTGACATTGGGAATGTAATCAGCGAGAGATTGAGATTATCCTCTTTGGAAATAAGGGCTAGAATCTTTAAAGACTATGGCTATGAAATTCGCTACACAAAGGCATGGCAGGCCAAGCAACAAGCGTTGATAAATGTCTTTAGAGATTGAGACGAATCGTTCAAAAAACTACCACATTTTATGCATGTGTTAGAGGAGTCTAATGCCGGAACTATTGTTAGATAGCATCACAACATGGACGAAGAAAATGTTTGTATGATCATTAACTGGGTATTTTGGGCATTTGGGCCATGTATTGAAGCATTCAGGCACTGTTGCCCAATCTTATGCATCGATGGTACGCATCTATATGGAAAGTACGATGGGAAGTTACTTGTAGCAGTTGTGCTCGACGTCAACAATCGCATACTCCATATTGCATTTGCATTGGTTGAGAGCGAGAATAACTCGAGTTAGAAATGGTTCATGAGGTGCATCCGTGAGGGTTTGACAAATCGAGATGACCTCTGCGTTATTTCAGACAGGCATAACTGCATTTTACATCCAATGCAACAATCGGAATGGACAACTCCTCATGCACACCACCTTGTATGTATCCGACATCTACAAAGCAACTTTAATGTGAAAGTCAAGGATTCAGTTCTTAAAAAGAAAATGGATCACATGGCGCATCATATTTGACAGAGAGTACAAGGATTTGATTGACTTGCTACACGATAAACCGCAAGTCGTTAATTGGTTGGATGCAATTCCCTGGACAAAGTGGTCATTACCGTACGACGAGGATAATAATAGATGGGGATCTATGACGACCAATGCTATTGAATGTTTCAACAATGAAATTTCAAGTGTCTCTACTTACGCAGATTTGTGAACTAGCAGTTGCTGCAGCACACTCTTGTTCACTTAAATGTAGGCACAGCAAACAATGAATAGGACACAGATTTGTTCACCCAGTTCGGCCAATCTGCCTACGTCTGGGGAGGACTATTCTCCAGTCTTCAATCCACTCAACCAAAGGTTCAAAGCACACTCGGTTACAACGCACGCAACCTATGCTACTTTAACCCCGTGTGGACTACTCAACACAATCAGAACAAGCTCTGATTTGTGCCAGCACACCCTCTACAATATGTCAGTCTAGAATAGCTACAATCCTCTCAAAGAACTCAGCCTATTCTATACTACACTACTCAGCAGGGTTGCTGCAGCAACAGCTGTAACACACAGCTGAAGCACACTGTCCGCGTCGCTCCAAGGCCTTCTGCCGAGCCGATCGAACCACTCCAAGAGCGCTGCACACTCTGAGTAACTCCCCCTCACTCAGTGACCACCTGCCACTAGTGAGTTCTTCCGCACGAACCTCGACCGAGCCTTCCACCCGTCAGTTCTTCCGCGGCTGCCTTTGATCAACCAACAAGCTTCCACAGCTCTGAATTGGCTTCCAGATCAATGCACGAATCAGTCTCTGCAAGACCTGACTCTCCTCTGCAATGCACACCTCAGCTCTGCGCTCAACGCTCTGCCCGAGTGTGTTGATCGAAGAACAACTCTCGTAGCACACCCAGAAAAATCCTCACTCTGAATTCTGTGTCTACTCTCGTGTATCACTCAGCTTCGATCACCCTCTACAGCCCTCAAACCTTCTGCTTAAAAACCCTCACCACTTTAAGCAATTTCCAGGTTTAGGCCATTGACCCACAAGATCAATTATCTCCTAAAATCTAGGAGATTAGATTTGATTAATATCTTCAATGCAAATCTCCTTCTCTGACTAGCAAACCTTGCTGGAAAATGCTCAGCAGCATTTTAGAAAACCTTCTAAGAGCAAGAACACAACTGCCATACCTCCAGAACGAACTCAGCACAAAGCTGCTACTCGGACAGTTGAACCAGCACTTGAACCAGCACCTGCTGCAGCATCCCCTGCTGCATCTGTTGCTGGCTATTCTGCTTGATTGCTTGAGCTGCAGCAGCTCCTTGTTCACATATGTTGGTTTTGTCAAATCTGCCACACTTGCATTATCAATCTCCCCCTTGGCATTTTGACAAAACCACTTCATAACTCCACTTCTGAGCCTGCTCTTTCTTCTCCCCCTTTTTGGAACAAATGACGAGGGGGTTTTTCTGCTGAGAGCACTTATGACGACAATACACAGAGCCCTAGAGAGGCCCTCAGGTCTTCAAACCGAGCTGCATCCAGAGCTTTGGTGAAGATATCAGCAAGTTGTTTGGCAGACACAACATGCTGGAGCGAGATGACTTTCTGTTCAACAAGGTCACGGATGAAGTGATGACGAATGTCAATGTGCTTGGTTCTACTGTGCTGGACAGGGTTCTTGGATATGCTGATGGCACTCATATTGTCACAGTAGAGAGTCATGGCATCCTGAGCAACCCCATACTCACTCAGCATTTGCTTCATCCACAACATTTGTGCACAGCAGCTCCCAGTAGCAATGTACTCAGCCTCGGCAGTGGATAGAGAAATGCTATTCTGTTTTCTGCTGAACCAAGAGACCAGGTTATTCCCCAAGAAGAAACATCCTCCCGAGGTGCTCTTCCTGTCTTCTGAGCACCCTGCCCAGTCTGCATCACTGTATCCGACCAGATTAGCCTTTGTGTCTTTAGTATACCATAGGCCATAGCCCACAGTTCCCCCGACATACCGAATAATGCGCTTGACCAACTGCATATGGCTGTCTCTTGGGCTGGCTTGGAATCTGGCACAGACTCCCACTGCATAAGAAATGTCAGGACGGCTGGCAGTCAGGTAAAGAAGGCTCCCAATCATGCTTCTGTAGACAGTCTGACTTACTTCCAAACCTTGCTCATCTTTAATGGCTTTCACATGAGTAGCAGCAGGAGTACGCTTGTGACTTGCTGAATCTAGCTGGAATTTCTTCACAAGAGACTTGCTGTATTTACTTTGAGCAATAAAGATCCCATCCCTTTTCTGAGTAATCTCCAAACCAAGGAAGTATGAAAGTTCTCCTACCATGCTCATTTGAAATTCTTGTTGCATGTGATTCACAAACTGCTTCACCAGGTGCTGGGACTTTGATCCAAAGACAATATCATCCACATATATTTGAGCAATGATCACATCAGACTGAGTTCGTTTGACAAACAAGGTTTTGTCAGCTCCCCCTCGGTTGTAGCCATGATTTTCCAGGAAAACTGTCAACCGCTCATACCATGCCCGAGGAGCCTGTTTAAGTCCATATAAGGCTTTCTTCAGTTTATACACCTGCTCTGGATGATGAGGATCTTCAAAACCTTTTGGTTGAGCGACATAAACTTCTTCAGAGAGGTCTCCATTCAAGAATGCACTTTTAACATCCATTTGATATAATTTGAATCCCAGGCAGCAAGACATTGCAAGCAGCAGTCTGATAGCCTCCAGGCGAGCTACTGGAGCAAATGTTTCATCAAAGTCTAGACCCTCAATCTGAGAATATCCCTGGGCCACCAGTCTGGCCTTATTTCGTGTAATGTTGCCCTTTTCATCTGTTTTGTTTTTGAACACCCATTTAGTGCCTATAATGTTAACCCCATTTGGTCTGTCTTTCGAACTCTGCCAATTCCTCCTGCATAGCCATGATCCAGAATTCATCACTCATGGCCTCCTTGAAATTCTTTGGTTCAATGCTGGACATGAAACATGTATTGAGATAGGCATGACTTCTGGTCCTTCTTCTGTCTGAGGGATTTCCAATCACATTTGTCAAAGGATGATCCTTCTGTATCTTCTTTGGGGGCTGCCTAGAAGATGGATCAGGAGCCACAGTTTGGAGATCATCAGACAGGCTTCCTGATTGGTCATCTGGAATTTCTGCTTCAGCACTTGCTGTAGCATCTTCTGGAACCGCAGCTTGTTCACTTCTTGTCTGTCTACCAGGCATTTCTTCAAGATCAGAGTCTTCTTCATCAGTGTCAGAATCAGAGATAGATACTTCTTCTACATCATTGACAACAACATTTATGGACTCCATGACAGTCTTTGTTCGCTGGTTGAAAACACGATATGCCCTGCTATTTGTTGAATACCCCAGGAACACTCCCGGATCACTCTTAGGATCGAGCTTCTTTCTATACTCCCGGTCTCTCAGAATGAAGCAATCACTTCCAAAAATATGAAAGTATTTAACCGTGGGCTTTTTCTGATTCCAGAGCTCATAGCAAGTCTGCTTGGTTCCCCTTCGCAAGGTGACTCTGTTGATGATATAGCAAGCGGTATTCATAGCCTCTGCCCAGAATTTCAGAGGAATTCTCTTAGCATGGATCATCACCCTGGCCATTTCTTGAATTGTTCGGTTCTTCCGTTCTACAACACCATTTTGTTGAGGGGTAATGGGAGAAGAGTACTGATGTGTTATACCCTTTTGCTGACAGAATTCATCCATGTCTTTGTTCTCAAACTCTCTGCCATGATCACTGCGGATGCTGCTGATTCTGAGATTCTTCTCTTGTTCTAACCGAGATACCAGTGACACAATGACACTCACAGTATCTGATTTTTCCCTGATAAAATCAATCCAAGTGAATCTAGAATAGTCATCAACACAGACCATTGCATACCTTTTCTTGCCTAGGCTCTCCACTTCCATTGGTCCCATCAGATCCATGTGAATCAGCTGTAGAGGCCTGGTGGTACCAATGTCTTTGACTCGTGGATGCGAAGCCTTCTTCTGTTTCCCAATCTGACAATCTCCACAAATGGAGTCTGTCTCTCCTTTCAGCAGTGGAATTCCCCTGACCAACCCTTCTGTGGCAATTCTCTTTAGAGTTCTCAGGTTAACATGTCCCATCCTTTTGTGCCATAAAGTCATTTCTTCGGCCTTTGTCAACATACATTTCTGAATCCTTGAGTTTGAACTCACATTGAGAAGGTAACAGTTGCTCTTGGATCTAGCTCCTTCCATTATGCACTTTCCAGATTTGTCGAGGACTTGGCATGAGTCTTTCGTAAACTTGACTTGTTTAGTCCCATCACACAGCTGGCTGATGCTGATGAGATTAGCTTTTAACCCTTCCACCAAAAGGACATTGCTCAGATTTGGCATTCCTTCCACAGCCAAAGTTCCTCTTCCCAGAACTCTTCCTTTTAGACCATTACCAAACTTCACACGTTGTTCCAAACAGGGAGTAATGTTTTTCAGAAAGGATCTTTCCCCTGTCATATGCCCTGAACACCCACTATCAAAGTACCAGCTTATCTTGTCTGAGGTGCTAGCTGTGCTGACAAGAGCGAGGAGCTGAGTCTGCGCATGTTTCTGCCTGACAGATTCCCTGGGCGAGCCAATTCTGGCATGAGCTGAGAAACAGCTTCTTTGAATATGTCCTCTGCGGCCACAGCTGTAACATTTTTTAAACTTTGAAGTTCTCTTGTTACGGTGAAATAGACCTTGCTGCAGCAAGTCCTGGTTCATCCTTTTCTGTATTTTTGTGCCTCTTCTTGCTGACTTGTATCTGGCCATGTTGCATTCGTCTTCACTCAGGTCTTTCTCATCTTCACTTCCACTAGCAGAAAAAGCTTTCTTTTTCATCCGTTTGCTGGTGCAGTTGATTTGTCGATGACCGTAGCCTGCACAATTCTAGCATTGGATTCCTTTCTTTCCGTCTTCTCTCTGAGCCGGTTCCTTTCCTTTCCTTTCACTGCCCCTTCTGAATTGTCTTTGCGAAGAAGAGCTTCTTTCAGTCCTGGATTCCATGTTTTTCAGAATCTTCCCTAGATTTTTAACAAGCATGCTCAACTGATCGTCTGGAACTGTCTGCTTGGTTTCTGCTTCAGCCTTCAAACCAACATTCTTGTCCTTGGAAGTGGTGACTTCTTTGACCAGTTTCATCTCAAATTGTTTGAGAGACCCCATCAGCTCTTCCAACCTCATGAATCTGACATTCTGAGCCTCTTCAATGGCTGTCACCTTCATGTCAAACTTTGTGGGCAGCGATCTGAGAACCTTTCTGATAAGCTTTTCTTCTGGGATGGGCTCACCAAGGGAATGAGCTTCATTTGCAAGATCACAGAGTTTAGCATTAAACTCAGTGACTGTTTCCTCATCCAGCATCCTCAGATTTTCAAATTGTGTGGCAATGATCTGGAGCCTTGATAGCTTCACTCTATCAGTTTCTTCATGGGCAGTTTGCAGAATCTCCCATGCTTGCTTGGCCAAATCACAGTTTGATATCAACCTGAAATTGTTAGCATCAACTGCAGCAAAAATTGCATTCAAAGCCTTTGAATTACTAGTTGCTGCAGCACCTTCTTCAACAGTCCACTGCTCTTCAGGTTTTATTCTTGTCACTCCTTGCTCATCTATGGTGATTGGGGGAGACCACTGAATCACGACAGCTCTCCATGTCTTCTCATCAATAGCCTTGAGAAAGGCTTTCATTCTAGCTTTCCAATAACCATAATTGCTCTCTTCCAAAAGTGGAGGTCTACTTGTGCTCTGTCCTTCCTTCATTGTCTTGGCTACTTCGGAGACACTGTAGGACCTTTTTAACTCTGTGTGTCGAGTTCCCGCTCTGATACCAATTGAAATTTCAAGTGTCTCTACTTATGTAGATTTGTGAACTAGCAGTTGCTGCAGCACACTCTTGTTCACTTAAATGTAGGCACAGCAAACAATGAATAGGACACAGATTTGTTCACCCAGTTCGGCCAATCTGCCTACGTCTAGGGAGGACTATTCTCCAGTCCTCAATCCACTCAACCAAAGGTTCAAAGCACACTCGGTTACAACGCACGCAACCTATGCTACTTTAACCCCGTGTGGACTACTCAACACAATCAGAACAAGCTCTGATTTGTGCCAGCACACCCTCTACAATATGTCAGTCTAGAATAGCTACAATCCTCTCAAAGAACTCAGCCTATTCTATACTACACTACTCAGCAGGGTTGCTGCAGCAACAGCTGTAACACACAGCTGAAGCACACTGTCCGCGTCGCTCCAAGGCCTTCTGCCGAGCCGATCGAACCACTCCAAGAGCGCTGCACACTCTGAGTAACTCCCCCTCACTCAGTGACCACCTGCCACTAGTGAGTTCTTCCGCACGAACCTCGACCGAGCCTTCCACCCGTCAGTTCTTCCGCGGCTGCCTTTGATCAACCAACAAGCTTCCACAGCTCTGAATTGGCTTCCAGATCAATGCACGAATCAGTCTCTGCAAGACCTGACTCTCCTCTGCAATGCACACCTCAGCTCTGCGCTCAACGCTCTGCCCGAGTGTGTTGATCGAAGAACAACTCTCGTAGCACACCCAGAAAAATCCTCACTCTGAATTCTGTGTCTACTCTCGTGTATCACTCAGCTTCGATCACCCTCTACAGCCCTCAAACCTTCTGCTTAAAAACCCTCACCACTTTAAGCAATTTCCAGGTTTAGGCCATTGACCCACAAGATCAATTATCTCCTAAAATCTAGGAGATTAGATTTGATTAATATCTTCAATGCAAATCTCCTTCTCTGACTAGCAAACCTTGCTGGAAAATGCTCAGCAGCATTTTAGAAAACCTTCTAAGAGCAAGAACACAACTGCCATACCTCCAGAACGAACTCAGCACAAAGCTGCTACTCGGACAGTTGAACCAGCACTTGAACCAGCACCTGCTGCAGCATCCCCTGCTGCATCTGCTGCTGGCTATTCTGCTTGATTGCTTGATTGCTTGAGCTGCAGCAGCTCCTTGTTCACATATGTTGGTTTTGTCAAATCTGCCACACTTGCATTATCAAACAACATTTTAAAGGGTGGTCGAGACCTGCCAATATGTGCTCTAGTGCAGTTCACTTTCCAGCAATGCAATACATATTCTGCAAACGACGTGATTCATACCACAACAGTGTGTCAATGTTCGCACCAAAGATAGATATCAAATTGAGGGAGCCAATGGAGAGAGCAGAATATCATAGTGTCCAAGTATTTGACGCTGCAAGAGGGTTTACCAGGTCAGGACCATCCAAAAGCATCATATTCATGACGTCAAGCTACAGGAAGGTGCATGTACATGGAGTAAATGGACTGCATTCCACGTGCAACCATGTTTTAGCGGTATGCAAAAGTGAGAGTATCCCTTACTCTCAGTTTGTTGATCACCACTATACCTTGAAGGCTTACTTCACAACATGGGACTACATATTTAATGTCATCGAGGATGAACAACATTGGAGTTCTTACGATGGAATAACACAGGTACCAAACCCTAGATTCAGGCGATCAAAGGTGGGAAGGCATCCCTCTAGGTATAGAGATAATGAGATGGACCGCAGAGAATCGAGTAGCCAAGGACAAGCACGTGTAAGGAGATATGGCTTGTGTCATGGTGCAGGGCACAATAGATGAGCATGTCCTAATCGACCATCTAACTAAATGTAATTTGTTGTTACAATCCCCAAAAATTGAAATCTTATGTTTTTCTTTATAGCATGTTGAAATTATGCACGCTGCTAGTGACAGTTACAGTAGGTTGCTATAGCAACCTCTGGGTCACTTTGCGAAATTTCTTTGCTTAGGCCGAACCTGATCAACGCACAAGCTTTGATTACCCAGTTCAGCAACTGCCTACATCTGGGGAGGACTTCTCTCGGTCCTCAGGATTTCACTATCTTGGTTCAAGTATAAAGGATTCTAAAACTCAGCCAACGCTAGTTTAACCTCTACTTTTAACCTAGTCGAAATCCATGCTCAATTTGATCACACATATTAGCTACACAGTCTTACCTCAGAAACTTGCTCACACTGTCTACACACACTAGTAATAGATAGCTACAGTTCACAGACTCGGCCTATTCTAAAATAATGTGTACCATGAAGATGTTATAGCAAACTTACTCTGTCAATTTGTTGTAACTTCTGTCCACGACTCTCCACGCACTCTCTGTTGAGCAGTCAGACTTCCACGAGTTCTCGTGACTCTGGCGATGCTCCCTCTTGATCAATGACCTCTTATCAATATTTGATCTTTGACAGGTTGTGACAGCTCCTCTTCGCGACCATGCTCCAAAGCAAGTATTTGATCTTTCAACAAGACTACGCTCCAGTTGAAGTTCGTAGATCAAGCTTAGATCAGACTCCTCTAGCCGTGATCTTCTCTCAGCTCGTGCACCCACAACTCTGCGCTCTAACCTTTTAGCTCCCGCTCTTTGCTTATACGTAACTCTCTATGGTTGTGTGTGTGTCTGTGCGTGTGCTTCACTACCATATATAGCCGGAACACTAAACAAACATATCCTAATTCACTTAGGATTCACAGGTCTTTCCAATCAACTTTCTACATTGGATTTTCTCCAAGATTCGTGCAAGTTGTTGAGAATTAGTTTTTTAAAACCAATTTGGAATCTTATCTTCTTCAATGGATTCCGATCGCTTGATGAAGACTTCTGATCAACTTTGATTGATTAGAAGACTCCCTAACTTGGTGCAACGCCTTAGCAACCCTCCGGACGCTCTCGGTGCTGCTCCATGTTGAACGGCTACTTTTCTCTAGCTCCGAGTCTTCATGGTATGCTATAGCAACTTCTAGCGGTTGATTGACAGCTTCCGGTACTTTCTCCAGCTTCTGTTGCAACTGGTTGCTATAGCATTTTCTTGCGATCTTTTTGTCAGCTTCGGAAACTTGCTCCAGCTTCTATATTCATGGGATGCTGTAGCAAGTTCTTGCGGTTGTTTTGTTTTGTTAAGGATGCCGTTACCTTAACACATGTGTTCAATGTCAACGAAATGCACCAAATGATAAGTGACTGGGAGCCCTTTTATCACGCTGCGATCTTCTTTCTGGCGGTTGAGACGGACCCGCCTCAATTTGGCCTTGATCGACTTGAGACAAAATGTTTGTCACTCCATAATCAATATCCTCATACTCGTCTTCGACTTCGTTGTTGGCGCCTGGGATATATATGTCATTATATAATGAACCTCATGTGGACATATCATTTAAAAAAGGCTTTAGGATTACCAACTTCAAACTGAATCAGCGAAGGGTCTGCACCCACACCATCCAACTCTCCAAACCTTTGTGAAATTGTGCAGCTTTTCTGATGCGGAGTTATAGCCTCTGGAGTTATAGCTTCTACTTCAGCACTCTCTGTACCTTTCTGTGGAATTTTTCTACTGGCAGAATAAGAAAGACACAGTAATTTTACACATAATTCGGCAACTTGCCTACGTTTAGTGAGGATACACCGATCCTCAAGATTCCACTATCTCAGTTTGAAGTACAAAGGACTCACACCTCCTCGCCTAGCCGAAATCTTTCGCTTAGTCTAATCACCTAGACTAGCTAGTAGTATGATTACACAGACTCTCTTCGAGTAACTACACACTCTCAGTAGTAACTAGCTACAGACCTAACTCTTAAACTTTGTCTATTCTATTACAATGTGTAGTTCACAGAATGCTTAAGCACACTCTTCACCAGAGTTGTTGTATCTTCAGTCAATAACTATTTTACTCTCCTCAATCAATGACACACTCTGTCACTATCGGATAACTTCGATCAATGCTCCTCAGCCCACAACCCTCTCTGTCCGTGGCTGACCACCACGCTCTGAATGATCCTTCAACAAGCAGCGCTCCAGTTGAACTTCAGATCAATACTGAATCCAACTCTACGAGTTCTAATTCCCTCAGCACAACACAAGTCTTCAACTCAATGTATAAACCCTGGTACCGTAGGTTGATCTTTTGTGTGATTGTGTATCTCTTATGTGTGTGTGTGTGTGTGTTTTGCTGAATGCTGCCTCTTTGTGCAAGGCTTACCAATTGATTCGCCCACGGTTGGGAGAATCAAAGTGACAGTGCTGCTCCTGGTACAAGAATCAAATTTGGCTGGTCGAATCACTTCTGACTCGTGCAGGGCTTGGGCGAATCGATAGTGATTCGGGCTGGCTCCAAAGTGACTCCTGCAAGGCTTGGACGAATCAATAGTGATTTGGGCTGGCTCGAAAGTGATTTGTGCAGTTTTGGTTGAGTCAAAGTGGCAGTGTGCAATGAGATTGGGCAAAATTCCTCATGGGCGAATCAATTCCTCTTGGGTAGATCACTTTTGACTCGCCCACTACTTGGATGAATCACTTCTGTAGTGCTAGAATCTTGCTCGTTTGACCATTAGAACCCCAAAATTACATCTTGATGTAAACTAAGAAGTTGTAGCCCTTTGAATTAGCTTTCCAACAAGATATGGCAGGCCTCAATCGGATAAGAGTTATTTGCTTGGAAAGCCTTCGATGTCAAATAGGTCAATCTGCCCAGATTTGGTCTATATTCGTCCAAATGCGTAAGAAAGTTCCAAAGTGGTCTTGATACACCTGCGATGCAAAACACTACTGATAGAGCCTATTTATACACACTATTTAGATCCTAACCCTATGCTTGTTTGCATTATTTTGTGTACAAGATTACTGGTTTCCAGTGTTTTTGTATTTCAGGGCGAAACGAGGGCCTAAGTCGGATACGCGCTAACAGGTAGCGTTTAAGATGCGCATCACACAGCCTGCGGAGCTAGCAGCGCAAACAGATAGTGGCAGAGTCGACCACGGTGCGCAGACCGATTGCGCTAACCAAGGTGCCGTGCGCCATGCGTAGAATAGTGGTGTTTCCAAATCTTGACACCATCAGATTTGGAAGTTGCCAAGGTTAGGCCTCATGAGCAGTATATAAAGAGAGGAAGGCTAGGGTTTGAAAGAGATCAGAGAGAGCATCACTAGCACCAATAGAACACCACAACACACGAGAGAGAGGCAGAACTGCAAAACACACGAGCCTAATGAGAGGACCTGCGCTAGCCGACTGCGCCAGCCGAGACACTACAACCTGCACGCACCTGCTCGTTGCTGTTTTCTTGGATACTTTAGATATTATTTACTATTTCTATGATGTTTACCACTAGCATGTCTAGCTAAACGCTTGGTACCGGTTAGGCATGATTCTATGAGTATTTCCTTTGAGACTTGTGCTTAATGCATAGTTTGTTTGCTTGTATTAATTTTGTGCACACGGTTGACAGCTAGTTGCATGAGTAGGGGAAGCCTTGAACCGCAATCTTACTCTTGCTACTTGAATAGCCTGACGGTGACAACTAGAAGTAACGCGCTAGGATAATCAGTTGCTACTGTGACAGGATTCGTAACTGCTTAGACTAGTCTTAAGAATTAATAGCTCATGAACTTTGATCGGAACATGCGCACATGTTAGGAAGCCTTGATCGGACACTAACATTAGTAAACCGAACTATAGACGTTTAGAGTCGATGATAAGGAATATATTCATAGAGGATTGTCTGCGCCGATACTTTTCATAGTCATAGTACTTAATCTCTACTGCCTGTGCACGTCTAGTGCAATTCCTGCGTTTACTACTGTTTATTCGCGCACTTGCGCAACCCAATCACTCACATCCCTAGTTTTCGTAAGTGCATGTTACTAGTTGAAGCTAATCTACTTGCTCCCTGTGGATTCGACCCTGACTTAGCCGCTGTACTAAGTGGAGAAGGAAGGAATAAATTTGACGCACACAACGACGCGCTATCAAATTTTGGCGCCGTTGCCGGGGAGCAACACAGATAAGCTTTAATTAGCTTTAATTTCCTTTTACAATAGTTAGTTATTTCTATTTGCTTTATTTTCGTTGTTGTTTCTGACAGCGCGCAATCAACATCAGCCTGCGCAACCTTGAAACAGTTGCGCTGCGCAGATTCTAGTTGCGCACTGACAGACGCAACAACTTGGTTTTCTTTTAATTTCGTTTTCTTTGAGATTTAGAACAGGTTATGGAGGATAACAGTGTCGTTGGAGACAACTTAGGGGACAGAACCCCAGAGGATGCGAGGGCACATAACCGCGCAGCCTTGTTCAGAGAGGAAGTGCAGTGCGAAGTTGAAGCAAGGATGGCCGCTGAAATGTATAATGCGCCACCCGCGGGACAAGTTGCGCGACGCAGAACAGTGCGCGAGATGTCAGCCCCAATCACGGTTAACCAGCCATGGTGCATAGTGCTTCCGCCAAACGGTCATTTTGAACTAAGGAGCTCGCTCATTCATCACATGCCCAAGTTCCACGGGATGAACAACGAGAACCCAGTCAAGCATGTGCGAGAATTCCTAGTCATTTGCGAGAACATGAAGGCCGAAGGGGAAAGCGACGAGGCGCTGAAGATGAAAGCGTTCCCATTTTCATTGTGTGACACGGCCAGGCATTGGCTAATGAACTTACCAGCAGGATCAATTCACACATGGGAGCAGCTGCAGAAGAAGTTCCTGGACAAATTCTATCCCGCAGCAAAGATCGCGCTACTCAGGAGGGAGCTGGCCGCACCTAGGCAGAGCGCAGGAGAGTCGCTGTCAGAGTATTATGAGCGTTTCAGGGAGCTGGAGGCCAACTGCTACAATCATGGCCTGCCCCAGAATGTGCTGATAGAGAATTTCCTGAATGAATTGCTGCCCATGGAGCTGAGATTATTGAATGCATGCGCAGGAGGCGACATTTGCAACATGTATCCAGAGGACGCGTGGCAGCTGATAGAAGACTCTGCTAGGCAGGTAAGACATCAACTAACACTTGAAAATAGTCGTGCTCGTTCTGTGCATCAGGTAGAAACAAGCGCTGAGATAAAGGAAATGAAGGCCATGCTGCAGAAGTTGATGCATGCGCAGGGAGCGCAACCAGCTGCGCCAAAGGTATGCGAGTTCTGCACATCCCCTGAGCACAAAACCGACGCATGTCCCACACTTTTCGAGGAATCAGGAGATGTCAATGCTCTTGGAGGATGGGATAATAGAGGGCCACAGAGGCAGAATCAGCCGCGTTTTGGACTAGCCGCAAATGGGTTCAGATGGAAGGAGGAAAACAATTTCCAGAGGCAGTCCGCAGACCAGCGCGCACCACAGCAGACGCAACAAGCTGCGCCCTACAATCCACCGCATCGCAGCACTGACGCACCAGCGCAGAACAACCAGCAACCGAGGCGATCCTTAGAAGATATCGTGGGACAGCTAGCAGACACAGTGCGCAAGAATGATGAGAAGTATGACAAGAGGTTCGAGTCCATTGAGAAGCAGCTATCACAGATCGCTACCACGGTGTATGAGCTGAAAAAGAGCGATGGCAACCTGCCTTCGCAAGTAATCCAGAATCCCAAGGGAGGAGTCAACGCCGTGACACTGAGGACTGGGCGCACAGTAGGAATAGAGCAGACCGCAAAGGTGCCCGCGCAACCAGTTGCGCAAGTCCCAGATCCAACAGAGCAGAATGCGCAACCAGAGCAAAATGCGCAATCAGAAGCGCCAGCCAAAAGCCAGCAGGGCGAGGCGCCAGGTATGGCGCAATCAAAAGACAACGGTATGAATCGTACTAACATACCTGCACCTTTCCCTGTACAAGCACCATCGGCTAGGAAGGAAGCGCTTGATAAGGAGCTCTACGAGTTATTCAGTAAGGTGGAAATAAACATCCCCCTTATTGAAGCAGTTCGGCAAATCCCTAGGTACGCCAAGTTTCTAAAGGAGCTGTGCACAAATAAGAGGAGGAAAGGCGAGTGCGCACAGGTAATGCTAAATGCGCAGGCCTCAGCGATCGTGCAGCATAAGGTACCACCTAAATGCCGAGACCCAGGTACGTTCACCATCCCAAGCACTTTAGGTAAGACCACAGTGAGCAATTGCATGGTTGACTTAGGCGCATCTATAAATGTGCTACCCTATTCCCTATATGCGTCATTGCGCCTTGGACCACTAAAGCCTGCAGGTCTCACCATTCAGCTAGCAGATCGGTCGTGCAAGCAACCGACGGGCATGATCGAGGATGTCCTAGTCCAAGTAGGAGAGCTGGTGTTCCCAGCAGATTTCTATGTCCTAGAAATGGAGGGTGAGTCGAGCAAAGGCAGTGCGCAGATCCTACTAGGCAGACCATTTCTGATGACAACGCGCACCAAGATAGACGTATGGAGGGGTACGCTCTCTATGGAGGTCGATGGCGAGGAGATCCATTTTAATATATTCAAAGGGATGCAGCACCCTCATGAGGACGCCATAGTGCACGCAATGGACAGCATAGATGACTTGGTTGCAGATGCGCAATGCGCAAGCGCAGCAGAAGAGCCTGAAACACTGGCACATGCAGAGCTGGAGGCGCAAGAGGATGAGCTGAGCAGTGCTGAACCAGCATCCAGACAGGTACACGATATAGTTAATGTCTGCACTGCTAATAAGATCTTGTCCTCTATTGAACAGGCACCCAAGGTCGAGCTGAAGCAACTCCCAGAGCACCTCAAGTACATATTCTTGGGAAATGAGGACACCCTGCCAGTAATCATAAAGAAAGGATTGGAAGAAGAGCAGGAGGCGCGATTACAGCAGGTGCTGCGCAAGATCCAGCGCGCTATAGGATGGACACTTGCTGACCTGCGCGGAGTGAGCCCGGACGTATGCATGCATAGGATTCTATTGGAAGATGGTGCCAAACCATCCAGGGAGCCTCAGCGTAGATTGAACCTGAACATGATGGAGGTGGTGCAGAAAGAGATCTTGAAGCTGCTTGACGCAGGAGTCATTTACCCAATCTCGGACAGCAAATGGGTAAGTCCAGTGCACGCTGTGCCGAAGAAAGGAGGAATCACAGTAGAGGAGAATGCGCAGGGCGAGCTAGTCCCCAAGCGCATACAAACTGGATGGCGCATGTGCATCGACTACAGGAAGCTTAACGCAGTCACGGGCAAGGACCATTTCCCGCTACCCTTTATGGACCAGATGCTAGATCGATTAGCGGGGAAGCCCTACTTTTGTTTCTTGGACGGATATTCAGGGTACAATCACATACCCATAGCTGCGGAAGATCAAGAGAAGACCACGTTTACCTGCCCATTCGGTACGTTTGCGTTTCGGCGCATGTCATTCGGGCTGTGTAACGCGCCAGGTACGTTCCAACGTCTAGTCATGAGCATTTTTTCTGATATGATTGGTATATGCATAAAAGTGTTCATGGATGATTTTACTGTGTACGGAGGTACCTTTGACGCATGCTTAACTCATCTTGATAAGGTCTTAGCGCGCTGCATTTCGAAAAACCTAGTGCTCAATTATGAGAAATGTCATTTCATGGTATCACATGGAGTAGTACTAGGACATATTATCTCGCAGGAAGGAATCAAGTTAGACAAAGCCAAAAATAGATCTTATTTCTAATATGCCTTATTCCACTAACGTGCGCGATGTGAAATCATTCCTTGGGCATGCTGGGTTTTACAGGCGTTTCATAAAAGACTTTTCTAAGATTTGTATACCCCTGTCTAACCTCTTGCAAAAGGATGTGTGTTTCGAATTTACCGATGAGTGCAGGGCCGCGTTTGATAAGCTGAAGGAGGCGCTGACTAGTGCGCCAGTGATGCGCGCGCCAGACTGGAACTTGCCATTTGAACTGATGTGCGACGCAAGTGACTATGCAGTAGGAGCAGTCCTGGGACAGCAAGTGGACAAGAAGCCGCACGCCATTTATTATGCATCGCGCACACTGGACGCTGCGCAGAGGAACTACACCACCACGGAGAAGGAACTTCTGGCAATTGTGTTTGCGCTGGAGAAGTTTCGCGCATATGTTCTTGCCGCTAGAGTCATCATCTACACAGACCACGCAGCAATCCGTTACCTAATGTCCAAGAAGGAGACTAAGCCGCGCCTGATGCGCTGGGTGCTCCTACTTCAGGAATTCGACTTGGAAATCAAAGATAAGAAAGGCACGGAGAACACAGTCGCGGACCACCTGAGCAGGATCGTGAAAGCAGAGGAGCCAGGGCAGATCACAGAGACATTCCCTCACGAGCATCTGATGGCGCTGACAGGTAAGGTACCATGGTATGCGCACATTGCGAATTACCTGGTCACAGGTACGTTTCCTCCTCATTTCACTAAAACCCAATGCATGAGATTGAAGCATGAGTCCAAGCATTACATTTGGGACGATCCGTATATGCTCAGAATAGGACCTGATCAGATTTTGAGGCGCTGCGTGCCTGATCATGAAATTAACTCTGTTTTGATGTTTTGTCATGCGCACGCATGTGGAGGACACTTTGGTCCAAAGCGCACGAGCAGGAAGATCCTGGATTGCGGATTTTATTGGCCGCACCTGTTTAGTGACTCGTATAACTACTGCAGGAACTGTGACAGGTGCCAGCGCACAGGAGGCATATCAGCGCGCAATGAGATGTCGCAGACGCCGATTCTAGTGGATCAAGTATTCGATATTTGGGGGATTGACTTCATGGGGCCATTTCCTCCATCTTCCGGATATGAGTATATATTGGCCGCGGTAGATTATGTCTCCAAATGGGTTGAGGCCAAGGCTACCCGGAAGGATGATGGTAAGACGGTCGCTGACTTTTTGAGGACTAACATATTTTGCAGGTACGGAGTGCCTAAGGCAGTCATCAGCGACCAGGGGACGCATTTTTGCAACAGGATTGTGGCGCAGGTATTCAAGCATTATGGAGTGCGCCACAAGACGTCCACCGCTTACCACCCTCAGACGAATGGCCAGGCTGAGGTTTCCAACAGAGAGATCAAGCGCATCCTGGAGAAAACTGTGAGACCGTCGCGCAAAGATTGGAGCCAGCGCCTTGATGATGCGCTGTGGGCATACCGAACCGCACACAAGACACCAATTGGGACTTCACCGTTTCGGTTGGTTTATGGAAAAGTGTGCCACCTGCCAGTGGAGTTATAGCACAAAGCATACTGGGCATTGCGTGTTTGCAACCTGAACCTAGACGAGGCCGGTAAGGAGCGCGCATTTGAGCTAAGCGAATTAGGAGAGCTGCGCCTGGATGCATATGAGGGATTGCACGATTACAAGGCGCGCACAAAGGCATTTCATGACAAAAATATCCTCAGACGCACTTTTGAGCCAGGAGACCAGGTACTATTATTCTCCTCGCGCCTAAAGCTCATGCCTGGGAAGTTGCGCAGCAAATGGACGGGACCATACACGGTTACCAAGGTTTTCCCCTACGGAACAATCGAGTTAGAAAACGAGCACGGGCATCGTTTTCAGGTCAATGGGCAGAGAGTCAAAAAGTATTTAGGAGAACCTTGGGATGGCACAGCGCGCGAAGTTGAATTGGTAGAGCCAGAGATAGCAGATGCGCAGGTTGCTGCGCCAGAACCACCACCAGATGCACCAGAGGAAGAACTTGGAACTATTGCTCATATTTCTTCTTACTCTTTACCTCACTTCGTTACTTATGATTTATCACATACTTTTAACCATGCTGATCATCCTTCCGATAGGCGTAGGAAAAAGAAGAACGCAACACACGCACGAGCGCGGGGTCACTCAGGAGCAAGAGTGGGGGAGGTCGCTGGTACACTTTCACGCAAGTAACGAGGTACAGTCGAGCCAACGACGTTAAACAAAGGCGCTTGTCGGGAGGTAACCCGACACGTTTTACTTTTACATGTTTTTCTTTTAGTTTTTCTAATGTCTTTTAGCTAGTTTAGGACTTGTAGTTTTTTTTAGTCGAGCAGCAGCGCGCAGGTCAGTGCGCAAATTCAGTGCGCAGGACAGATGCGCCAGACACGGGGGTATATAAGGGCAGACTTAGAAAAAAATTTCAGCACTTTTCACACTCGACCGTTGCAAGACGCTCCCGCCCTCAGCAACCGCTCACCGTCGGCACTCAACCCAACTTCCGTTTAGAGAGATTTGACGAGCATTCAGTCGCACACTCATCAGGTAACCCTTCCCCTCAGATTTGAGCCGATTGAGTTAGGGTTTGTGCGATAAGAGGAGTGCCCTAGGTCTGAAATCGCACTTAGCTAGCCTGCACCATTTCGAGTTTTGGTTAGGGGGTTTTGTAGGCGGATAGTAGGCGCCCATTTGGTGAAAGTTTCAGGGCATTTGGCGGAGTTTGGTTTTTGTGAACATTTGTGAGCGTTGACCGGAGATAAGGTACCGGCACAGAGGAGTCTGGTACATTGCCTCGGCTAAGAGGCTGAAGCGCACGCTGAGGTGCGCAAAGGTGCGTGAAGCGGACATAGACACGCATACGAATCAAGAGGCGTGGCGCGAGATGGCGACCGGCCCAGTTTTTGCCGCGGGGCGCAGCCGAGGACGCGAGCTGCGCGACCCGTGGATGTTCTACCTATGGCGCATGGTTGCCTATGCCATCATCGGGCGCTTCAATGGTGCGCCGAAGATCAGCTTGCTGGACATGGAGATTTTGAAGGGTTTTTACTATGGGAAGAAGGTGCTGTTTTTCTTGAACATGGTGATCCATTGGAGTCGGGTCAGCACGAAGGGGCCGCTGACTTGTGGAGGAATGATAATGCACCTGCTGCGTGCGTTGCATGGAGAGCCAGAGGTGCCTGAGCACACAGTGGTGCCGGCTGTTCCCTTGGACCGCGCCCAGATGCTGCAGATAAGAGCGGTAGCCGTGAGAGAGGATGGTACATTGGAATGGTGCTACCGGCTGCAGCCGGCCAGAGCGCCGAGGCAGCGAGCAGAGAGTAGCGCACAAGCAGAGGAGGCTGCGGAGGAAATGGAGATGGACGAGGCCCCAGAGCCAGTTGAGCCTCCAGGCATTCGCATGAGGACTCGTGCGCAGACTGGAGCGCGCCGAAGGGCAAGTGCACCGCAGGGGGAGCCAGTTACCATTTCCATTGAGGATTCTCCCCCGCGTGCCCAAGGAAAGCGCCCCAGGACGGAGGCAGAGGAGGCGCCTGAGGAGGTACCAGAGGAGCAGCGCATGAAGTTCAACATCATGCGCGTGCTCGAATATTTAGTGCCCGAGGGGGCAGATTTGAGCATGCGCCCATCATCAGGGTGGAGATTTGGAGATGCTATTCCCCCTCTCCTCAGTCTGCGAAGGCCACCGCCAGGATCCCCTAGCGAGCCGCACCAGCCAGCCAGCCCTCCTACCCAGTCCCCGGTCCATGTAGCAGAGCCAGCCTCAGCAGCAGAGCCCACCCCAGCACCAACACCTGCAGCACCCCCTGCACAGCCTTCTATTCCGAGGTCCCCTGAAGCTGATCCCATCCTAAGTTCCAGCTCAGATTCACTATGGGATCCTATCTCAGAGGGCGACCTTGTGGCTCAGCCCGCCGCCATTTCTGTAGTGCCGCCAGCCTCCAGCACCGAGTATGTGACTGATTCTTCAGATGAGGAAGCGCACGGATCAGCGGCTGAGTCCAGCTCCGAGGACATCTAGGGCTGCAGTGGGGCGCGCATTTCTTTCGGGTGGTTTCTTTTCTTATCTTTTTGAAAACTGTTGCTATATGTTTTGCTGAATATTGTGCTGAATATTTTGTGACCCCTTGCTATATTGTTGCTGCGCTGACTATTTGTTTTTTCGTTCTTATATTCTTTGTTTTCTTGCATGCATGTGTGCGCTCTCCGTGCGCTTGAGCTTGAGTGGTGAGGACACGTCTCTGTTTAAGTGTGAGGGAGGGGGGAGCGTTACATTTACATTTCACGTTTTTTTGAGCTTTGTAGTGTAGCTTAGTTTAGTTGAAGGAAATAGTAGCAGTGGTGCGCTTGTGTGCGGGTTGCGCACACTGTTCAGCTTGTATTGCGCTATTCATATTGCATGCGCTGCTATCAACTGTTTTGGTATATTTTTTTTCGTTTTTTCTGCTCCTGTTAGTTGGGATATACAGGGGATGTGGAGTTGACAGAAACGCTCTAGAGAGGCGGTTAGTCGTTTGAGCTTCGAAGGTGAGGTATATGGTCGAGAGCGCTAGTGGAGGCCGATGCTTCACGACCTTCGGAACAAGAGAGCGCGCTCAGTCACGCAGATGCCAAAGGCGAATACCCATAGCGTGGCGAGGTGGGAAAACAGACCACCTTTCCTCTGGAAGCGAGCTAGGGAAGGCGGGCGCGGGTGTAAACGCGTGCGCTGACCTGCGCAGATAGACCAAGGAGGGAGAGCGGAGCGTTGTTCCATAGCTGTTATTCGGAGGCCGAGACTGGAACCGTTCTGGGAACATAGGAACCATAGACAAAGCTGTACAAAAAAAAAAAAGAAAGACACCAGCAGATGATATGTGCTACAAAAGAAGCAACATGCGCACAAATACGTACCAGCTTGAGCAAAGTTCACAAGAAAATCATCAAGAAAGCTTGAGTTCCCAGGAAGTGCGCGGAAGAATCACGCACCGGAAGAAGCTTGCGTTGTTAACCATATACCCGTCCTCGGAGTGAAAGCTGACAACCAGGAGCCTATGAAGAGCTATCTCCCAGCCATCCGAAATGATCTTCATCCCAGCTGAGAGGTAACGAAATTCGAAAATTATTATATTAAACTGTTGAAGGCAGATGCGCGCAGGAGATAGAGCAGCGCAAAGTGAATAGTAGTGCAGATCGCGCCAGAGTGCAAGACTGTGCGCTAGACTCCAGAGAGGTAATTGTATCCGTGCTTGAGTGCTTGTTCGGGACGAACAAGGGGCAAGTGTGGGGGGTTTGATAGAGCCTATTTATACACACTATTTAGATCCTAACCCTATGCTTGTTTGCATTATTTTGTGTACAAGATTACTGGTTTCCAGTGTTTTTGTATTTCAGGGCGAAACGAGGGCCTAAGTCGGATACGCGCTAACAGGTAGCGTTTAAGACGCGCATCACACAGCCTGCTGTCACGGCCCGTTTGTTTGGACTCATAAAATTAAGGTTGGTCCGGGCCATGACAAAGGAAATTGGACTAAGTGACTTAACCCATCACTTAGCCCAAAGGCTAGCCCACGTAGACTAGCCCAAAGAAGAGGAAGACCCAACCCAAGTCCCGGAAGAGCGTGGAACCTCATAGAAGACCCTGGAAGCTTCCGGAAGATGGTGGAAAGGTCTCCACCCTTGTAGATATCCTAGAATATTCTAGACTTGTATTTATGACCGTAGGATAGAATTAATCTTGGCCGTCCATCGAGGAGGCCTAAGTGTATAAATAGGGGAGGAGTCATTTGCTCCAAACCATCCTTTGCAATACAAATCTTTCTCTCACAAGCTCTTTGCTCTCTAGCTTTCAAGTTCTCTTGTTGTCTTAGTACATCAAGCGACTTTCGGGGAAGGCTTTCTTAGCTAGTTTGGGTGAAAGTCCTAGCTAAGCGCCGCACGACTTAGTAGTCAACATCTAAGTCCGTGACAAGTGGTATCAGAGCAAGGTTCGACATCTTCATGGCTTCCGACACGGAGACTCGCGGGAGGACTACCGAGAAGGAGTCTAAGAAGGCAAAACCGCCGAGGGATCATTCCGTCTCTACGAACGAGAAGCGGTTTGCTAAATTGGAGCTTGGCATTGGGGAAGTGTCGGATCGCATTGGGATATGCGACGACCACGTCGAGACTTTGGAAGACAAGGTGGGAGCTCTCCAAAGTCAAGTAGTGTCCTTGGGGGAGGACCTACAAGCCAAGTTATTCCAACACATCAACACCGTCCTCGAAGCATGGCGGGATGAGAAGGAGGAGTACCAGGCAAGGGTGGACGCCTTGGCTACTCAAGTCCAAGAGTTGCAATCTTCCTTAGAGAAGACCAACTTAGAGGTGGTAAGGCTGCGCAGAGCTGGGAGAACTGGGGAAGTGGTCCCTTTTACACGGGATATTCCGAGGGTGCAGGACGTGCCGAAACCCAAGGAGTTCAAGGGGTCACGAAATGCGGAGGAAATCGACAACTTCCTTTGGCATATGGAGCGCTACTTCGAAGCCATCCAACTAGATGACGCTTCTAAGGTAAGTACCGCGTCCCTCTACCTAGTTGATCTTGCGGCTACCTGGTGGCGTAGAAAGTATCATGAGATGCAAAAGGGGCTTTGCACGATCAACACTTGGGGAGCATTCGTCGCGGAACTCAAGAAGCAATTTTATCCCGCGAATGCTAACCATGAAGCTCGCAAGAAACTGAAGGAGTTGAAGCATGGGTCGTCACTTCAAGACTACGTAAGGGAGTTCTCGGCCCTCATGCTCCAACTTCCCGATGTAAGTGAGGCGGAGATGTTCTTCAACTTCATGGACGGGCTTAAACCATGGGCGAGGATGGAGTTGGAGAGGAGGGATGTAAGGGACACCGCGACGGCCATGACAATCGCGGACACTTTGACGGAATACTCAAGGGGAGACTCATCTTCAAAGCCAAAAGCTAAGAAGGATAATTCCGTCAAAGGTGGGGGAGCGCAGGACCCAAAGGGAGACAAACCTAAGTTCGGGGGAGGGAAACCGAACCAAAAGCAGACGTTCCAAGGCAAGACATCTGAAAGAAAGCCACGGAACGACTGCTTCTTATGTGGAGGGCCACACTGGGCGAAGGAGTGTCCGAAGCGAAACGCGCTTAACGCTCTACTCGAGGAGAAGGAGGAAGAAGCAACGATGGGGTGCATCAAGCTTCTTGGAGCGTTGAAGGCCAAGCCAACCACTCATAAGGTTGGGGATCGGACATTGATGTATGTAGATGGGAAAGTCAGCGGGAAGACTATACCCATCATGGTGGATACGGGGGCGACGCATAACTTCATCTAACCCAACGAGGCAAAACGATTGGGGCTAAAGACGGAGAAAAGTAAGGGTTGGTTGAAGACAGTTAACAGCGAGGCGAAACCCTTAGTAGAGGTGGCAAGAGGCGTGGATGTCCAACTCGGAGAATGGCGAGGTAATGTCAACTTCTCGATTGCTCCTATGGATGACTTTAAGTGTGTCTTGGGGATAGAGTTCTTGCGCCAATTCGATGTGCTAGCTTGGCCAAAGAAGAACACCATGCTAATCATGGAGGGAGGTCCGCACATGGTGTCTACGACAACTAAGGCAAACTTAGACTCCATGTGTCTCTCGGCGATGCAAGTCGAGCATGGTCTTAAGGAGGGGCAAGAAACGTGGCTAGCATCCATCAAGGTTGACGAAGGACCCCACCAAGAGGTAGAGGCGATACCATTAGAGATCGAGAAAGTGTTGGGGGAGTTCAAAGATGTTATGCCATCCGAGTTACCAAAAAGACTACCACCGAGGAGGGAAGTCGACCATCGCATAGAGTTGGAGCCGGGGGCTCAACCACCAGCGAAGGCGCCCTACCGAATGTCTCCGCCAGAGTTGGAAGAGTTGCGGAGACAACTCAAGGAGCTGTTGGATGCGGGATACATCCAACCATCAAAGGCCCCGTACGGCGCGCCGGTATTGTTCCAAAAGAAGCATGACGGGTCATTGCGACTTTGCATCGACTACCGGGCGCTAAACAAGGTAACCATCAAGAACAAGTATCCCATTCCTCTTATTGCTGACTTGTTTGATCAGCTAGGGCATGCAAGTTACTTCTCCAAGCTAGATCTTCGGTCGGGATATTATCAAGTAAGGATCGCTGATGGGGATGAGCCGAAGACTGCTTGTGTGACCCGCTATGGAGCCTACGAGTTCCTAGTCATGCCCTTTGGATTGACTAACGCCCCGGCAACCTTTTGCACCTTGATGAACAAGATCTTCCATCCGTACTTGGACCGGTTCGTGGTGGTGTACTTAGATGACATAGTCATCTATAGTAACACGCTAGAGGAGCACGTCAAACACTTAAGGACCATCTTCCAAATACTTCGGGAGAACGAGTTGTACGTCAAAAGGGAGAAGTGTTCATTCGCAAGACAAGACGTA
This sequence comes from Umbilicus rupestris, assembly GCA_963678935.1. Classification (NCBI taxonomy): domain Eukaryota; kingdom Viridiplantae; phylum Streptophyta; class Magnoliopsida; order Saxifragales; family Crassulaceae; genus Umbilicus; species Umbilicus rupestris. Next base: position 6,729,153 of record OY787629.1, on the reverse strand, counting down.
CAATTCTTGGGGCACGTCATCAAGGGAGGAAAGCTTATGATGGACAAGTCCAAGGTGAAGTCCATCGAGGATTGGGAACCACCAAAGAAGGTTACCGAGTTGCGGTCATTCCTTGGATTGGTGAACTACTATCGAAGATTCATCCAAGGATACTCAGCTATTGCCACGCCCTTGACGGATTTGTTGAAGAAGGGCAAGGCTTGGGAGTGGACGGCGAAGTGCGAGGAGGCATTCCAAGGGTTAAAGGATGCCATCACGAGGGAACCGGTGTTGGCCTTACCGGATTGCACTAAGCCTTACGAGGTCCACACAGACGCATCCGACTTTGCCATCGGGGGAGTGCTTGTACAAGAAGGACATCCGATTGCCTTCGAGAGTCGAAAACTCAATGAGACCGAGCGCCGCTATACAGTCCAAGAGAAAGAAATGACAGCCGTAATCCATTGCTTGCGGGTTTGGAGACACTACTTGCTGGGGTCAAGGTTCGTGGTAAAGACGGACAATGTGGCGACGAGTTACTTCAACACCCAGAAGAAGCTGAGTCCAAAGCAAGCAAGATGGCAAGATTTCTTAGCGGAGTTCGACATGGTGTTCGAGTACAAGCCGGGCAAAGTGAATGTCGTCGCGGATGCACTGAGTCGCAAGGCAGAGCTTGCGGCAATTTCACAAGTCCAGGGGGGAATGTTGGACACCATCAGAAATGGACTTGAGCGCGATCCCGTCACGAAGATGTTGAGGGAGATGGCCAATGAAGGGAAGACGAAACGCTTCTGGATAGAGGATGGCCTACTTTATACAAAGGGTCGGAGGATATATGTGCCGAAGTGTGAAGGACTTAGGCGAAACATCATTCGGGAGTGCCACGACACAAAGTGGGCAGGCCATCCAGGTCAAAGAAGGACGAGAGCCCTGATCGAAGCGCAGTACTATTGGCCAAACATGCGAGACGAGATCGAGCTATATGTGAAGACTTGCCTTGTGTGCCAGCAAGACAAGTTGGAGAACCAAGCACCCGGGGGTCTTTTGGAGCCATTGCCGATACCTAGTCGACCTTGGGAAAGCGTTAGTATGGACTTCATCAGCGCCTTACCAAAATCCGAAGGATTCGGGAGCATCATGGTAGTAGTCGACAGGTTCTCAAAGTATGGGACGTTCATACCGGCTCCTCGGGATTGCACGGCAGATGAGGCAGCCCACTTGTTCTTCAAGAACGTGGTGAAATTGTGGGGGTTGCCTCAGAACATAGTAAGTGATCGTGACCCTCGCTTCACGGGGAAGTTCTGGACGGAGCTCTTTAAACTCATGGGGTCGGAGTTACACTTTTCAACGAGCTTCCATCCACAAACTGATGGGCAAACGGAGAGGGTCAATGCACTATTGGAGCTCTACTTGAGGCACTTTGTGAGTGCCAATCAAAAGGATTGGGCAAAGCTCTTGGACGTAGCGCAGTTTTCATACAACTTGCAAAGGAGCGAGTCGACGAACAAAAGTCCATTCGAGCTTGCCACTGGCCAACAACCGCTCACACCTCAGAGTTTAGTATCCAAGTACACGGGGCGGAGCCCAGCGGCATTCAAGGAGGCAAAGTCATGGCACGAACAAGCCGACATTGCGAGATCGTACTTGGACAAGGCTTCAAAGAAAATGAAGAAGTGGGCGGATAAGAAGCGGAGACATGTGGAGTTTCGCGTGGGAGATCAAGTATTCATCAAGCTCAACCTTGATCAGCGAAGAAGGCGAGGTATGCTCCACAAAGGTCTCATGAGGCGGTATGAAGGACCCTACCCCATCACACAAAAGGTCGGAAAGGTTTCTTATCGGGTAGAGTTGCCGCCAACTTTGAAGAAGATCCACCCCGTCTTCCACGTCAGTTGCCTAAAGCCATATAATGAAGACGAGGAGGATCCATCTAGAGGAGAGTCATCACGAGCACCCCCATCCATCCTCACTTCGTATGACAAGGAGGTAGACTACATCGAATCGAAGAGAGTACAAAGGCGTCCAAGTCATCCTCCGAGCACACAGTACTTGGTCTTTTGGAGAGGACTACCAGCAAGTGAGGCGAGTTGGGAACCCGTCGAGTCCCTTTGGCAGTTCAAAGATAAAATCCGGGAGTTCGAGGAAGCCTCGACGAGGACGTCGACGGATTAGGTGGGGGAGGATGTCACGGCCCGTTTGTTTGGACTCATAAAATTAAGGTTGGTCCGGGCCATGACAAAGGAAATTGGACTAAGTGACTTAACCCATCACTTAGCCCAAAGGCTAGCCCACGTAGACTAGCCCAAAGAAGAGGAAGACCCAACCCAAGTCCCGGAAGAGCGTGGAACCTCATAGAAGACCCTGGAAGCTTCCGGAAGATGGTGGAAAGGTCTCCACCCTTGTAGATATCCTAGAATATTCTAGACTTGTATTTATGACCGTAGGATAGAATTAATCTTGGCCGTCCATCGAGGAGGCCTAAGTGTATAAATAGGGGAGGAGTCATTTTCTCCAAACCATCCTTTGCAATACAAATCTTTCTCTCACAAGCTCTTTGCTCTCTAGCTTTCAAGTTCTCTTGTTGTCTTAGTACATCAAGCGACTTTCGGGGAAGGCTTTCTTAGCTAGTTTGGGTGAAAGTCCTAGCTAAGCGCCGCACGACTTAGTAGTCAACATCTAAGTCCGTGACACTGCGGAGCTAGCAGCGCAAACAGATAGTGGCAGAGTCAACCACGGTGCGCAGACCGATTGCGCTAACCAAGGTGCAGTGCGCCATGCACAGAATAGTGGTGTTTCCAAATCTTGACACCATCAGATTTGGAAGTTGCCAAGGTTGGACCTCATGAGCAGTATATAAAGAGAGGAAGGCTAGGGTTTGAAAGAGATCAGAGAGAGCATCACTAGCACCAATAGAACACCACAACACACGAGAGAGAGGCAGAACTGCAAAACACACGAGCCTACTGAGAGGACCTGCGCTAGCCGACTACGCCAGCTGAGACACTACAACCTGCACGCACCTGCTCGTTGCTGTTTTCTTGGATACTTTAGATATTATTTACTGTTTTTATGATGTTTACCACTAGCATGTCTAGCTAAACGCTTGGTATCGGTTAGGCATGATTCTATGAGTATTTCCTTTGAGACTTGTGCTTAATGGATAGTTTGTTTGCTTGTATTTATTCTGTGCACAAGGTTGACAGCTAGTTGCATGAGTAGGGGAAGCCTTGAACCGCAATCTTACTCTTGCTACTTATTTGTTACATGTTAAACTAGTTGAATAGCTTGACGGTGACAACTACGAGTAACGCGCTAGGATAATCAGTTGCTACTGTGACAGGATTCGTAACTGCTTAGACTAGTCTTAAGAATTAATAGCTCATGAACTTTGATCGGAACATGCGCACATGTTAGGAAGCCTTGATCGGACACTAACATTAGTAAACCGAATTATAGACGTTTAGAGTCGATGATAAGGAATATATTCATAGAGGATTGTCTGCGCCGATACTTTTCATAATCATAGTACTTAATCTCTACTGCCTGCGCACGTCTAGTGCAATTCCTGCGTTTACTACTGTTTACTCGCGCACTTGCGCAACCCAATCACTCAAACCCCAGTTTTCGTAAGTGCAGGTTACTAGTTGAAGCTAATCTACTTGCTCCCTGTGGATTCGACCCTGACTTAGCCGCTGTACTAAGTGGAGAAGGAAGGAATAAATTTGACGCGCACAACGACGCGCTATCAACTACCAAGAAGTATCTTTCACACACAAAATGAAATTAAACAATGAGATTAAACAACTCGATGGATCGTATAAATGTGCTCCATCACCTATGCGTTGCTTTTGTATCAATCAGACCTGCGATCTTTTGGCACCCGCGTAGCATAGAATCTTTTCCTGGATTCTTGCGAGGTTGTTGAAGATTTTGTTGCCTAATCTGGATTTTTGAAGCTTTATCTTATCCGAAAGCTTATGCCCATTGCTAACGTCCTGGATGACATCTTTACAACTCCCTGAGCCTCTGCAAAGCCTGCCGCACCATGCCGGAGTCTCTCCGTGCATCTCTAGTTTGATCGGGCATACTGTTCTAGCTCTGGATCAACATGGATTACTGAAGCAGACTCTGTCTCTTCATTGCTGTTGATTGTTGCAGTTCTATTAGTCTTCAGATTGTGCTCCAACCACCAATCTTCAGGGAGAGCTTCAGCATTCTCTTGAGCAGTTTTTTCAAAGATGTCATATCCTCAACACTTTGCAATTCCTCCACGGCTGAATGAAAAATACTGTGAGCACCAACCCGAGTGGAATGATCGTCGATGTTGAAAAATATCTCCGCCGTTGGATGAGCATGTTGCAAGCGTTCTTACCTATCAAAAATAATTGCGTTAGTAATATGCGTTGATCGTGAAAATGTACACTAACATTTACGTAGTAATCTAAAGAAACTTACAACACTGTGGTGCTCAGGTACAGTGGGGTGATAAGGCCGTGACTCATCAAATCGGGGCTGTATGAAGCGACGTGTTGCGGTACCAATGGCGGTACTCGGGTGTGGGAGCAACCACATGGTCTTCTAACTAGCCCTCCACTATTTGCTCGGCGCGTCCTCTCCACATATCAATTTACTCGTGCAATTCTACAGACCAATCCATTCGCTTCTTCCTTGCCAGTTCATGTTTAGGGTCGGTAGAACCGCATGGTACCAAGGGAATACCTTGTTTGAAACCAATTTGTCTCATCACTCTCAAAGGATGACACCATTCAACAATGTTGATGCACATCAATGGGACCTGCGAGCACCAACTCATTTGGCCTTCTAAACATATAAGGTTCAACAAAGAAAATACATCTTCCTTGTAAGGCCTCCAAAGGAAATTTCCGTGGTCCATGCGATCAAACTGATCTCGGTAGAGGTGCACGAAACATGTGGTTTTTCTATGTATGACTTCACAGTCAGAGATCAGCCTGAAACTATTTGCGTCAACAGCGGCAAATATCGCTTTCAAGGCTCTTGAGTTACTGGTTGCTACAGCTTCCTCTTCAGCTGTCCATGTCTCCTCTGGTTTCTCCAGTGCAACTCCTTTGTCGTTGATGATCAGAGGGTGTGACCATCCAGACACTACTGCTCTCCAAGTCTTCTCATCCATCGTCTTTAGGAAGACCTTCATTCCCGCCTTCCAACATCCATAGTTGCTTTCTTCCAACAATGGAGGTCTGCTTGTGCTCTGTCCTTCCTTCATTGTTGTGGCTTCTTCAGAGACACTGTAGGATCTTTTACTCTATGTGTTCAGCTTCCGCTCTGATACCAATTGAAATTTCACAGCGTCTCAATTAGGCAGACTTGTGAACAAGCAATTGCTGCAGCACACTCTTGTTCACTCGGAAATTGTCTCAGCAAACAATGAACAAGACAGAAGTTTGTTCACCCAGTTCGGCCAATTGCCTACGTCTGGGGAGGACTATTCTCCAGTCCTCAATCCACTCAACCAACGGTCTCCAAGTACACTCGGTTACAACTCACGCAACCTATGCTACTCAACCTTGTGTGGATCACTCAACACAATCAGAACAAGCTCTGACTTGTGTCTGCACACCCTCTACAAAAGTCAATCTAGAATAGCTACAGACTTCTCAACACTCAGCCTATTCTAAACTACACTCAACTCAGCAGGGTTGCTGTAGCAACTGCTGTAACACACAGCTGAAGCACAATTTGTCCGCGTCGCTCCAAAGCCTTCTGCCGAGCCGTTCGAACGATTCCACGAGTGTTGCACACTCTGGAATACTCCCCCTCACTCAGTGACCACCTGCCACTAGCGAGAACCACCGCTTAGACACTCGACAGAGCCACACACCCGTCAGTTCTTCCGCGGCTGCCCTTGATCAACCAACAAGCACCACTGCTCTGAATTGGCTTCCAAATCAAGCTCGAATCAGACTCAGCAAGTCCTGATTCCCTTCTGCTTCTGTCACCACAGCTCTGCGCTCACGCTCTGCTCTCGGGTGATGATCGAAGAATTCGTCCGTAGCACACCAAGAATGTTTTCTCTGAATTCCGTGTATGCACTCGTGTATCCCTCAGCTTCGATCAACCATTCTGCTCTAAACACCTTCTTCTTAAATAGCAGCACCAGCTTTTAGCAATGTCCAGGTTTAGGCAATGTCCCAAAAAGAACAATTATCTCCTAAAATCTAGGAGATTAGATTTGATCTTTATCTTCAATACAAATCTCCTTCTCTGGGTAGGAAACCTCACTGGAAAAATCTCCACAGCATTTTAGAAATTCTTCTGATGATCTCCGTAGCGATGGCCAGCCCTTCTAGTCAAGCCCAAGACGCTGCTGCTTCTTGGACAGGTGATACAGCCACTTGAACAAGCTCCTGCTATAGCATCCCCTGCTGTAGCTGCTCCTTGTTCACTTGTGCTGGAGTTGTTTGCTGCTGCTGGAATTTCCTAAATGCATTAGGAAACAATCCCATCAATTTTAAGGAAGATCCTCCAAGATCTCTACAAGATCATATCTCCTAATTCGTAGGAGTTTTGATTTTCCAATCAAATCTTTACTCAACAAGTCTGCCCTTGTTCTTGAGAGACACTCCAGAAAATATTCTCCTGAATATTCAGCTCTTTCCGGAAGCCCTTCGGTCCACTGATTTGTTGTTTGAACGCAATCTCCGAGAAAGCTTTGAATTTCTGCTACAGCATTTTAGCTCCAGCATCTGCTGTAGCACTTGCAGCTTTTCTGCCTTGTATACATGCACTGGATTTCTGAAGGAGGGCTGATCTTCTGCTACTGAACTTCTGCTCCAGAGATTGCTATAGCACTTGCTTACTCCATTGCTTAAGTACTGAGATAGTCACTCTGACCAGATTGCACAAGCTGATGTCTTCATGATCTCTTCCAGATTTCTGAGCGCCCCAAGCCAACATTAGGTGGCGCGCCCGGTGAAGACATTAAGCTCAGGTGCCACTTAATGTCTTCATCTGGAGCGCGACTTACTGAGCTTGCTCACTCTGGAATGCTCTTCATCAGCTGTTTTCTTTCCATACTTGCTGTAGCAGGCTCTAGTGCACTTTGTAGGAGTTTGTCAATGATGTCACATACGTTAACACTCATGTTAACATATATCCACCCTAATTTCCACCATAACATATCAATTTATACCCTAATTCATCCTTTTTATAGCCTAAACCATAAACACCCCATTACAAATCCAATTCTAAAGATTCTTTCGCCCACTTACCTTAAAATCAGCTTGAAATCTTCCTCCCATCACGTATCAGTCTCAATGTAGCAGGTTTGAGACGAATTGGAAAAGGGATTTTGGCATTTAGAGTTTAAGGGTCCGAATTCAAGTAGAGAGAGAAGAAAAGATTCGCTGAAATTTTATGCCGCACGAGTCCATTCTTAGCAAGACCGGCCTCTTTAAATATTTGATGACTCCGGTCTTGCTAAGACCAGACTCATTAAATTTTGCTGACTAGATGGCACGTGGGCTGATTCGATCCACCTCAGCAATTTAACAACAGACCGGTCTTCACAAGACGATCTCATTTGATTTCTTTACGTCGGTCTTGTGAAAACCGGTTTGTTACAATTTGTGACACAATGGTCTTCATAAGACCGGCCTCCGTAAAATTATAGGCATTTGAGAAACATTTTTCATAATTGGGGCATTTGAGAAACTCGCTTTAAAAAATTGGGCAATTCAAAAAACATTTTGAAGATGAGTGGGAAACAAAGGATTGGACCTAGTCCCTGGTAGGATTGGTGTTTGACAATTGTGTTAGATTAATTTAATATTAATTTAGTTGGACCAAATATATAATTTAAATATGTTATTATTAAAATACGCTTAAATCATATGATCAAATTTTTAGGAAGTTTATCAAGTATAATTTAATACTGGAATACATTACGTGGATACTAAAGATATAATTATGATATTCTTTCAGAGGTGAATCCATGATTATCTTGATCATATCTTGTCAAGTAGAAGATACAAATATGGGTTATGTTCTTCAGTTTACCTTATCGTCGTCCGGTTTCGTTACTATAAAGGAAACTGACTATAGAGTCATATGGTTAGATTGGAAATCACAACCCAGTGCTTTTCTTTTCTGGACTTTCTTTCTGGTTTATTTTTAGAGATGAATTTGAAATTCGCAGCGTCTCTGACAGACAGATTTGTGAACAAGCAGTTGCTGCAGCACTCTCTTGTTCACTCGGAAATTGTCTCAGCAAACAATGAACAAGACAGAAGTTTGTTCACCCAGTTCGGCCAACTGCCTACGTCTGGGGAGGACTATTCTCCAGTCCTCAATCCACTAAACACAAAGGTCTCCAAGTTCACTCGGTTACAACTCCACGCAACCTATGCTACTCAACCTTGTGTGGATCACTGGACACAGTCAGAACAGGCTCTGACTTGTGTCTGCACACCCTCTACAAAAGTCAATCTAGAATAGCTACTGTCTCCTCGAAACTCAGCCTATTCTAAACTACACTCACTCAGCAGGGTTGCTGTAGCAACTGCTGTAACACACAGCTGATGCACAATTGTCCGCGTCGCTCCAAAGCCTTCTGCCGAGCCGATCGAACGATTCCACGAGCGCTGCACACTCTGGAATACTCCCCCTCACAAAGTGACCACCTGCCACTAGCGAGAACTGCCGCTTAGACACTCGACCGAGCCACACACTCGTCAGTTCTTCCGCGGCTGCCCTTGATCAACCAACAAGCACCACTGCTCTGAATTGGCTTCCCTGATCAAGCTCGGATCAGACTACGCAAGTCCTGATCTCCTTCTGCTTCTGTCACCACAGCTCTGCGCTCACGCTCTGCTCTCGGGTGATGATCGAAGAACTCGTCCGTCGCACACCCAAAAAATTCCTCTCTCTGAATTCTGTGTATGCACTCGTGTATCCCTCAGCTTTGATCAACCTCTCAGCTCTGAACTCCTTTCTCTTAAATAGTAGCACCAGCTTTAAGCAAGACCAGGATTAAACAATGTCCCAAAAAGAACAATTATCTCCTAAAATTTAGGAGATTAGATTTGATTTTGATCTTCAACACAAATCTCCTTCTCTAGCTAGGAAACCCCACTGAAATATTCTCCACAGCACTCTAATATATTCTTCTGGTGTTTCCCGTAGAGCTGCCAGGCCTTCTAACGAAGCCCAGGTTGCTGCTGCTTCAAGGACAGATGTTGCAGCCACTTGAACAAGCTCTTGCTATAGCATCCCCTGCTGTAGCTGCTCCTTGTTCACTTGTGCTGTCGCTGCTCCTTGTTCACTTGTGCTGTAGCTGCTCCTTGTTCACTTGTGCTGGTTTTGTCAAACACTGTCATACTACATCATCAGAATTCATTTATGTTTTGATATAGTAAAAATACATGTTTAATTATTCTATTGTGAGTTGATGATCATATTATTTCTTCGGCGTCATGATTTTGCTCTAACACAACGACCTTCAATTGGGAGAATCCAAGATTTTGTTAGGGTCAAATAAGAAAATGAGTCGGTTAAGACGATTGCTCAGCTCAAATCTATTCTAGCTCAAAGCTATATCTTGATGTGAACTACTCCCTCGAAAACATTGCCTCCCTTCCTGTGTGGGTTTGGTTTCCTGAGGTAGCTCCTTATATGCAAAGGGAAGGCATTCTCAATAACATAGCCAGGTCCTTAGGATGTCCTCTACGCACTGATGGGTTTACTGCACAAAGGGAAAAAATTTATGTACGCAAGAGTTTTAGTGGAGGTGTTTGCAACTTCAGAATTCAAGAAATATGTGGCCATCAAATGTCCGAAATCATCATCTATTTATAAACGGTAGTGTATGAGTGGAGACTGCCGAGATGTGATCATGGCCAATCCTTTGGATACTTTGGGGTTGACTGCAAGATACATGATTTGAAAATAAATACCACCGAAAGTCAAATGATACTGAAAGACGTATCTATGTTGAAAATGACGAGTAAAAGCGAGTAGAGGCAATTAGTCAATTTAGATTATTAATGACATCCTGTTAATTCTTAGATTTAATGGATATTTTCATTGTACCGACCTTCGGCTGGAACTTAATTTCAGTTTCCGTGTCGGATAAATTTGGTTATTCTTGTTCATTTGAAAACAATCAATTTAAGTTATCCATTAATTCTATAATTGTAGGAATCTATTCATTGAATGTCTTTGATAATTTATTTTCAATAAATGTTATTCCATCATTTCAGACCTTGCATGGGGAAACACATAGTATCAAGCATAAATTGACTAATTTAGCTTCATTAGGACATTGGCGTCTGGGTCACATCTTGTGTCTGATGACATTTTGGATTTACTCAATTTTTCTGATCTTAATACTTACATCTAGTGTATCAAAGGGAAACAAACAAAGGTTAAGAAATTATGTATCAATAGAACTTTTGGCGTCTTGGAACTGATTCATACCGATATTTGTGGGCCATTCATTACCTGCTACCTTTTGGAATGATTAATGATATTTATCAGTTTCATAGATGATTAATTACGATTTGGCTACCTATTTCTCGTGAGAAATACAGTCTTTGGACGTGTTCAAAGCCTTTAAGACTAAGGTTGAGTTACAACTCAACAAGAAGATTAAAAGCATCAAATCAAACTGTGTTGGTGAATAATATGGTAGATATGTTGGCTCACGAATCGTTCATTTAATACCTAGAGGAATGCATGCCTCAATACATCAAACCAGGTTCGCCTAGCATGAACATGTAGCTGAAAGAGAAAATCAGACACTTAAGGATATTGTAAGAAGTATAATCAACCATTCTTATCATATAGTTTATGGGATGAAGCACTTAAGAACATAACATGCCTCCTTAACCGAGTGTCAACTAAAGCGGCTGCTAAGACACATATCGAACTTTAGTGTGCGTGTAAGCCTAGTCTAAAGCATTTGCATATTTGGGGATGTCTAGTTGAGGCGGGGCCTTATATGCCTCATGAAAAAAGATTGGACTCATATATAGTTAGCAACTACTTTATTGGATACATGGAGCGATCCAGAGGTTTCAAGTTTTATGATGCTACTTCCAAAATTATTTTTGAGACGTGAATTACAATTTGAGGATGGTGAGTTTAGGGGAGAAATTTGGTCAGAAATAATGTTTTTGAGGAAGAGGGTCAAATACTGATTTGACAATGATCAGGTTCTTTTACCCATCATTGATCAAGAAATGACTTAGATCATCGACCTATTATGTTGTTCAATCTATAGTTCAAACTCAACGACCTCAAGAGACAGTGCCACTTGTAGATCCACTAGAGAGAGATAAGAGAAATTATATTCCCGATGGTTACATCTTATATCTCTTAGAACATGAAGAACATGGATTGTTAGAAGATGATCGAACCAACTTTCAGCAAGTCATGTCCGACTCTCATAGATGGATCGATGCAGTGAATGAGGAGTGCAAGTCTCAGCAAAATAATAAAATTTGGGAACTTGTCCCATTACCAGATGGTGCAAGACCCATTGGTTGTAAATGCAAATTTTAAATCAAGAGGGATTCTAATGGTAATGCGGAAAACCTCAAAGCTCGTCTTGTAGCTAAAGGATTTACTCAGAAGGAAGGGATTGACTTTAAAAAGACCTCTCAGGTTTCTTCGAAGGGCTCTTTTAGGACAATCTTTGCATTGGTTGCTTTGATATTGAGCTTCATCAATTGGATGTTAAGACATCATATCTCAAGGTTGACATTGATGTAGCGATTTATATGATACAACCAGAGTAATTTATGTCAAAGGATACAAATAATAGGGTTTGTAAGTTAAGAAAATTCATTTATCGGTTTAAGCAAGCTTTTTGCAGTGGTACTTTAAGTTTCATAACATTGTTGTCCCTATGGTTTTGAGGTGAATCTGATGGATGAGTGTGTGTGCCACAAGTTCAGTGGGAGAAAACATATTTTCTTGGTTTTATATGTCGATGACATACAGCTGGCCACTTATGATATGAAGACTTTATGTGACACCAAGAATTTCTATCAGAGCATTTTGAGATGAAAGACCTATGTGATCAATTATTTCTTCTTGGAATCTGATACACGGAGATCGTTCGAGTCTTAGAATTATCAAAAAGGAATTATCTGTTAGTCGGAGGGGCTATTTTGAAGGGAATCACGTCAGGCTATGTTTATCTATTAGTTGGAAGAGCCATTTCCTGGAGGTCTGCCAACCAAACGCTTGTTGCTCCATCTACTATAACAACAAAATTTTCAACTTGTATTGAGGCATCAAATCATGGGGTATGGCTGTGAAATTGTCAGAGTGTCCATTTTGAGTGATATTGAAAGACCACTGAAGTTATCAAGTTTCTGGATTTAAAACAGAAGATACGTAGTGGACACATATCCATAAATGCTACATACCGCTATGATTCCATGTCATTTAGCTATGTTGGCTTACATGAGAAGCACAGTCGAGTAACAATTATAATTACAAAGGCCGCCTTGATCATATGTCTGCATAGTTAATGAACCAAATAATTTCTAATATACCTTTATGATAATGATAGTAGTTTTTGAGTACAATTTTGTTTATACATTTATTTGAACACACATGGTGAGAGATTCTTAGATTAATTTAATATTAATCTAGTTGGACCAAACTTATAATTTAAATAATTTTTATGTGTTATCATTAATATAAGCTTAAATAATGTGAGCTAATTTTTAGGAAGCTTATTGGGTTAATTTAGTCGTGAAATATATTGTGAATATCGAAGAGATAATTATGATACTCTGTGACGGACGAACTGCATGATTATCTCTATCATATATTATTGTGTACAAGATATAAATATGGGTTATAGTCCCTGGTATACCTTATCTTTCTTCAGTTTCTTTACTCTAAAAAGAAACCGACTACGGAGACATACAATTAGATTGGAAGCACCAACCCATGGTTTTTCTTTTGAAAATTGCTTTCAAGTTGATTCTTAGAGATGGATTCACACATATTTTAATTACAGTAAAACAATATGCTTTATTATTCTAATGTGGTTCACAAACCAATTAATTCTTTGGTGGCATGAGCAAAGCGAGCTTGATTTGGGAGAATCCAATGATTTTGTTAGGGCCAAATTGGGAAATGAGTCGATTGCTCAGCTCAACCCTGGAATTTTTTTCTCTTGGGAGGAGGAGAGGAATCGTGTCCTTGGTCTTTTAAATAATTAACCATGCATTGGTCTCCTCTCCCTCGAAAACATTGGTTTCCTTCTTGTGTGGGTTGGGTTTCGTGAGCTAGCCCCTCACATGCGAATCAGATATGAACGTGAGTATGAAGTAAGGCAGAAAGTGAAAGTGAAAGTGAAGGGAACACACATGAAACCATCCAAAAATATAGCAAGCTGAGAGATTAATAACACTCCTCTAAGCAATCTGATCTGAGGTAAGAAAGTTAATACAAGTCTTATTTCGGTTAACCTTAGAAATGAATATGCATCAAGAATTGTTGTCCTTTTTAGTTGGCTCTGAAAATCAAGTAATTATTTTGTTTAAAGTTAGAATTATCCTTTCTCACAGTCAAGTAATGATATGTGAGACTGAGGAGTTGACAAATAACAAGTTTATGGTAGCGCTCAACAAAACTAGTGATAGGATCCCTCTTGGTCTTGGGAGTACCATGTTAGAAATTATGATCCGGGAAAAGGGTGCTTGGGTTATTTGTGGAGATTTTAATTGCCTAATGTCTCATAATGAAAAGCGTAACAGGTTAAGATCGAGACACTCAAACTTTAGCGAGATCGATCTGAATATAACTGGGAATTTGTATAGTTGGTTAGATAAGCATATTATGGTAAGCAGGATTTGGTGCAAATTGGATAGGTTTCTAGCTAACCTAGAACAAGATCTTTCGAAGATTGAACAGAGCTCTTCGATCCGGTCAAAGATGCAACGCATGCTAATTGAATATAGGCAATGTTGGATCGTTAGTTAGTAATACCTCCGAGACAACAGAATTGCGTGTTACTCGACAAGTATATCAACAATGGAATAGTAAGTGCAGAAAAGTAAAACGGCTATTCAACGAGTTAGAGTGGAAATCTCAGTACCAACCAAGTAACTGAGTAAAACTACTACCTGCCAGTATCCTCGTGAAGGATTTGTGAAATAGTTTGCTTCTGTATTTAGGATATGCTTGCCGAATACAAACGACTAAGTAACTCACTAGTAAACTCAGTACAAAGTCTTACTTATCTTTGATACTATCGGCTCAACCCAACTCTCGAACAGATATCTTTCACTCTCGAACTTGACCGTCCGAGCTTTTGGAGTTCACAAAAAGCTTCTCTTTTCTTTGCAGGCTCTCTCTTTTTCTCTCCCAAAGCCGCACAAGATCTGACGCCCTAACTCCCCGTCTCTTCATCCAGCCAGCTCTGAGTTCACCCTAAACGTCAGTCCTCAAGCCCAGCAGCCACCAGCCAGCACGCCCAGCAGGCAGCAATTCGATAATCGACAGGCGACATCAAAAAGTGTGTTCAATCTGTGCCGCTCCATCACTTGCCGACTGCCGTCGTTTCCGAGGTAAGGTCAAATGTGTGCCGTTCTCAGTTCTCACATCTCACCCTTTTCAATTTGATTCGCCCGAATCACTTCCTTTCAAATTGATTCGGGCGAATCAAATACTCAGTGTGCAATTGAGCTGGGCGAATCACTTGATTCGGGCAAGCTTCAAAGTGATTCGGGCGAGTCAAATTGCTTTTGTAGTAGTTGCGCCACGCTTTAGCTTACCACCAGATTTAACTTTTGGGTGATGAGCTGGAAGAGGATCTCCTTATTAGTTTTTTCTCAAAAGTTACGCCTCCCTAATAATATGTTAAGCTTTGTGAGGAAGGCATTCTCTATTGCTACTCACTGTTTCATTCATTTATGGGCTGTTTGTTTAATGTGGTTGACTTGATTTTGGATTTTATTATTTGCTGGATGCATATGCCCAATCACAGGTTCAAACAACCAAAATTGTTTAACAATATTTCGTAAGTTATTTTAATCTCGTTCTTATTGAAATTTATTTTATTGTGTTTGTTTGTGAACTAGGTGATACAAATATGGATAAATTTGTAGTGCGCCGTAAGAGAGGATTAGAATCTAGTGTTGAACCTCCTTTGGATAATCATATTGAGGATTAGAATCCGAAATTATTGCGAATGTTCCTCTTCAAATTGAAAATTTTATTGATGAAGAGGTTGGTGCTTCGGGTGAAAAAAGAGACCGAACAAAGAATGATAGTGATGATTTTATTATCATGAGTGATCCGGCACTAAGGTTACCGATCAATCAATACAATCATTTAGTAAGAGACAACGTCCGGAGGGCTTATGTAGTTCAAGGTCCGTGCCAACCACATTCACATATTTTTCCAAAAACGAATTTGGGAAATAGGTTGAGGTGCTTTCGAAGTGAGTGGTTTATGAAATGGGATTGGTTGGAGTATAGCGTATCTAAAGATGAAGCATTTTGCTTTTGGTGTTATCTCTTTAGTGGAGATTGCCGAAATGATGTATTTGTGAAGCAAGAATTTCGAAATTGGAAAAAAGCTACCGTCAAATTTAAAGAGCATGTTGGCGATATGGGTAGTGCACACAATAATGCGAAGACATTATTTTTCACTTTCAAGGATCAAAGAAGTAGTTTGGTGAGAAAGATATCTTCCGGAAGTCGATCTTTGGAAGTTGGATACCGTACTCGTTTGACAGCGGTTGTTGATGTTGTTCGATTGCTTATTCAACAAGGATTAGCTTTTAGAGGTCACGATGAAATGGAAGGTTCACTCAATAAAGGAAATTTTTTAGAAATTCTAAATTGGTATAGTTCAAGAAATGATGAAGTTGGAAAGGTGATGAATGAGAATGCGCCGGGTAATAATAAACTTATTTGTCATTCGATTCAAAAGGATATTGCAAGGGCATGTGGATATTTGACAACAAAAGCCATTATTAGTGATATTGGAAATAAATTTTTTTCTTTATTGGTTGATGAGGCACGTGATTGCTCGATCAAAGAGCAAATGGCTATAGTCTTGCGATATGTCAACGATGATGGACTTGTGATGGAGTGCTTCATTGGACTCGTTCATGTTGTCGATACTACATCACAAGCTTTAAAAAGAGGAATCGATGAAATCTTTTGTAAGAATGGATTGTCTCTTTCTAGACTTAGAAGTCAAGGATATGATGGAGCTTCTAATATGCGAGGTGAGCTTAATGGATTGAAGACACTTATCATGAATGAAAATCCAAGTGCAAGGTATATTCATTGTTTTGCACATCAACTCCAATTAGTTGTTGTGGCCATTGCTCAAAGCAATGGATTTGTGAGTGATTTTTTTGAATATTTATCTATGGTCATAAATATGGTTAGTGCTTCGTGCAAAAGAAAGGATGAATTTCGACAAAAACAATATGAACACTTAGTAGAGATGTTAGTCAATGGTGAAGTTTCTACGGGAAGAGGGTTGAATCAAGAATCAAGTTTGGTTCGTCCGGGCTCTACTCGTTGGGGTTCACACTACACATCAATTGTTCGTCTCTTATCTTTGTGGTCATCAACCATCGAAGTTCTTGGAAATATATTTGATGATGGCACCGATTACAAAACTAGAGGATTTGCTTCTAGCTTGGTTCATAAAATAGAGAGTTATCAATTTGTTTTCATTGCTCACCTGATGAAGCTAGTATTGGGAATGACAAATACTTTGTCACAATTCTTGCAAAAAAGAGATCAAAATATTATGGAGGCCGTTAACTTGATTCGTAATACCAAAACAAGATTGATGGAGATGAGAGAAAATGGATGGAAGGATATTTTACAATCCGTGAATGACTTTTGTGCCAAATATCATATTGACATTCTCAATATGGAAGATGAAGTTAAAAGTCGCTTTCGCTCTACAAAAAATGACTTCCACTTTCGAATTGATATATATTATCAGGTATTTTTTTAATATTTTACTTTTTGTGTTGAAGTATATTTTATAATCGTACGTTAATATTATAAAATATATTTTATAGGTGATTGATCGCATTAGTCAAGAGATGGAGAATCGCTTTTGTGAGACAAACACGGAATTACTCACTTGTATCGGATGTCTTGATCCTAAGAACTCATTCTCCAACTTCAAAGCGTCAAACATAATTCAGCTTGCAGAGCTTTATCCATAAGAGTTCTCAGTGTGCTTTGATGGAGTTGGAAGAAGAACTGAAAGGTTGGATTTATGAGATGAGAGAAAATAATACATTTTTAAAGATACAAGACATTAAAGATGTGGCTAGAAAGATGGTTGAGGTCGGTTATCACACTGCATTTCCCTTGGTATATCGCATTATTGAGTTGATTTTAGTATTACCGGTTGCGACAGCTACAGTTGAAAGAGCTTTTTCTGTAATGAAGCTTGCTAAGACGGATTTGCGTAACAAAATTGGAGATGAGTTTCTCAATGATTGTTTAGTGTGTTACATTGAGAGGGATGTGTTTAAGAGCATCGACAATGAAGTTATAATGCGCTATTTTCAGGACATGAAGACTCGCAAACAAATTCTACCTTCTTTACCACCTTCGGCGGCAAAGTGACATTGTATTAGTGGCTACTTAGCTATGACATCTTTTTGATGACCACTTAAATTGAACATTTATATTTCATTGTGTTTGTACATTTTTGTATCATTTTTTTGCCCCCCGTTGATTGATCGGCTGGATCCGCCACTGTTTGAGAGTAGCTTTAGTATAAATATGGGTGAGTCTTAGAGGTGATAAACACTTATGTCAAGTGTGAGTGATATAGAGGTGTGAGTGAAACCTACTAGATTGAGTTTTTCCTTTTGTACGTGTGAGTGAATGATCCAATAATAAAATTCATATTTTATAAGTTGCAGTACTCAACATTTCATACTTGAGCAATTACACTCCGTATGCATATAAACATGTATCTTAAATTTCAAAGGCATTAACTTATCTAATTTTTGAGATGTATCAAAGGAAAATTAAATTCCATGTTTGATTGTCATGGAAGTTTTGAAAATAAAAAATGATAGAAAATTTAGAAAAACACACACATTTGCTCATGTTTTCCATAGTTAGTGACCAGACACGAAAAGATAAAAGATTACATGGACATTTTTTTCTCATCTATTTTTCTTTTTTATTTTCTTTCCAAAATGAGATTGAAATTCTGCATACCGATGAAGAAAGATTTTTGGGATCAAAAGCTTTAATATTTATTCTTCAAAAAAATAAGATTCAAATTCTTTTTCAAACAAAATGTTGAGTGATTCGATCGTAAAGATTTCCTTTTCTGTCGAGTGGAAATAGTTATTCCTTACTCTTTTGTAACACATATTAGGCAGGTAGCTACTACTCTGAGAGATTTTTTGGAATAAGGATTCTCGTATTATGTTTTTGCTAGTCTAGATTTTTGTTTGAAAAATAAAATGCTCGACATATATAGCATTTCTCAATCCTTAAGCGGCGGATATAAATGATAACAAAACCTGCTGAAAAGTTGTGATCATATGGACAAAAGGTAGAACTATTATTAGTAAATATGTTCTCTTTTAGCGTATATGTTGTTGGGATTAACCATGCATGTCGTTTTTAGTCAAACTAGGTCTATGCTGATTAGGTCGCTAGGTTACAAATTAACTAACTCATAAAAAGTGACATTTTGAACTCGAGCAATATAAATAGTGTTGAGATAGATAAATTTATTTGCAACTTTCTGATAAGTTTATTGATGTAGCTTAACTATCTTAGAAAGAGTGTATAATACAACCGGCAAATTTGGTGTGTATAAAATAAAACCCTAAAACAAACTTACATGCTTTTGCATAGAAGTAATGAAAAAGCTGTGCTTTTGAAGAAGTAAAGAAATTAGAAGGGTATAAACTTGCCTTGCGAGCTTATTCGTGAAGAAGCTTATTAGGGTTTGGGTGGATGGAGGATGGGGGAGTGAACAAATGGAAATGGGTGTTGGTTTGTGTTGGGTCATGAGCGAGGGTGGAGTATGGAGGATATGAGGTTGTTACTGGGAAAAATGTGGAAGTAGAAGGAGGAGGGCAGAAGAAGAGGTGTGGAAGAGCGCCAAATGTTGAAGAAGAAGAAGAAGAAGAAGCAGACAACAAGTTGTGAGTTGTCCCAAGCTGAGCTAGTGTCAGAGTTGGATCCCAGGCTTGATTATAGCTGAGCAATGGTGAGTCTGGAAAAAAGTTGTGAGCAGAAACTTGATTATTGTGGAAGTGCTGATTATTATTCATCGCCATCCACCTGCCTTCCTTGCTTTTGGCTTTGGAAGCAGCGTCTAAGTAATCCCAGTACTTGGATCTTTCTCCACCCATTTCATTGTTCATCCCCAAACCATCTTTGCCCAAGTTTGTATCAAACAAAAGATGAGAGTTAGAGTTGAGTGTTTGATCATTGCTGCTGCTGCCCATAATTGATTGCTGGAGGAAGTGGCCAAAGCTCCCTTGGGGGAGTTGGAGAGGTGGGAGCTTATCAATGTCTTCTTTTGTGGAGTTAATGAGCCAGTCTATGACTTTGCTAGGTTGGCTCAGCCCTAACCGCTCCTGCAGATCATACAGTTGGATTGCAGTTGGTACAGAAAGCCTTATTCTTCGGTCCCTCAAACCCCGCACGGTGCACACCTTGCTGTGCCTGTCTTTGCCTCCGAATGATCGGGAAACACGCACGATTCTTGGGTTTCTGAAGGCTGACCACTGCCTTGAGCTACACAGTGTTGTTGTTGTTTTAGTGTCATTACCAAACTTGTTGCAAGTAGTGTCATTAGGTTCTTGTTT
This sequence comes from Umbilicus rupestris, assembly GCA_963678935.1. Lineage (NCBI taxonomy): Eukaryota > Viridiplantae > Streptophyta > Magnoliopsida > Saxifragales > Crassulaceae > Umbilicus > Umbilicus rupestris. The sequence continues at coordinate 6,709,340 of OY787629.1, read as the reverse complement.
TGTTCCTTGCAGTTCCATTTCTCTACACCTGCCTGCACATAAATCATACAGATCTGCATCACATGATCTAGCTTCTTACTGAAATAGGGTTTTCTTCCAAAAACTCTGCATACCATGACAAGATGATGAATTTTTTAATCCAACATATATAATACATCTATATATACACCGAACTTGGATCCTAACAGTTAGAAGGAAAGATAAATATGTGCTCACCTCAAATCCAATCACCAGTTTTTTATAGTAGAGAACTTAGTGAGCTTCATCGATGCACCCTCGAAGATATTTGCTTGCAGTTTCTCAAGTAAGATGAGAGAAGAACGAGGAAGAAGAGGGAGGGGGTTATTATGACGGAGAAGATAAATTAAGGTTTGGCATAGTTTGTGCCGACTCGATCATATGGAAATTAAACGAAAAACCACGAATGATTAGTATGCCTCTCAAAATTATTGCTAGGGTTTGCCTAATGAAAACATGTTTATTCTCTCTGATGTTGTTATATACCCAAGTGAAAGAAGATGACTTTATGGGACCATCCTAGCTAGGGCATGTTGTGAAAAAGATATATAGGGTTACAAATGCTTTTTAGTCTAGCTAATGTTAAACATCATGTTAATCAGTTATAAGAAAAAACATGTGTCCATAGCTAGCTAGCCTCCATCTCGATTAGTTATAAGTTTGATGTTGTTTCCATGGTTACAAGTAGCAGTGTTAATATAATGTTCGTACACTTCATTTTAGTAGTGCATGTATAATCCATCTTTGTTTGCGTTGAGTTTTTAATTTATTTCTGTAAAGCTCTTACTGTATAGCATATAGCAGCAGCAGCCCTCAAAAGTGATGATTAATTAATGGAGATATCTATTTTTCATTTTATGGGAATTCAGTGAGAAATCAAATAATTAATTAGGGTTTAGGGACCAGTACTCATCAGTTTGTGTGAATGTGAATATAGGAAAGGAAAGGGCTTCTTAAAAGCATGCATCCAGTGCACATAGAAAGAAAGAAACTGGACCACACAATTCATCTCTTTTGCCAGTCAGATTTTTTATGCAACTAGCTAGCTAGCTAGGGTATATAATGTGATGATAAAATAAAGCCCATCACTACAACATATTATACACATCCAAATACATTACACCATTATCACCCTTTAAACAGATGTCTACTTTAGATTCATTTCCTGATGTTTTTACATGTAAATTACTTGGACCAGGTCTTGGGGATTTCACTTCTTCTTATCTACTCACTCTTTGCTGACAACCATTGCAATCTCTTTAAATATTCTCTACTCTTCATCCAAAAAAACTTAGAGAAATAAAAAAAAGACTCCTCACCATTTATCTTTGAACAGTCTCCTTCTCACCATTTTTGTTGATCCTTTCATTTGGTCGGAAAAAGAAAGAACACTTTCATGTATGCCAAACCTAAACAAAAGGGAATTAAGAAACTAATATGTATGTATAAACATTTAGGTGGAGAAGCGAAAAGGAGTAATGGGCTGTGTATTTATGATAAGCTTGCAAGTAGAGTTAGATATCTAAAAACAAGATACAATACGATAGAGAGATACATTGGTTTTAGCAGTATATTTTAACTTTGATATGCTTTATTTATTGTTTTAGTTTTTACCCTCAAAATCTTTATATTCATTCTTCTAATATGATGATCGTGCGGATAGTGAGATTTTGATGGCGACTTGGTTCTAAGAATGGAGGGAGATAAGGTAAAAGAGATATATGTAGTAGTAGTGCCAAAATAATGATGTGCGACTTGGAATTTAAATGAAAACTAGATATCAACCACAGGAGTGAGACTTGTCTAGATCTTTCTATGGGATTCGTTTCACATTCCATATTGATTGTCAGCTTCATTTGAGATGAGAGAGAGTCCCCACTGACTTGTTACTATCAAAATTGATGTTTTGATGAAGACGACTCATTCCATTATAATCTTCTTTGTCTCTTATTAACATTTAATTGATTTCTCTCTCCCTCCCTCCCAAATTATTATTATTACTCTAATCATTGTATATGGACATTTAGCTTATTGAACAAAATACAAGGGGAAATAATAATTAATAGCAGGCAGCTGATTACAGAAAGGAAGGTTCAAGAATCTCTCTCTGACCAAATGTGTATGGGGACCATCAATTTTGTCTTTCTAGAAGCATCACAAGTCTTTGAATGTGTGTGGGAGGGAACAAGGCAAATTAACTGGAATGTCCATGTCAGTGATGTATCATAATCAGACACAGGAAGCAGCTTTCTTCCCTACATAACCAAAATGGTTGCAGAAACAAGCATTACACACTTCGACTTTCACTCCAGCAATAATTTTAAAACTAGCAGTCAGAAAAAACACTGTCAAATGTCTACTGTATGTAGCTCAGTCAGAAACCATTTTAGTCTGATCTTGATTAATCTTCAATCCTCAGTTGTTTTGGTTGTTAGTGCAACCACATTGTACCAAAGCAAACTACTTTTACAACAAAAGATCTCCATGGAAAAGTTAACCAACTCTCAAAAAATAATCTTCAAAGAAAATCATAATTTTTTCTTAAAATCTTCAGTTAATAATGAAAAAGACTGAAGAAAAAACAATTATAAAGCTTTCCCATAAATGTTTGGTCTTCCGCATATATATTATATATGCATCTAGGTTCGATATTTTGCATGCCTGCATACTTGACTACCACTCAATACAGAATGAAAAGCAAGTTGTACACATATATTCACATTCTATGCATACTGTTAGCTGTAATTTGTGAGTGCTACATCCTAAAATAGTTAAGATTAAACATCGATAAAAGCTTGTTCAATTTAAAATTCATAACGAAGAAGAAGAAGCATCTCCATGACAATAGATATGTAAATTTGAAAAAGTACAAGTCATTTTGGAAAAAGTTTCTTTTGTGTGCGTAAATTTTCAACATGGTTTGATGCAGCATTTATTTATCTTTTCTCAGTATGGTAAGGATGGGCAGCCACTGACTAATCTGTAAGATATGATGAATGAATGCCTTTTGCCTTTGATCAGATTGATGACAGTAAATAATTGAAATGGAAGCACTGCATCACTGCTAACCTCTTTCTCTCTTACTTGGCAGTCTACATGCATCATTGAATAGAGAGACAGAGTATGTCATACACGATTCATTCACTAGCCAGCTATTCAACTGTGCGAGGCATTAATTGGGTAGTTTTACTCGAGTCACCTAGAGAATAACATGTACTCTCTATCTACTTCAGTGGCGTGCCATATCATGTATGCGGCGAATATCTAATATAATTTTCGTTTTATCCCCTTATCTCACTCAATAGATGTATTTGGTCTGATAGGGTACAGTACAATACAATACGAGACAATGGAATGCAATGGGACAGATGGTAGAGTTGCTAACTAAAATAGGAGGTGGAAGGAACTCAGTTGGGACAAACCTCTCTCCAACAGTATAGTCGAGATTAATTAACATCAAGGCCGACCCTTGACTATACAATTGCATTTGGTACTCCAAACTGTCACCTTTTTGATCTCCTTATAATAGAGGCCTTCAAACAAGTTCCTCGATGGAATATTCCAGTTCAAACCCAATGTAGCAGTCGGAGACAACCATCAACTTCACCCCCTTTACAAAAAAGACAGCAAAATGAACTACTTTCCATAAACCAAACAAGGATGTGATGTACATACAATGTGAAGAAGTTACCTGGAGTGTGGTTGAACTAGAAGGTAACTCCATGCGAGTAACTAAGCGGTCTGTCAAAGTTACTCTCTTCATTGCATATAATTCAGATGTGGACGTATTACAAAGGACCAACCACCAGGCTTCATCTTTCAGCTAAAAAACGGACATGTTTCGTTGGCTTCTTCTGAATAAATGGAACACCAAAAACAAAGCTGAATCTATTTACCTTGGGGAATCTTTGGGTGAAAGCTCTCGAACTCTTTCGCTGGAGGTTAGTGTTTTCCAGTCTTATAGTCAGCAACCTAGATTTCCCAGCATTTATGTAATGTCTTTGTAAGTTTAATCTTACTTGAACACGAGGAAAACGTTGCAAATCCTGAGGAAGCAAATTTTTTGGTCAGTAAAAGATATGACACATTAAGTAAATGATGATGTTTATTCCCGACCAACCAAATTGGCATTAATAAAATTCAATTGTTTGTTTAACATCTTCTACCACATTGGTTGATGAACTTACAATGTGAATTAAATCATTAACAAAATTTCTAATCTATATGTTTCTATAACCAAGCCAGATGCATACAGGAGATTAGACTCATTGTTTAAGAAAATAAAACATTTGCCTTTTCATATGAGCCAATGAGAAAATTGAAATGATAAAAATACAATATTACTAGAGTATGTGAAATACAGATGTAGTTCACTGATGAAATAATTTTGTTTGAAATATAAATGTTTTTATTCAAATATTATATTAAAATAGTAAACTAAAGCAAAATTTTAAGAAAGAGTAAATCAAAATATAAGAAAGAGTAAATGTGTGTCATAAAATAGTAGGACATTATTAATTACATAGTATTTTAAATAAATAAAAGTGAAACACGTCAAATGAAGGACGCTGGTATGTATAATATTAGGGTGATTCTATCAAAATGATATTAATATCATGTTTTTATCAAAACATGTATTATCAACACCTCCAACTAGGTATTACTGATAAAGGAGTTACAGCTAATGTATTAGGAACGGTAAAGTTATATTTCTGTAAAATCATAAAGACAATAGGGTATGCCATTTTTACTGAAACAAGAACTAATCACAACTGAAACAACAAGTAAAAATTGGAGGGAATACTAAACTACAAGGACAGAGGTTTGTAGATTATAAAGACTATACGCATGCACAATGACAGTTGAGTTAGAAGATGTCAGTATGTGCAGGCACATGCTTCCTGCTAGTAAATCTAAAGAGATGATAAAACACGAAAGAGTGATCAGCACCTGGATCAATTTATGCAGAGGGAAATTCCCAAGCACGCCCTGTAAACTTGATCTCGGAATGACCTGAAGTTGGTGTAAATTTGAAATTCCATTTTTGCTTAATGAGCCACTAAGATCAGCAGTCATGCAAGGCAACATCCATAGAGCAGAGTCTTTATCAAACCATGAACCCTTCACAAATAAAGATGGCAATTTCAGAAAAGGAAGATGGAAGATGACAATTCTGTCTACCAATTATCAGATAAAATAAGGAAAAATGACTAAAGAACTAGCAGTTTGCAACCAAAGGTTTTTTTATTTCAGGAAGGTACCACAGGGTTACAAAAAATACAGAATCTTGCTAAGAAATTGTGATCAAAATTGTCAAACGACCCCCTCTAACAACTTTCTTGACTGTTTACTGAATTACTAACATTGTGCATGTTTACAATGAAAAAGACACACCATTGCTGACATAAACTTCATCGGACTGCTTTAAGTGCATTTAAGTCCTCATACATATTTAGGGCAGGATCAACTATGATTGGCAGCGGTCAAGGCAGTCAAGAACTTCAGAAACAAAACTTGCACTTCAGCAAAAATAGAATTGTAAACGCTTATTGGAACAAAAAACAGACTTGGAGAGTTGTTGTGACTAAGACTAAGTTGTTTTCACATTAAATTGACCTAAAATAACCATGTATTCAATTCATTTCAGTTTGTATCTTTTGCTGTCTCACAACTCTTGCTATTGTCAGTTTATAACACCTCAAATTAAGCTAATAATCATACACCATAAATGGACTTAAAATTAAAGAAGATGAATTCTAAATTGAAAAAACAGAGTTTAGTTATACTTAAAATGAAGAACAACAACTTTCCACACAAATTTGCGATACTTGTAGTCAATAAAAAATATATATATACTACAACAGTTGAGTTACAGTTCTTAAACATACAGGGGTAAAACTACTGTGCAGCATGGAAAAATTACAACTTTTGGAGACTCATTATCATCATCGCCTAAAACTCACAACTAGATTGAAAAATTACAACTTTTAGAATTGTTGTTCATGTAAGCTTAATACTTCAACACAATGGTCAATCGAATTGCATACCTACCTAGAATACAAAACAAAAAAACTACATGATTGCATAAGATGCTTCAATCAAAGCGAACCCCATGTTGTCCAAAGACAACACAAACCAGGCAGTGAACATAGGACAACTTTTAGTACTGACCAAGGATGGCAATTCAGATGAAATACCTGCATGATCATTTGTAGGAGACGCATACACGTAAGTGTACTGGTAAGCCATCCACTGTTTGCACATATATCTATCATAGCCTGGATAATACGTATACTTTGATCCAGAACTGACTTCAAATCTGTGATGTAATCACTGATTGGCAGTTCCAATTGAGAAAAGTGTGCCTGAATGGATGTGAGCATGAAATCAAAGACCAGATACACATACATGTCGACAAATTACAAAATGGATGGAGTGTCTCTACGGGTTGAATTGCATTCATGAGTGAACACCGTCACAACCTAAGCATGACAGGGTATGAAATAAGGTGGAGAACAATTGTATGACATTCAAAAAATGCTCAAAACAGGGAGTTGCCTGTAAAAGCAAATTTGTTTTGACATGGGGATCATCAAGTCGATTCTTATCCACCATGAAACGGACGTTTGCAGATAGAGCTGCATTGTAATTTTCCTGAAATATAAAACAAAGTATACTTGAAGATTCAATGGTAATGGTCAGAATCCCTAATTTTTATCTGCAGTAATTATAGTTATAATCCTCGACTATGCTCTAAGGCGTGCTTCAACATAACAAGATTTATTCCACATACATCCATAAAAAAAGCTACTCAAAGATTTTTTTCGCGACTGTAAAATGTTATCACAAGAGTATGACGAGTGAACGCTCAATTAGCCTCTCTGGATCTAGTATCAATCCTTTTATTTATGACCAATTTGATTGAAGAGACAGTGACATCAAACTTTGGTCCAATAGGTTCAGTCTGACTAAAACTGTAAAACTACGATCACAATCAGCTTTTAAAAGTAAGTAATTGACCTCATTGTGTCTGACTGGAAGCTCATCATACTCAGAAGCACCAGAAAGTATATGCAGGAAGACCTGGGAGAGAATAAAATGATCAGCCAAAAATTCCTTAATGTAGAAAACGAAAAAAAGGGATAAAGATAAAATTAAGTTTGCTGACTTCTCACCTCTAGTGTTGTATCCGGCGATATGTTTGAACCAAACATAGAGACAGTAGTGTAACTGAGGTAATATTGAGATGCTATTGAACCGAGCATCATAGGCTCCACACGGTTATCATCAAGCTTGATGCATCCACTGTCTTCCAAATCGTTAAATGTGTCCTCCACCAATCTACAGAGTCAAACATGGAAATATAAAAGTCTGATGAAATGTGCATACATAAAAGGTGTTAATAGAAATTGTGTGATGTTGAGACCTCGACAAATAGGAACTAACAATCTCAGAACCCTTATGTTCTAAGCCGTAATATGCTGGATTGACCATCTGATAACAAGAATACACTGATAAAATGTTAGTATGGTATACATTCACAACAAACAAAATGCACGCATTTTAGCACAATAAACACAAATATTGGTAAGGCTGCTGGGTACACCTTGTTTCCTTGATTCATATGAACAATAATAATTAATGTAGCAGTTGCACTGAACATGTACCACACGACCAAAAGAACCACTCAAGTAATCTGTTGTTCGCTCCTTTTCTCATTAGAAATTGAGAGTATAATGGAAATAAAACACATTGCTAATGTTAATGTGATATTTAACTGCTCTATATACTACACATTGTGGTGGCCCATAAATTTAGTCCAAGTACATTTATCCCTACCAGCAAAAGTCACAGTTGGGCATCTTACTTTTACTAAACTAAATGCAGGCCAAACAAGTTAAGCTTGGTATACAATGCCATACATTCATAAAAATATCATAGGGAGAGAAGATCTAAAATGGTGAGACTGGAGGTCACAATCCTACAAATTCGACACGTGTCAGAAAACTTAGCTTTCAGATATTATGACTAACGGTTGCCGCTTCGTAAAATGTGACGTAAACTTCATTAAAACACTTTTACTACATATTGCTTTTCTTATCTTATTTATATCTTTCCTGTCCCAGTCATTAGATATCCTAATATGATTCTAATGATCATCTGAACTAAAATTGGAATTTTAATGGTTTCAAACTGTAAACCCAAAGGCTAGCTGAACCCTAGTACACAAGGTGTCAAATGTAAACTGGTGAACAAAAGTGTAGAAAACAGAATTGACAAACAATTAAAAAGATGTCTGCATAGGTAGGTGACTTAATGTAAGCAATAGAATACAAATAGCATACAAACCCGCTGCATCAAATTTGAGAAAGAGCACTCGATTCATACCAATCTACGGAACATATAAGTCCAGGTGAGATAGTACACTGCGTCCTCCTTATGACATATGGTTCCTGAAACAATCTCCGCATTAAGATGATCATGCAACTTCTCTCGTAAACTACTTTCCACTGGAAATGGTTCATAAAGAAACTGCATACAGAAGGAGATGAGACTCAGAACACCAATCCAATAGAAATGTTGTGAATGCGAATCGATTACTTGATGCTTTCAATTCTACCTTTTTATAGAAACTTTTCTTGGGTTCATGGACAAGAATAACTGCTTTCCCGTGCTGGTCGTATTGCGGCCTGCCTGCACGACCCATCATCTGCAAGATATCTGTGATGGGAAAATCAACATACCTTTTGGCCTTTCCATCATAATATTCGGTACCCTAAATTGAGAGAAAAATGTTCCAAAACTATCAGTAGCAAGGAAAATTGATCTACACGATTACGGGTAACAGGCAAATAAATTAACGAGCCATATATGCTTAATCCAGATCATATAGACAAAAAATAATTTACTGCCTCAGAAATGTTCCTATACAATTGATGTTTGATGTAGAACTTCCATAAGAGAAAAGTTAATTGTGAGTGGGTGGCTACTACCTTTATGATGACCAGATGAGCTGGAAGGTTAACACCCCAAGCAAGTGTGCTAGTACAAACCAATACCTATACATGAATATTAGGCGTTGGTTAATAAAAAAGAACAATAAACACAGCATACAACAATACAAGATAGTTACTGCAAGATAAAAAAAGTGCCTGAATCTTGTTATTTGCAAAAAGCTCCTCAACCAGAGATCTATCTTTATCATTCAATCCAGCATGATGAAGCCCAATGCCGAATTGTAAGGTGTGCCTTAGATTCTGATCAGTGATTTGAGAGAGAACCATTTGCAGAGCATCATCAGTCATGTTAAGAAACTGTATTGGATGTTCATCAGATGCTGCAAACTGAGGTTGTACAAAAGTGCCCAGATGAGTTTCCAGAAATAACAAAGAAAACCCAAATACAAAATTATTAAATTAGATAAATATTCAGTTCTTTTACCTGAATTAAATCCAAGGCAGTAAGCCTTGTTTGTCTACGTGATGACACAAATATAAGAACTGGCTTTGTAGGTGAATGAGTGCATATGGCAGCATATGATGGTTTATTCATGCTATTCATCCTTGGGCAATAAAACTTCCCTGGATATCCCTGCTCAATTTAAATAAGCCAATTATAAAACTGTTAGACAGTGTACATAGGAAACTAGCTATTGACTCTGATTGTTTTTTGTTTTGTTTTACATATCTTATACATAAGGCCATATTCATATATGCATCAAATGTTTCTTCCAAAGACATTCAAGGTAACAAATAACATAAATTAAAGACTTGAAAATATAATTCAGCGGTGAAAGAAATGGCAGTTTGGGCAGGGAATTTGTGGAATTGGGAAATAAAAACCAGAAGGACATTATATTCATGGGAAGAAAAAGAAAAAAAATTTATCAAGTTTACCATTATCAATCTTATTTTGACAATGGTAAACTTGATATCTTATTTTGATGTAATAGGTATAGAAGGCAAGGAATTACAATTCCCTGTCTTATGTAAACTTCAAGTTTACCATTATCAATTTACCCTATCAAAAGGAAAAGAAGGTATTTTGTTTTCATGCTTTAAAGTATTAGTGTAATCGAACAGTTAATTTTCTTTAGCCGATTCACTACAGTTAGGATTGAAATGATTTTAAGAGAGAAGCACCATATAAATAATACTTTTGTTGATAATGAAATTATAGCCTAAAGGTAGCATTAACGTGGAACATGGTTACCAGAGTATCTATAAAAGAAATTATGCAATCTGATTCAAACAAAAGAAGGTAGGGCGAAATGGTACTCATACATATATAACAAGAGTATCTAAATGTTATAAGTAATAGTGAAGTGGGAATGGCATTCAGGCAAGGACAGAAATTAAATCTGGGAAAAGGAGATACAATAAAATTCTGGAAAGATCTTTGGATGGGAGGAAAAAGGCTTAAAGAGGAATTTCTGAAGCTATATTCTCTAACACCAAATAGGAATGCAGTAGTGAACGAAATGGGAGAGCGGTCAGGGACTTCTTGGAATTGGGTAATCAAAACAAGAAGAAATTTATATTTATGGGAAGAAGAAGAGAAAGAAAAGTTACTGAGAAGTCTCAACCAAATTCAGCCAAAAAATGAGGAGGATAGAATTATTTGGGCATTCAGCTCAGATGGGGAATTCTACACGAAGTCGCTAATGAAAACAGCCTTGAAGCTTAAGATGAAGAAACTCAAGTGTGAAAAAATGTCCCATCAGATCTGGACAGGGTTAGCTCCTCCTAAGGTGGAGATCTTAATATGAAAAATATGCCAAAATAGCCTCCCATCAAAAAAAGAGTTGCAGAAGAGAGGAATTCTTAAGGCAGGAACTAACCTAAACTGCCTCTTCTGTTAAGATCAAGAAGAAACCACTGACCATCTCTTAGTGCACTGCAAGTGGATATGCAGATTATGGGCTGACATCTTGTTTTGGTGGGGAGTAGTTTGGGTGTTCCCTAAAACTATGAAGGAGCTAATACAAAGTTGGTCAATAAGAAAGTGCTCAAGAGTGTACAAAAGATTTTGGAATACATTATGTTATTCCATAATCTGGACAATCTGGGAAGAGAGGAATAGAAGATGTTTTAAAAGCCAAAAAAGATCTAGGGAGGAACTAAAGGAATTAATAAAGACAAGGATGGCTTGGTGGATCAAATATAGGAATTCAGGGAGCTCATATTCAATCTCGACCATCACGAGATGCATTGAAGAAGTAAGGATCAATTCCTCATCAAAGAAAAAAAAGTAAAGGAAAAAGGGGATCCAGTCCACGTAAAGAACTTCAAATAGGCAGCAAAATCAGTGGTGTAGTTCAAATCTTAAATGTTTTAATAGGTGTAACAAGGCTAGGAATATCAATTCTCTGCCTTAAGTGAACTTTGTGTGTACTTCAATCAATTTTACTCTATTAAAAAAAAAGTATCTATTAAATGGAATTTAGAGTTCTATATTGGCACAATAAAAAGGGGTAAGAACTAATATGGAAAACAACATAATGGCTCGTATTTCTACCTAATTCTTAAATTAATTTAGAAAAAGGCTTAATGAACAGATAAAAAAAGCGGAGGGAGTAGCACATATATAATTTTACTGTTGAAGAAACTCAGAACCCACTTGCCTGGATATGGACTTCAAGAGGTACCGGCCTCACACTGGGCTTAAAATTAAACAGCCCAATTTCTTCAACTCCTAACCAATCAGCCAAATCACTGCATGTTTTAAACAACAGGTAAAACAATGAATTATGAGAAACATTAAAATTTACACGCACACCAAATAACATGACCAAGCATGAAGATGATGTCCAATGTGAATCCTCATCACATCATATAAAACAAAAAACATGCAACAGATTCCATAAAAGCCAACCATAAATATTGGTTAGAGTCGCCATTTTCACTTCTTATGATATTTTCTTGCAGAAACTATCAAACATAAATAAAAGAAATCTAATGTCAACTAGCGAAAGTGTGATTGTGTTTTAATAGCCCTTCTACATGTGATGTTGGTTCATATGGCGTGGCTACTTAAATTCAAAAGAGGAGAAGATGTTGGAGAGTATATTTGTAATGAAGACACGAGATAACCTTAAAACCATAACAACTATTTGATGTAAAAAATAAGAATATCAGCTACACAGGTGTTTTGATACATGTAGTCTACCAAAATTAAGAAGCTAAGAATGAATACATGTAAAGAATCATTTTACCTAAAACCGCATCCGACTCTACCTGACAAACAAACACAAAGGGCTGTCACGCCCCGAAAACCCCAAGGCGTGAGTAAGATATATATATTTTTTTTCATTTTATTGCTAACACAGATTACATTATTCTTTACAACCAACGTTAAGCTTCCTATTATAATACACAAAAGGATTACATAAGAAATTACAAACCACTAACGACTAAAGCTAAACATCATATTAAAAACACAATATGATGTTCTAGCTATCCAAAATGTAACTAAATGTCACTTTCTTTCTTTTTTGGGCTTCCGCCTACTTCATGGAATTCCCTGTAAAGAAATAGGGGTTGTTTTTGCAACTCAGTAGGTAAACTTAATTTTAACCTTTAGTTTTTAAGTTTAATATCCACGAAAAGTATGCACGTCCAATGCTCATGATATGCAGGATGCTCGTTGCTTTTTATAAACAGTGTACTAAGTATATAATGTCATTTCCAATCCAGAAAGCTATCGGCCTGGCCCCAACCCTCAGCTGATAGCATTTCCGGATCGGAAAGTGTTATGTCATGATTTAATTTAGAATATTATATCAATTAAATAAATCATTTTGTGAAAGAATTTACAGTTTAGGACTAATGATGGGGCAGTTTAAAATACGTTTGGATTAGTATGACATAACCCCTTCTTTTAGGGTTAAGAAACCCACGATAGCAACACCAAAAACTGTAGAAGGTTAGGCAGCCGGGAGAAGGGTGGAAGCAAGGATGTCTTGTTGGCCGGAGTGAATCTTGTTGAGGTTTGAAGAGAGGTGTGTAAATCAAAGATTTCTTGTTGGCTGGGGTGATTCTTGGTTGAGGGTTGAAGGGAGGTGGCGCACAGTAAGGATTTGTTGTTTGGCTGGAGTGAATCTTGTTTGAGGTTTGAGGAGGGGATGGTGAAATAAGGGTCTTGATATCACTGCGAAAACGGTAAGTGATGAACAGAGCTGTGGTCATGGTTGATTTAGGGTTTATATCTTGTTAGATGGGTGTGTTCGATCCGCACATGTGTAGGTTCTGAATTGTGGTTGCTTCTTACTTCTTGTTGATAATTGTAAAGAAAGCTCATTGTTGTCTTGATAAGTGTTGCCTTAGGCTATTGATGGGCGTTCCGATTGCAATCTGGATTGCCTTAGGCTAAAGTGTTGTCTAGCCATTGATAAGTTGGTTGTGATTGTGCTTTCATTTCAGCAACCTATTTAGATGTCAACTTGTTGTCTTGAAGTTGTTATCATCTTGGAGGTTATGAGTTCTGAAATTGGGTGTCAATTCACAACCTCGAATGTCGAACGTTAGGAGTAAAGTTGTCATTATTTTGAAGGCTAGAATACCTTTAAAGTGTTGAATGGGTTCCTTCGAAAGAAAAACTTGTGAATTATGTCTCATATTGTAATAACTTGATTGGATAACTTTAGTGTTATGGTACTGGTTCTGTTGATGATGGATTTTATGCATGATATATTTATTTAGGTATTAGGATTGGAGTGCAGCAATTGTCACTGCTACTGTGGTGGTTAATTTGTCTTAATTTGATAATGTATGATTGAGTTGTCCACAGTCCTTGTTAAATTGGGAGTTGCAAAATCAGTATGTATTTGATCATTGTTATGAGAAATTATATTTTAATTTGAGAGTTAGAGAAGTAGAAGCCTGCCGAGATAACTTAGTTATTTCATTGTCTTAAGCATATCTTGCACACGTAATGGATTAGTAATTATATGAATTGTGATAGGTTCTCGAGGTGATAGGTGAAACTGTACGAGTTAAATATTGTTGACGGACTTACTTTGGTTTGAAGTAAAAGGTGAGTAAATAATATGCTTTTATTTATATCGTATCGTTCATATTATATGTAATTAATATTACGTATAATAGTGTACCAATTACTTGGGTAATAGCTAAATGGGTTTACCCCCTCGTCTATAAAAGACGTTAAAGTTATAATATGTGATATATGAAAGTATTTGTACCAATATAAAAATATGTGGAAACAGTTTGACATTTATGTATTCATTGCATACACGTCATGCATAGACATTGATATGATATATGATGAGCAAGGCATGATCCGTTCTTTGAAATGATATGGCGAGGCTCAGCCCGCACATTGATATGATGGTCCGGACCGGCAGTGACGACTGCTCACAGACACCGTTTGCATTCATCGAGATGAGCATTATCATACTACACGCATACATGTATACATTATTTATAATGTCACATATTATATATTAATGTGACCACCGATATACGAATGCATGCAAAAGAGTGTGTTATTTGACTGAGTTATTTAAAGTACATTATTTACTCACTGAGTCATTTGACTCATTCTGTTATTTTCTTAACCCATTTTAGATCAGTGAACTGCTAGATCGAGAGCTGTTCAAGGATGTATCGCTTTACGTATGGTGCCATCCAGCTAGTCATTTTACTGAACTCTTTAGTTATCTTTTTGATTCAGTTAGGTTGTTGCTCCGTTGTACTGGAGTAGGATTCTGGTAATTGAAAAGGTTGAATTCACTTTTTACTTTGATTTCACTATTTTATATATTGGTGAATCTCCGCATAGAGGCTTGCTTGTAAATGGTCAAGCGCCGGTCTAGACCTAGGATTTGGGTCGTGACAAAGTTGGTATCAGAGCCAGGTTGTTTATTATAGTACACGGAGCTAGAACTTAATAGAATTTTGATTATGGTAGTGTAGCGCGCCACCGCCATAAACAATGTTCTGCTAAAATAGTTAGAAAATTTCTTTCATATTTCGGAGTCAAGTTTGATACTTATGACTCATCGATTTCTGATCAAATCTATTGATATAGGTTGTGATGGCACCAAGCTCTCGTAGATCAGCTCGAGCTCGTGCTAGGGGTGCGTCTCTAAGTGGTAGAGGTAGGGGTGCTAGTACCGATGATGTTGATCAATCTTTTCCTGCCGTTGTATCCCGCGGCACTCGGACAGGGACCAGTTTGAGAGGTGTCCATAGCATGCCAGCACCGACACCGACAGTTGCACAGAGTGTACTGCAGGCTGCGATGTCATACACACAGGTCGTGAGCAGCATTCAGGTTTTGATTCAAGTACTTCATGGTATGGTACCACAAGGTGTTGCTCCAGGTCAGCCCGCGATGCAACCATTTCTTTCACAGACAGCCGATGGTAATGAGAATCAGCATCAAGCTCAAATTGTACATTTTGCCGATGGAGGTGTCAAGCTGGATGAGTTTCTGAGGCATCATCCACCGAATTTTAGTGGGACAGATGAGAAAGACGACCCTCGGGCATTTATTGAGCAGACACAGCGTCTTTGTCGCGTACTTCACTGTCCGAGTTGGAGATCGGTTGAGCTAGCTTCTTTCAGACTGCAGGGTGTTGCCATGTCATGGTTTGATGGCATAATGGCAGAAGGGGCACTGAACGATCACAGATGGATTGGGAAGAATTCAAGACTTTATTTTTGGACATATTTTTACTGGATAGTGTGAGGGATGCTAAGGCCAGAGAATTTGAGACGTTGAGGCAGGAGGCTATGACAGTTATAGAATATGCTAACAAGTTTACTATCTTATCAGCATATGCTCCACATCTGGTGTCTACAGAACTTATGCGCATCAACGCTTTATAGCAGGCCTGCGTCATAACATTTTCCGATCAGTGATCAGCACCCAGTTTGCTAGTTTCTCTAAGGCAGTGGATACAACTCGAATCATTGAAGATAAAGAGCTGCTAGAGAGAACTACACGTGACCAGAGGAAGAGGCCTCGAGACATTGATCATATAGATAGCCAACATGGTCGTAGAGGAGGATTCCAAGACGGTAGACCTCAGCAGAGTCAGCGAGGATGGTTTCACAGAATTTCAGACAGCCCCAGCAGAATCTGTAGGGAGTAGCTAGTCAGCGTCGTGCTTTGAGTTCTATTAGCCAGATAAGAGCACCCTGTAAGACTTGTGATCGCGCTCATGGGGGAACCTGTTATAAGGAGACGAGAGCTTGTTTTCGTTGTGGACAACATGGACATTACATGAGTCAGTGTCCCACTCGCGACACTGGTATAGACCATATGACTGCCCGACCAATCTTGTCACATGCATCTGTTATGCAACCAACTAGTGGAAATGTTGGTCGAACTCCTAGCCGGCCTGGGAACAGTCGATCTCAGAGAGAGGATGGGAGGACTCAGACTAGAGTATATGCAGTCACACCGCAGGATGCTCATGCATCCAATGCCGTTGCTACAGGTACTTTACAAGTTTTTAGTGTTGATGCTTCTGTACTATTTGACCCTGGCTCCACGCATTCATATGTCTCCCTCGCTTTGTTATGCATTAACTTACGTCACCTATTCCTTTGGAAACACCATTAATGGTGAGCACTCCCGTTAGTGATCGGATTGCAACAGAATTGGTATATCGTTCTAGTCGCATTCGGATGGAAGATCGTGACATGTATGTTGATTTGATTCTCCTTAATATGCTTGACTTTGATATTATTTTGGGTATGGACTGGTTATCTACTTATTATGCGATTCTTGATTGTCGTGAAAAAGTCATCATATTCAACTTTCCAGATGAAGCAGAGTTTACCTTTGTTTGTGATAGAAGTCCATCGTCTACTTGTTTAATATCAGCATTGACGGCTGATAAGTTAATGAGAAAGGGATGTCAAGCATATTTGGCGATGATATTGGATTCTCAGATTCAGACTCCGACATCCATGGATAAATTGCTGATTGTGTCCAAGTTTAGGATGTTTTTCCAAAGGACTTACCTGGATTACCTCCGATGAGAGATGTTGAGTTTTGTATTGATTTAGCTCCTGGCACGGAGCCTATCTCGATCCCTCCTTACCGAATGGCGCCAGCGGAGTTGAAAGAATTGAAAGCTCAATTGCAAGAGCTTCTTGACAAGGATTTTGTCCGCCCTAGTGTCTCCATGGGGTGCTCCTGTCTTGTTTGTAAAGAAGAAAGATGGGTCAATGAGGCTATGTATTGACTATCGTCAGTTGAACAAAGTGACTGTGAAGAACAAGTATCCCTTGCCGAGGATTGATGACTTATTTGGTCAGTTAAAGGAAGCACGATATTTCTCGAAGATTGATTTACGTTATGGCTATCATCAACTTCGGATAAGAGAACAAGATATTTCGAAGATGGCGTTTAGGACTCGTTACGGACACTACGAGTTCTTAGTTATGTCTTTTGGACTCACGAATGCACCAACAGCTTTTATGGGAATGATGAACAATGTGTTAAGAGAATTTCTGGACAAGTTTGTCATTGTGTTCATTGATGACATTCTCATTGACTCGAAGACAAATGAGGATCATGCTATACACTTGAAGCAAGTTCTTCAAAAATTACGAGAGCATAAGTTGTATGCTAAGTTTCCTAAATGTGAGTTTTGGATGGACAGTGTTGCATTTCTTGGACACATTATCTCGAGTGAGGGTGTGAAGGTTGACTCGTCGAAGGTTGCAGCAGTTGAACGTTGGTCTACACCTACTTCAGTCACTGAAATCCATAGTTTTTTGGGTTTGGCTGGTTACTATCATCGCTTTGTACAAGATTTTTCACGTATACCCGCACCATTGACTCGCTTAACTCAGAAAGGGGTCAAATTTGTTTGGTTAGAGGAGTGTGAGGAAAGTTTTCAGAGATTGAAGAAAGCATTGACGACAACACCAATTCTAACGCTTCCTTCTGGTACAGGTGGATTTACCGTATTTTGTGATGCTTCTAGAGTTGGTTTGAGATGTGTACTTATGCAATACGGTCAAGTCATTGCTTATGCTTCTCGGCAATTGAAGAAACACGAGCATAATTATCCTACCCATGATCTGGAGTTGGCAGCAGTTGTATTTGCACTGAAAATGTGGCGACATTATTTGTATGGAGAGTCATTCGAGGTGTTCACCGATCATAAAAGCTTGAAGTACATTTTCAGCTAGAAAGATCTTAATCTTCGACAGCGTAGATGGATAGAGTTATTGAAGGATTATGATTGTACCATCTCTTATCATCCGGGAAAGGTTAATGTTGTTGCTGATGCTCTGAGTAGAAAGTCAATGGGAAGTTTAGCGCACATGCCTGATAGCAAGAGAAGACTTGCTACAGATTTATCACAATAACAAGACAGTGGAATTTCTTTCAGGGTGGGTGAGAGAGGTCTCGTAGCACATTTACGAATCGTGCCTACTTTAGTGACTCGGATAGGAGAAGCTCAAAGTAATGATTTCGAGTTGAGCAAGTTGATTGCCGAAGTTCGAGAAGGTAAGCATACTGACTTCATGATTGGTGATGATGGTATTCTTCGATTCGGAAGTCGATTGTGTGTCCCTACTACGGGTGAGTTACGTGAAGAGATTTTGAGGGAGGCTCATGACACACCTTATGTTATGCAATCAGGTTCTACCAAGATGTATCATGATCTTCGAAATATATATTGGTGGAGTGGTATGAAAAGGAACATAGCTGACTTCATATCCAGATGCTTGACTTGTCAGCAAGTGAAAGCTGAACACCAAAGACCGGCTGGCTTACTCCAAAGTATTGAGATCCCAGAATGGAAGCGGGATTGGATTACTATGGACTTCGTTACTGGACTTCCACGCACTGGTAAGGGTCATGATTCAGTTTGGGTGATTGTGGATAGATTCACGAAGACTGCACAATTCATTCCAGTTAAGATCAGTTATTCGTCAGAGCAGTATGCACAATTGTACATCAAGGAGATTGTGCGTCTTCACGGTGTACCAATATCGATTATTTCTGATCGTGGCTCGCAATTCACATCTAGATTTTGGAGATCACTACAGGAAGCTTTGGGAACAAGGTTGCATTTAAGTACTGCATTTCACCCCAGACAGAAGGGAGAGGACCATTCAGACATTAGAAAATATGTTGAGGGCTTGCATTATTGATTTTAAGGGCAGCTGGGATAGATATATACCATTGATGGAGTTTGCATATAATAACAGCTACCCATTCAGATGGCTCCTTTTGAGACTTTATATGGCAGAAGGTGTAGATCGCCTATAAGATGGTTTGAAATGGGTGAAAGCAAGTTGATTGGGCCTGATTTGATACGAGATGCTAATGAGAAGGTCAGTTTGATCAAAGATAAATTGTTAGCAGCTCAAAGCCGACAAAAGTCTTATGCAGACCCTAAACGCAGAGAGTTAGAATTTCAACTGGTGATCATGTCTTTTTGAGAGTGTCACCAATGAAACGTGTTATGAGGTTTGGTAAGAAGGGAAAGCTTAGTCCTCGATTCATCAGTCCTTTTGAAATCTTGAAATGAATTGGAAATGTAGCCTACAAATTAGCTTTACCTCCAGCATTGTCT
Source organism: Umbilicus rupestris (assembly GCA_963678935.1). NCBI lineage: Eukaryota > Viridiplantae > Streptophyta > Magnoliopsida > Saxifragales > Crassulaceae > Umbilicus > Umbilicus rupestris. The sequence goes on along the minus strand of OY787629.1, from coordinate 6,689,752 downwards.
AGCATCCATCCAGTTTTCCATGTCTCGATGTTGCGGAAGTATGTTTCAGACCCGAATCACATGTTGGAACATGAGCCCCTTCAAATCGATGATACACTGTCCTATGACGAGCAACCCATTGCTATTGTGGAACGACAGATAAGAAGGTTGCGAAACAAAGATGTAATTTTAGTTAAAGTTTTATGGAAGAATCATACTAAAGCTGAAGCTATATGGGAATCTGAGAAAGATATGCAACAAAGACATCCTGAACTTTTTGATTCTCAAGGTAAGATCATTTAAATTCGGGCACCGAAATTCTTTTTAAGGTGGGTAGAATGTTATGTCATGATTTAATTTAAAATATTATACCAATTAAATAAATCATTTTGTGAAAGAATTTACAGTTTAGGACTAATGATGGGGCAGTTTAAAATATGTTTGGATTAGTATAACATAACCTCTTCTTTTAGGGTTAAGAAACCCACGACAGAACCACCAAAAACCGTAGAAGGTTAGGCGGCCGGGAAAAGGTTGGAAGCAAGGATTTCTTATTGGCCAGAGTGAATCTTGTTGAGGTTTGAAGAGAGGCGCGTACATCAAAGATTTCTTTTTGGCTGGGGTGATTCTTGGTTGAAGGGAGGTGGCATACAGTAAGGATTTGTTGTTTGGCTGGAGTTAATCATGTTTGAGGTTTGAGGAGGGGATGGTGAAATAAGGGTCTTGCTGTCACTGCGAAACCGGTAAGTGTTGAACAGAGCTGTGGTCATAGTTGATTTAGGGTTTATATCTTGTTGGATGGGTGTGTTCGATCCGCACATGTGTAGGTTCTGAATTGTGGTTGCTTCTTACTTCTTGTTGATAATTGTAAAGAAAGCTGATTGTTGTCTTGATAAGTGTTGCCTTAGGCTATTGATGGGCGTTCCGAATTGTTGATTGCAATCTGGGTTGCCTTAGGCTAAAATGTTGTCTAGCCATTGATAAGTTGAGTTGTGATTATGCTTTCATTTCAGCAACCTATTTAGATGTCAACTTGTTGTCATGAAGTTGTTATCATCTTGGAGGTTATGAGTTCTGAAAGTGGGTGTTAATTCACAACCTCGAATATCATCGAATGTTAGGAGTTAAGTTGTCATTATTTTGAAGGCTAGAATACCTTTAAAGTGTTGAATGGGTTCCTTAGAAAGAAAAACCTGTGAATTATGCCTCATATTGTAATAACTTGATTGGATAACTTTAGTGTTATGGTACTGGTTCTGTTGATATATTTATTTAGGTATTAGGTATGGAGTGCAGCAAATGTCACTGCTACCATGGTGGTTAATTTGTCTTAATTTGATAATGTATGATTGAGTTTTCCACAGTCCTTGTTAAATTGGGAGTTGCAAAATCAGTATGTATTTGATCATTGTTATGCATTATACTATAATTTGAGAGTTGGAGAAGTAGACGCCTGACGAGATAACTTAGTTATTTCATTGTCTTAAGCATACCTTGCACACGTAACGGATTAGTAATTATATGAATTGTGATAGGTTTTCGAGGTGATAGGTGAAACCGTACGAGTTAAATATTGGTGACGAACTTACTTTGGTTTGAAGTAAAAGGTGAGTAAATAATATGTTTTTATTTATATCGTATTATTCATATTATATGTAATTAATATTACGTATAATAGTGTACCAATTACTTGGGTAACAACGAAATGGGTTTACCCCCTCGTCTATAAAAGACGTTAAAGTTATAATATGTGATATATGAAAGTATTTGTACGAATAAAAAAATATGTGGAGGCAGTTTGACATTTATGTATTCATTGCATACACGTCATGCATAGACATTGATATGATATATGATTAGCGAGGCATGACCCGTTCTTTGAAATGATATGGCGAGGCTCAGCCCGTACATTGATATGATGGTCCGGACCGGCAGTGACGACTGCTCACAGACACCGTTTGCATTCTTCGAGATGAGCATTATCATACTACACGAATACATGTATACATTATTTATAATGTCACTTATTATATATTAATGTGACCACCGATATACGAATGCATACAAAAGAGTGTGTTAAGTAGATCAAATCGTTTAAAGTACGTTATTTACTCACTGAGTCATTTGAGTCGCTCCGTTATTTTCTTAACCCATTTCAGATCAGTGAGCTGCTAGATCGAGAGCTGTCATCTTTCGTTGTTCAAGGATTTATCGCTTTACGTATGGTGCCAACTAGCTAGTCATTTTAATGAACTCTTTAGTTATTTCTTTGATTCAGTTAGGTTGTTGCTCCGTTGTACTTGAGTAGGATTCTGGTAATTGAAAAGGTTGAATTCACTTTTTACTTTGATTTCACTCTTTTATATATTGGTGAATCGTCAGCATAGAGGCTTGCTTGTAAATGGTCAAGCGCCGGTCTCGACCTAGGATTTGGGTCGTGACAAAGTCCAAGTTTCCCACCGGCCTGGCCCCAACCATCATCCCTTTCGTGGGATCTTCCTCGAGGGTTTAGGGACTTTAACCCAAGGATAATTCGTACCCCGGTCAAATAATTCACATCTTACATTTCTTGATATCTTTCTTTCCAAATACATGAAGGCAAGTGTAAATGATCATGACATTTGCAATGCATATGCACAATTATTGAATAGCAACAAAAATAAGATCTCACAACATAGCAACAAGGTTAACATCATACTTAATTAAATGATGAACACAAGCTTTCCCCACATTGATGATACACCAATATAAAAATAAACCACAAGATAAACATCCACTTTAAGTTAATGGATTATCATTCAACTATCACTCTTATTATTTCTTAAGTCCACTGTTATTAAACTATTTTATCTTAAATGTCTAATATTAGAAGGTATGTCATACAAGAAAAGAATCATCAAAAGAGAACAGTAATTTCAAGCATAAGTTCTCAACTAAAAACGTTTTAGCCCCATTGCTATATAAGGGCGCATAGGTAGACAACTCTACATATTAACTTTTTCCACCATTGATGCATTTCTAGTCTATCACTTAAGTAGGTAAAGGCGTGGACATCAACATATCTTGTTACTTAATAATCTGCCCCCGCTCACAATGTTTTCATATTGTAGAGTTCAATTAACTTAGTTCCTCTATATGGCCAGCACATCAAACAAAGCATCAAAGCTTGAAATAAACTTTTAACCATCAAATAAAAAATTCAGATTCTTAGCAATTTAACACTATTTTCTTCACTATAATTATATTTCAAACTTGGTTTTCCATTCTAGAAGTTGAATATAACATTGTAGTGTATAAATTCCACTTTTGAACACTTGTAAACCTTTACTTGAATAGGTGAAGCTATGGACAACTAATCTTATCTGCCCATGGATTTTCTAATCATCCAAACTATGTTTTTAATATTCTTGAGTCTTAGAAATTTAGTTCTCCATGTGGACAGCATACAAAACCATGCTCAAGGCTTGAAACATAGCCTAAAACTATCCCAAGTACCCACAAAGAAACAGCCAAAAATTGTACATAACACAATTGAACATAAAACATCAAGACAAAAGAAGAGAATAAGAATCCCTACCTAATTTCTCTTCTAAAGCTTAGCTGTCCAGATTTTTTTTTTTTTTTTTGTAGAAAGTTTATCTTACCCTTCTATATATCTCCTTAATAATGAAGATATAATTGATCAACATGCTTCAATAAATCAAATTAATCAAGAATAATGTAGTAAGGGTTAGTGGCAAGCTATGTGCTTCCTAGATATGTTTAAATTCTTTTCATCCTCATCTATCTTTAATGATTTTTTTAAACTAGACATATTTAATTAACAAGTTCAGATTTATTTGATTATGTTACAACTCTATTAATCAAAATTAGATTACCATCATATAAAAAAATCAGGATCATTCCAGGGAGATCCAATAATTATATGAACAACACTTATGTCCAGACCAACTCACCAAGCATTAGCTAAAGCTGTTGAAAGGCCTACAAACCGTACAGCACGCGATGTCTGTGAAGATATGTATCTCATCCGAGAGACTATAACCTACAAAACAGGAAGGTAAGAACTTAAATCAATCAAATATGACCCATATCACAATACTAGAAATGAAGAATCCTCAAACAGTAAGAATCACAGAGGCATTGCAGCTTATTATCAACTGAAAAGTAGGCATACCTCAAGAATTGGTCCTCGATCAGCACCAAGTAAGTGAATCTCATCCAAAATAACAAGACCAACCTGAAAAAGTATGATCAGAGACAATCCAGCTTTTCAAATCAACTACGTCAAATTTATCAACTGATTTCAAGGGGTCTCCCATTTCATTCAAATTCATTGATTCATTGCGACTCGTCAGTGTCGGCTCTGTTTAATGGCAGTGAAACTTGAATAAAGAACTAGTGTGCCATTTGTTCCAGCAGGTGTTCCATTAAGGTTTATAAAACAAGACTTCTACGTCAAATCGTATAGTGTTTCTCTAATGTAAGTCTTGAGCGGTGTTTAGCATTCAAATATGCCATTTGCCAAGAATATTCAGCATTTAATGTTCAATTCTCTTAATTTCATATACTCTTTCAAATAAATCAATATAAATTGTCTTTGGTATTCAAATGACTGTAAAGTACCATCTCCTAAGATTTACACATACAAGATCCCTCCTATACATAGCAGTAGGTGTAAATATCGTCTTGTGCATTTAATTTGGCACTTAAGTTTTTGCATGATTTGAAATAATCTATAAATTGTGAATTACAATGTCTGTGTATCACTTAAGTAACTTAATACATATAAGTAAATGATATTAGTTATAAAGGATCCTTGCTCTTAAAAGTTATAAGACAATTACACTAACACATGTTGATACGGAAAAAACACCCTTAGTTTCTATCCAAAATTTACAAGTCAAATAGATAATGATTTTGATAGAATTTAAAGGATACTCTTAGAAATTCATAGGATTTTTTTGGGTATTCTGGTTTTTTAAGGTTTTTGTGTCGTTAAAGGACACTCTTAAAAATTCTTCAAGCCACAATCTTGACGAGAGAGAAACATGATAGAGGAGACCAAAGATAAGAAAGCAAAAGGGATTACAGACCAAGGGAAGGATGGAACATATCCATAGGAGATTCAGGAAAAGATATGTGAGCTTATTTATCGATAATACACCAATGAACAGAGATATCAAGTGGTTGAGAGACAGGTTTAGTTAAAATGGAAAGACAATGGACACATTCATCCTAAATAGATGGAGAAGACCTACGCAAAGTAGTTTTGGATTCATCTGTTACAAATCTTTTTAAGAAGCAGAGACAGCTATTAGAAGATGGCATGACTCACAAGTGGTTGAATGACAATTATTGATAAAATACCAGACGACATAGTTAGGTCAAACAAAAAGAAGTTGAATGGTTTGAAACACCCAAATGGAACAAAGTTGAAGAAGTTGAAGCCTCTATAGATGTAGAATGTTTACTATCAATGGGTGTGACGAATGCTAGTCCAGTGGATGTGAAATTGACTTCCCTAGCTTGGCAGAGAAAAATCAAAATTTTTGAAGAACAAGCGCAAATGACCTCTTCATCCCGGGGAGATGGTGGGTTTCAAAATGGCTGAACCACCACACAAGCAGGGTGAAGGCGGTGACC